>JAWZYV010013961.1:0-167171 GCA_038373885.1 Cheiracanthium punctorium
AACTTTACAAAATTATGTTTGTAACTGAGAATCTCCCCTACCCCCACCCCTTAAAGAAAAGTAGAAAAACAAGCCAAGTAGTGTCACCAAGTAGAAAAGTCTGCATTTCTATGATTCTGTTATATTATATTATTTCATTCAGCTTTTTTAAAATTGACATATTGATGTGTAACTAGGCAATTTTATTAGTAAATGCATTTAAAAACACATTTTAAAAATATTTCCACCCTTTTTTCTGAAATTATTCAGCGATATTCGGCCGAATACCTGTTCAATATTCGACTTACCGAATATTCAGCCAACTTAATTTTCTACCACCGAATATTCGGCAAAACAGCTTACCGAAATTCGGCACTACCTTATTCGGTACTGGCTACCAACTGAATATTCGGCAAAACAGCCGAATACCGAATAGTGCCCGAATATTCCTCACATCCCTAATTTATACGGGATTTGAATGGTTTGTATGGGTCTTATATGGGGTTTTGATATGTTCTAGGGGCCGGATCAAAAGACGGTGCGGGCCACATCTGGCCGGAGGTCGCCCTTATGCGCACGAGAGTGTCATGCAGTGGCGGCTTTTCAGGTGAAGTAGGTGAAGTGCCTCTTCACCAAGTATTGTAAGTAACAAAAAATTGTGTAACGTAAGCAAGCCATAATCCTTTTTCAAATTTAGTCTGTAAGAATACACTTACATTTCTGATGAAAGCCCAATTTCCATAAGACTATGTGCTAAATCATGCTCTTACTATCAGTGAAGACAAACTCTTTCCCACCCCTCCCCTTGCCGCGCTTTCTTTGGAAATAACCGCGCGGCTAAAGAAAGACTTGTGTCACGATTGGTCCATTGTTAGAGTCACGTGGTACGCGGGTTCTGACGGGGTGAGTTGTGAAGTGCTAAGGAAAAAATTATCTCTTCTACTGCACTTATTGGGGGGGTTGCCATGGTAACCCCAAACGCTTCATTCAGTTTTACAGCTTTACTTTCTATCAGGTGAAGAGATCCTCAGAAAACGGTCTGTCTCTTCAAGTGAGAGAAAACCCAGCGTAGTGCATCGCCAAGCACAAATTTGTGTAGGAAAATGAAACCACGTGATTTGTTTGAGATTTTGGCACACGAGATTTTTACTGCTGTCTTTTGAAAATTTTAGAGTTTCTTCTTGTGTTAATTTTAATGATAATAATAGTTAGTTTCTTTTCTGTTTATTCACCTTCATTATGTTTCCTGTAAATGATATAGTCTGTAATGTATTACAAACACCGTTTAGTCGGTGGAATGATGACGATAAAAGAGATGTTTTTTCTCGTGGTCGACATAGAGCCTGATTAGCGAAAAGGCTCGAGAAGCTTAAGCTTCCCGTCATAATTTGAAGGGGGCTCAAAAATCACTACAAAACGGATAAAAATTCAAAATTTTGTTTTTAAATGATCTTCTAAGTTATTGTAAAGATTTTTAATTAAGAGAAGTGGAAAGCTATTTTTAAGGCATTTTAGAAGTCTTGATACTCCATGTAGCAACATTTCTAAATTAGTTCAGTATGCGATGTCTATACTTGGGATATTTGTTCCAGTTGAGACAAAATTTTCTATTATCAGGAACATTTGGTCGGTAGAAAGGGGTAAACTTTCAATATGTAATGTTAAAAATCGTCTAAAGGTCAAAATTAATTCTGAACTTCCATGTTGTGATTTTTATGATGTCATCAAAACGAACAAAGAATTCCTGAAAAAAGCCCCATGTCTCATGAAAAATATATGACTAAATAAATAAAGTTTATTGTTTCAGTAGTAAGAAAATGTTTTTAGTTTACTTTTTACAGTAATTTCAAAAATACTGTAAAATCTCATTACAATTAAGTAAAGTATTGCGAAGATAATGAATAATATATTTTTATCTAAGGTAAATTTCAAATTAATTAAAAAAATATTTTTTTCAAATAAAATCATTAGAATAATTAAATCAATTAAATATCCCTTTAACAAAGAAAATCATTAAAAACTTTACTTAATCCAAACAAAAAGGGGATAGAAGGCCCGAAATGAGACTGAGCTTCCCCTCACTTCAAAGGTTAAAAGGGCCCTGGGTCGACCAGTGGAGGCATTAGGAATTAATGCATCGCTGAAAGATTAAAAATTTCTTTCCGTAGAAAGGCCTGTGCCACCGCCTAATTACCATGCTTAATGGACATGGGCACCGTCACCATAGGGCAAGGGGGGCTATGGCCCTCCCTGGATTTTTGTATGCAGTGTTTTCCCTTGCTTTTTTGCTCTTTTAAACATGGTAACTATACGTTAAAGTAGTCTTTGCCCCCCTTGAGTAGTCTGCCCCCCCCTGGGAAATATTCTGCCGACGCCCATATTAATGGCTGCATCAGGTGTTTTTCATAGTATTTTGGTATCAAGCTCTTCACCTATTTTTTTGATCACGAGCCGCCACTGGTGTCATGATAACAAGTTCGAACGATAGCATAAAAATTGTAGCAGTTTATGAGTATTTGCGGAAATTAGAGTACAGACAAACCGAAATCATAAGCTCTTTTCAACTTTACCGATAGGTGTTTAAAAAAATATCCGGAGTGAAAAAAGAACTCAGTGAACCCTATCAAAGAGAATTTTCTGGAGCCAACAGTTAAATAAGCGTGCGCCCCATTTACGCTCCCCCCCGCAGCCTTTACAAAGAATTCGGGGCACTTCTCAGCAAGAATGTCGATCGATAGAAGTAAACAGTTCAACCCCGATTGTTCAGGGTGATGATGTAAATATGGTCACTGAGTAGTCGATGGGATGTTTACAGCGACGTAATCATATAATAGGGAACGCCCACACACACAAAATATATTTAAAAATGAAAATTCCGTAATAATTTCGGATTCTAAATTCGCAGTACAGTGCTAAACAGGGTGTTCCGAAAAGGTTTAATTCGTCCCCTCGCTTTAATTCTTAAGATGTAAGGTCAGTGTAAATTTTAAAAATGTCCAAAATAAGGTACGAATATAGACTACGTTAAGGAAAAATTCCTCTCGTCAATTTTCAAAAAGTGACACTTTTAAAATTTTATACGGCCCCCGGACAAGAAATTCACAGTAAGTGAAATGTGCCCTATACACAAAATTTCATGTGATGGACAACATTTCAGCTTTTCATCATGAAACGTCTAGGAGATATCTTTAAGCAAAGCTGGTCAGGGGCTGTACGCGTACGTACATGAATTCGAATGTAAACATTTATTCCAAAGAATACAAAGCATTGCTTTCTTTCATAATTTTTGTACGACCCCAGAAACGTGATCACGCTACAACTTTTTTTTCCCTTCGAGAGCCATTGAAAAGTGGTATAAATCATCCTTTATTTATCTTCATATTTTTGACACTTTTAAGTATAGGACACATTTTACAAATTGGGAATTTTTTTGTAAGGGGGTCGTATACAAATTTAAAATTATCTTTTTGAAAACTAACGACAGGAATTTTTCTTAACATAGTCTTTTTTCCTACCTTTCTTTGATCTACCTTATTTTGAATATGTTTTCAATTTGCATTCCCCACTTGTCTCTAATAGATAAAGAATTAAAACGAGTTACCACGTTTTTGAGACACCCTGCATATTAAGAAGGAGAGATTGTTGGAGAAGGACCGGCGACCTACCGACGCGCGATCTACGTGTTTTATGGGCAGTTACTTTAGCGAAAGTCTTTACACTTTTCTCGCTCCTGACATACATACCCCCTAGTTTCATAGCCTTTCGCAAGGTCGCAATGGGCGTTACACTTTTTCTAATTGGTTCTCTAAAGTGATGTCATTTACTTACTTAGCCCAAGAATTTTAGGTTGGGCAACCGCAAACGCCTGCAATTCCAGCTTAATTTGCACTTTCGATTCTTAAGTGTTCTCAAAAATTGTCACTGAAAGTAATATTTGTCTGGCCGAGAAACATACTTTAAAGTGAAAATACTCTGTTTCACAGAGATTATAGAGGGTTTTTCAGATATCTTTAAATTAAATTAAGATTAAATTGTCAAAGGCTATATTTTATTATTACATACATATACAGGGTGCCCAGCCTTAATGTGACCCAATAGCTAATTCCCGAACCATTCGGTTTAGATATGCACTTCTAGTTTGAAAAATGTTTTAAAAAGGGTAAAGAATGTTTTTACGTGCTTTTCGAACCAAAAAACCCATTTAGAAAAAAATTACAAAAATTAAATTTTTATACGGTCCCCAGGTCCTATCACTTATATTTAGGAAAAGATGCAGTACACAAAAACAAAGTAAACACAAAAAGTTTCATTTTATTACGATAAAAACTGACCAAGCTATGGAACTTTGAAAATCATACATTTCATCCATTTTCTCGGCCAATTTCAAGAAGCTAGTAAGGGACCGTCTCCAAAGTGAAATTAATTGGAACTCTGCCAGGAAACATTCGCTCTTGCACGTCACTCTTATGTAAATCGTTTTTAAATTTAAAAGTACACACATTACGTTAATATTACAATAACTGAGTACTTAAGAAACAAAATTTATTCTGTGTACGTGTAAAATAGATAAAATAAAATATTTTGGACGAAGAAAACTTTTCAAAAGCAGTTCCAAAAACTTAGACTTATTTGCCTGCGGCTTCAGACTGATTTGCTGCGGTACTGATCATGGCAAACGTTAAAAATCTGTTGTGTAGTCGCTTGCAATTGCATACAGTCGTATTCTAATATTACGAATTCCAGTACAGGAGAACGAGATGTATACAAATGAAGAATACTGCGAAATGGTACTGTTGTATGGGCAGTATAATCGAAATAAGAGAGAGGCGGCAAGACTTTATGCCATTAAATTTCCCAGTCGAAGACATCTATCTTATTGTACAATTGCCCGTGCTGTTCAACGCTTGTATAGAACTGGGAGTTGTCATAGACGTATTCCCTTGTCTCGTGCCACACCTTCAAGCTTGCGGATACCCGCTGAGGATGTTCTAGGATATGCCCTGGCTCATCCTGAAAGTAGTGTCCAGAATATTAGCAAGGCTTGTTCCTACTCAAAATCGACAGTGTGGAACATATTACATACGTACGGTGCATTTCCTTATCGTCCAGTCCTGGCGCAGGAGCTAATGCCTGGAGACCAGTTGTATACATCTCGTTCTCCCATACTAGAATTCGTAATATTAGAATACGGCTGTATGCAATTGCGACTACACAACAGATTTTTAACGTTCGCCATGATCAGTATCGCAGCAAATCAGTCTGAAGCCGCAGGCAAATAAGTCTGAAGCCGCAGGCAAATAAGTCTATTTTTTTGGAACTGCTTTTGAAAAGTTTTCTTCGTCCAAAATATTTTATTTTATCTATGTTTTACACGTACACAGAATAAATTTTGTTTCTTAAGTACTCAATTATCGTAATATTAACGTAATGTATGTACTTTTAAATTTAAAAACGATTTACATAAGAGTGACGTGCAAGAGCGAAAGTTTCCTGGCAGAGTTCCAATTAATTTCACTTTGGAGACGGTCCCTTACTAGCTTCTTGAAATTGGCCGAGAAAATGGATGAAATGTATGACTTTCAAAGTTCCATAACTTGGTCAGTTTTTATCGTAATAAAATGAAACTTTTTGTGTTTACTTTGTTTTTGTGTACTGCATCTTTTCCTAAATATAAGTGATAGGACCTGGGGACCGTATAAAAATTTAATTTTTGTAATTTTTTTCTAAATGGGTTTTTTGGTTCGAAAAGCACGTAAAAACATTCTTTACCCTTTTCAAAACATTTTTTAAATTGGAAGTGCATATCTAAACCGAACGGTTCGGGAATTAGCTATTGGGTCACATTAAGGCTGGACACCCTGTATATATAACATTACAAATCAAAAGCCCATGAAAATCCCATATTTCTAGAACTACGCAGTTTAATTCAGTTGGAACAAGGAAATCCGCTTCGAAAACTGCAATTACTAGACGGTCCCTTGCAATTCCTTTGTAATTTTGTAGACGGTGCCAGCAGCCAGCCACAAAAGTCATAACAGACCTTGGAAAACATCTGCCCAGTTTCTGGGATCGGCCAATAATTGCAACGCGTTTTGATCGTGTGACACGACCTCAAAAGTTGTTAAAAGGGGATGTATTATCCCAGGAGCGGATCTTCCGCATGACTGCAGCTACCAAACAAAGATGTATAGAATCACCAAATAAAATTATGTAATCGCAGTTGAGTTCGACCTATTTCTTCCACCCTTGGCCCGACTACGAGTACTAGCAGCGGGCGGCCGGGGAAAGCTCTACGCCAGGGTTCCTCCGAGCCGCCTCGCATCTTCTGAACATGACGATGTTATGACCCTACGCCGCGCCAAACGACAACGACGTTCCTCTTTTCAATACATATATATATGTGTGTAACATTAGGACTTGGGCTCTGTAGTCGTCATAGTCCGGAGCGGCGTGATATTTGGTCGAACCCGGTGGTCACGCCGCCGTCGAAATGCCTTCGATAAGGAATCGGTCGCTGGGAGTTTCACCGACCAATGATGTTGAAAGTTCGCGGGGCGCTGGAGTGCAATAGTCGTTGACCAGTTGAAAATTCCGGGGCGCAGTAAAGTGTTAGCCCTGATTCCTCGGCTGTACGGAGACCCCTTACATCATTCTCGCTTACTAGTTTTAAAAAATATTTTTTATTAAATACGTCACAGGAATTTACATAGAAATAGAGGCCACGCAAAAGAGAGCTCTCTAGGCTGCGCTAGCCGTTTTATTAACTTTTGAGGTCGTGTCGCATGACCCGTGTACATTGCAATAATTGGTTAATAACAAATCTGGGCAGCGATTTTCTCATGGATTGTTATGTCTGTTAAGGCGCCAGACTGACTGGGCACGATGACCGTTTACAAAGGAATTGCAAGGGACTGTGTAGTACACTGGTGCAAGAAATTAAGAGAATTTGCAGATTTGGTCGATTATCTCTAGAACTGCTGGACCGATTTTAATGAAGTTTGAAATGTACAGCTCCGGAAAAAAAACGCCCACTTGCTCTTTATTTGGCCGTTGTTCGTCGTACAGCAAAGTTATATATACCATTCGTTTGCAAATAGCGTATATTTTAATTTACTATTATTTTAGTTTGCATAAGGGGCCGTCTTCTAATTTAATTCTGCACCAACTTCGTTTATCTCAATGGCAACACTCTATTTTTGACTTTATATATTAAGCGAAAGAAACCTTCAAATTACCCTTTATATAAATTTTCATCAATTTTATACGATAATTTCCGGAGATGTTGCGAATTCTTTTGAGTGCGATTTTAAGGGACTTTCTGCAAATTGAAAAACGCTATTTGTAGGTCCCGAACTTTTCTCCTTTCGTAATTTCGCTTGCGACAATTAAAATAATTAATATTATCTACATAGAAAACATTATTTCTACTCCTAAAGCTTTTTGTACTGGGATTATCAGGGGTAGAAATTAGACCAGTGTTTCTCAACCTTTAATGACTGACGGCACATCTGAAAATATCTAGAATTATTTCCGGCACGCCTGAACATAAAAATTGCAAAGGTTGTAAGATACAAAAAATTGATAAATACAAATAACTCTAAAAAATTGTTTATTTACCAAAAAATAATAATAATAATACATTCAATGAAAGGACTAAGCCTGTTTTTGGATGGATCTTGCTGCAAACAGCTGTTTCAAAAATTGGCAGAACGGTTTTCCATGTATGAAATAAAAGTGTCGCACTTCTTAGTGTATAGCTTACTGAAAGTGAACAAGACAGGACATGATAAACAGAAAATGTCATATCGCTGATATGACACCACGCAGTTTTAATAATTTTTCAAAAGCCCTGGCGGCACATTAGACTATATCTCACGGCACATCAGTGTGCCGCGACACACAGGTTGAGAAACACTGAATTAGACTATTTAGTCAGTGCCAGTGGTCCAAATGACCCTTGACTCCAAAACTTCCTTGTTCCGTATACATGATTTAAAGAAAAAATGCAAAACGACGGCTTACAATTTTGAAAATCTAATTTTGAAAATCTAATTGAGTATTTGAAGGTTCTCTTAGACAGGTGAAATGTTGCCTGGAGTGAGAATCTGTTCTCTGCTCTTCTGACTACAAGCATGAAAGTTACTCAGCTACAGTAGAACATGAAGAATGGTTTCATGATTGTAAATTTATTTTTTAGAATTTGATGTAAAAAACGCCACTACTTTTTTGCTGACCCAATATTATCACTGTGTTTGTCATTTCACTTTCTTCACTTAATATTATTGTCTGCAGTGCGCAATATTTTTATAAGACTTTTGGCGGCATTTTAATTTATAGTCGGATGAAAACTTAGACAGAAAAATGTGATTTTGAATGTTTTTTGAATATTTGATAAAGTATGAAGTCCAAAAATCTGATGCTTCAGATATTAAAATGGTCAAATTCATGACTGGGATGTTAAGGATGTTAGTTTTTCAGAAATAGGACGTTGTTTTGGAAGGCATACATCTACAGCATCTAATTCTATAAATGGAAAACATTTTATTTGGGGAGAGATATAGTAGCGGAAACAACAATAGATGCTTTATAGAATCACCATCAAACTGTACAAACCTCTAATTCATTTGCTTCAAAATGTGCTATTTTTTAATACCGCTAACGTTTACTTATTTTATGCAAAAGAAATCTAACTTACGTTTATTTTAAGGAATTTTCAAAAAAATTGTCACTTAATTTATATATATATGGTCACTTAAGTCATGAAAACAACACATTTGATTTAATGTAAATTAAACTACTGAACGTAAAAATTTGAAATTTTGCACAGCCATTCCTTTCTGTATCTATTTTCATCGAAATTTGGCTTGGTCGATATTCATAATTTTTTAATATTAATAATTCATATTAATATTTTATTAAAAAATGTAATAATAGTAAATTATGTCTAGGTCGTTTAGTTCTAATAGTACGGATAAAAATCAGCTTTTTACTATCAATATTATATGAGATATGAATTAAAATATGAAAAAATATTTTAACATATGCGGAAGGGGATTTTGGAAGTTCACCCATTTTCAGTTAAAATTCATTGAAAATAGGTATCCGGGATTAAAATAAGCTAAATTTTTTAAATATGAAGTGAAATCTAGGGGTTGCTATTGGAAAAAAAAGTTGGTGCAAATTTTTATATGGAGATGGCCCCTTATGCAATTTTTATAAATAGCAAATTAAAGTGTACGTCAATCGTGAACGATTGGTATCTGTAACTTTGCTGTACAACAAACGACGGCCCAGTAAAGTACAAGTGGGCGGGGTTTTTTCCGCAGCGTTACGTACATTGATACAATACAAAACAAAAAACCATTCAATAATTGTAATAATACACACTCATGATGCGTACGCACGTACGTAACACACGTTGAAGTCGGAAGGTAGTAAACAGCAGTTGCAGAATAAACAAAAAAATGGGTTAATAGGGGTATGGTCCCCTCTTACAGAGATATACAGCTTTCGCAGCGTGATTTCATACTTGAAATACGGCAATTTATCATTTCCCGTGGCAATTGGTCCCACTCGTTCAGCAACGCTGTTTTCACTCCCTGGATGGTTCTCGGAAGGGGGTTGCGAGATGCAATGTTTGTGCGAGAGCGTCCCAGACCTGCTGTATAGGGTTAAGGTCTGGAGATCTGGCTGCCCAATCCATCCGGCGAATATCCTCACTCTCTAGAAATTCGTCGACCAGAAGAGCTCTATGTGGCCTCGCGTTATCGTCATTTAAGTGAACTCAGGGCCCTTCTGCACCCCTGAAAATGTAAACATAGGGCTCCAAGACCTCATCCCTATACCTCACACCAGTCACAGTGCCTCTTTCAAAGAGAGGTGTGCGGCTATCCAACATGATGCCTGCCCAGACCATTAAACCTCCTCTGCAATAACGGTCGATTTCGCGGAGGGTAGATAGCGGGGCCCTGGGTCTCTCCATTTGGTTGTACGGCGAGAATCGGTGTTTAGGCTGAACCGGGACTCATCAATGAAGAGAACGGTTGCCCATTGATCCATACTCCATTCTCTATGCTCTCTGTGCGCCCTGCTAAATGGATTCTCCAGTTTGTAGAAGTGAGCGGGACGCAAACAGCAGGTCTTCTTGCAAACAACCCTCTCTCGTGAAGTCTTTTGGAAACAATCACCCCTGACACACGGGTTCCTGTGGCTGCATACAAGTCACGAGAGAGCTGAGAAGCTGTAGCACACGCCTCGCTGCAATAGGCAAATGACGATTTCTCTGGCCGTCGTGGCTCTTGGATGACCTTGCCCAGGCTTTCTCTCAAATGGATCCGATATCCTGGAACTGTTTCCATTAAGTTACGCACGACGCTCGGCGTTCAATTGGACTCTATGCAAATCTGGACTTGAGACTGGCCTGCTTCTAGTCTACCCACAATTCGCCTCCTCATTCCATCTTCTAAACGTTGGTGGTTACTCAACCGATGCAAATTAACACCAAGAAATTCGCCGAAGTGTGCTAGCGAAAGAAATGCGCCGTAACTTATGCGCGCTTATAAAGCTTGTTTCTCTACTGGCTCCGCCTACACACACGTGTACGCTTACGTATTTGACGTACAAGATTTGCATTTTTATCTAGAAGCAGTGGTTTTGCATTCAGTACAGTTCTTTTCATGAAATTCGATAAAACATGCAAATTCTCTTAATTTATTTCACCAGTGTGGTTGCGGAATTAGGCAATTTTAGATCGTGAATTTCCTTTGTTCTCAACTACGCAGTTTAAAAACTTTTTAATAATTTAGAATTTTAACACGTGTCTGATTTCGTATGCTATAAAATAAATTTACTACGACTACAGAGCCCAAGTCTTAATGTTACATATACATATGTGTGTGTGTGTGTAATAAAACAATGTTTGAGTGGGAGGAACGGTTTTCCGTAGTCGGGCCCCGGGTGGGGCGATGTTGAGCTGAGCAGGCGAGGCGGAGCGGCTCGATGGGCCCCTCGGTAGAGCTTCCCGGCCGCCCGCTGCTGGAACTCGTAGTCGGACCAAGAAAGAAGTCTTGCAGGTTTATATAATTTTATTATCGACGTTTCATACAAATTTTACTGGCAAGAAAGGCCACACAATCATCCTGTCTCTCCAGATGCGTCAAGCTTTTATCATTCTGTAGAGGTCTTGTCACGTGACCAGGGCCGATCCCAGAAGAAAATCTTGGGGGGGTGAAGAGAAGTAAATTGCCGACTGAAAAAACAAATTTGCCGATTCAGTTTCCAAGTTGGTCACCTTCCTATATTAGACAGTTTTCCGACGAACAGAACGTACCCATAACATAGAAACAACATAAATACCTCTGTAAGTTGTACAGAGGGAGCCGCTAACGTTCGACTTTCAGAGGATTCACATTATTTACGCATTAATGATCAGTCTGGTTTTTACATTAATAAATTGCAGAGGGGAGTACGCAAAAGGCGGAATTTTCTACAAAAAGGCTAGATTATTATCACTTTGTCAACAAAACTCCACATTTTTGTTGGGGAGGAATGGTTACATTCCTGACTCTGTCACAAGTAATTAAATTTTCATAAAATATTCATAACTTTTAATTGAGTCATAAAATACTATCTCCGGACTGAAGAAAATATTTGCTTATCCGTATGCGACAAAACTATCAGGCCATAGTTTGGGTTGGCGAAAATGAGTTTGGGGGTACCCTGAATGGAGTCTTTACATTAACTTAAAAAAAGGAAAGGAAGCCATACAGAGAGCACTGTTTATACTTTCAACACTGTCTTATTTGCGTATATACTATTGTATACCTGCAAATTCTACTGGATTCTTCAGGAGAGTTCTAGATTTTGATGGTTTCTCCTGGTCTCCTGATTTTACATTAAAATCTCCTGGTTTTCTAACATTTTGAAGCTTTAATAATCGATGCATTTATTTCTCCACCAATTCTGGAAGATTACCGCTCTCTGGGTCTATTCATTCAATATAGACAAATATACCATGGTATTTTGGTCCAATAATAAAGGTTTGTGCTTATATTTATAACACATTTGTGAGCGATTCTTGAAGTTTTCAGAATTCGATGGCAAATCGTTTAATTGTAACATTTTTTGAGTTCAAAGTTCCAAAATTTTACTACTTCTTTTAGTCTTAGATTTTGTAAAATTTCGAACATTTGAGAAAAACTTGTGAATGTAAAGAAACATTGACGTTTTATTCATTTTATGTTAAAAGAATTCTATTTCTGAGCTCTTTTACAAATTCTATTTTTAATATCGCGACCTTATGTGTGATTAAAATTTCAAACATAAGCTGTTATAAAAAGCTTTTCACTTTAAAAACCATAACTGTGTCGTGTAATGTCAAATTTTATTTTTTAAAAAATGATACATAGAATAAATGGCGAAATTTAATGTGTGAAAAAAATTCGAAGAATGTTTTGTGACTTAGATAAGTAATTATGACTTTAAGATTATGATACCACATAAATATACTGGATTTTCTTAGCTAGATGTTGGCTGGAATACTATTGCACGACGAACAGTTAACTGTTTGCTCCCGGCGTTGTTAACGACGCGATGGCAGAGATTCCTCCTTTCTGCGTCCATCGTTGCTTTCCGGCATGAGTCTTAGAATGTTTCTGCTCTGGCCACAGCCTTGCACAAGCGCATGGCTGGGCCATGCCAGGGCATTCAAAGACCCATGCCGGAAAGCAACGATTTATACAGGAGGGAGAATTTTCTGCCATTGTATCTTAGCAACGACGGTAGTGAACAGGTTAAAGCAAACAAGAAACTAAAATATTGTTTTAACTACTGCTCTTAAAGCCTAATCTATGAGTGTTATTTTGTTAGCCCTGCATAGGTATCAACGCTACGTCCACCCATGCCGATGGATAGAATGCCCTCATAAACCTCAATAATAAATACCAATTTCGTTTTGCTTGAAGTGGATTAACGTTTCTAAAATGTACTCTAAACATTCTCTGCCCATAGGCTGCAAAGCATTGGAATTATTTTGTGTGTTCCTGTAAAAGAACTATAAATGGTACCTACATTCTTTTCAATACGGTACATGGTACGGTAATTTTCATTATCACATAAAAATTCGATCGATGGATATATGCGGCAGTTAGAGCACGGGCAGACAAACTGAAAGCATAAACATTTCAAGTTCTTTGGAAAGCGTTAAAAAATAAAGGCTTAAAAAGAATGTGAGGCTTAAAGGGGAAAAAATGGAATAAGGAAAGTAATTCTAGCTCGAAAAGTTAATTTCCCTGTAATTTAAGAGAAAATGGAAAATTAAGCATATTGATTTCGAAGCTCCTAAGGTCGCGACTCCCCACTATTTGCTGTGCCATGTCTTCCTATTTTAACGGGCCTTTGATCTATACTCTTGCATTTTATCTCTTCTAACTGACCTATTATTTTTCTAAAATCAAATTAAATTACAAAATTGGGGTTGTTTCTATATGAATGATATGAAAGTAAATTATAATAAAAAGTAGTACAAATATAATCTAATCGGCGATGACCTTTTTCTTGGATTTGACGGAGCTCCAACAGTTTGTATAGAAATTCTCTTTCCATTATGACAGTTATTTCGCGTTCTTCTTTTAGTCATTATCAAAGCAACTACATATCACATTTTGTGCACTGCACTTTTTGTCATTTTCTTTTGTTTACAACTACTATATGTTTCATGTTTTTGTGTACAACTGGTTTCAAACTTGTCTTAAATGCACACTGAAGCAAACTTTTACTTCATTTTATTAAATGCTAGAGATTTTTTTATTTATTTATTTTTACCAAATTGATGTATTAATAATATCTTAAAAGCTAAATATGGTTTTCTTCTAATCAAAGTATGCTTAGATTCCAAGGTATGCCAAGGCTCCAAGTATATGTTTGACTTTGGCTCGGTTGCTGTCTAGCTAACCGGAATAGGGGGCTACTGTTCAAAGTGAATTTCTTTTTCCCATGCATTTCAAAGAAGCAAAGAAAATACATCTATTTCCCAGAAAAGACCACGCTGGACCAAAGGGTGGTGACAGCCTCAGGCCAGTTGCGGCCTTCTTGCGATATTTTTACTTCTTACAGAATGGTATTTCTTAATTTGTCTCAGGGCAATATATAAGACTGGGACATTTTCGTTGTTGTTGTTGCTAATGCCCTCTGGCAACCGCGGGGCGGTGCCAGATCCCCCATATAGGCAGGCGATGGGCGGAAGGGGAGTCTTCCATTTTAATGAGCCCCAGTCGGAGGAAGTCCGACTCAGCTCGGAGTCCCCTAATTTTGAACCAATTCCAGAGGAGGGACCCAACCCCCCTGAAATCGGCACCCCCAGAGGTATCGTTTAACAACTTGGAGGACATTGGAGCCACGACGGATTTTACGTGCACCAGCTCCCATTAGCGTACACGCTCCAACAGCAGTCGAGCCGAGAGGAAGTTGACCCTCCCAAGCACTGGCCAAGCTGGATGCTGCTTCCCTTGCCGTGTTCTTATTGGAACTGAGTTTAGCGCCCAGACCACTGCGGGACAGAACATTCTCGTTCTCATCCTCAGTATTTCTCCCATAGAGATGTGCACAGAAGATTCTTAATTAGATTACTATGGACATGTGAGATAACTATTTGCATAGGGAAAAATGCCGAGACAGGTGCTATGGGATGTATGTGGTGTCAATTGCAGAGAGCTGATTTTCCGACTCCTCCTTCTGTGTATCTGGCCACCCAGTGCCGAGCGCTCTTTATACATTCCCACTTCTTTCTTTTGACTGATGCGAACGAGAAAGGAATTTCTCACTCGGTTTGGTATGCATTGGAAGTACTAGGACGTCAAAGGGACAAAAGTTAGGAAAAGTGCCGATTAAAAACTCTTTTGAATACTTAAATGAGAAGTTTGGAATAGCAATTTTGCCGACTGCATTTTCAGTGGGGGGGGGGGTATCTCACCCCCCCACACCCCCCCGTGGGATCGTCCCTGCACGTGACCTTGCAACCTGGAATGATTGGCGAACCCATATCAGCAAGGCATCTGAACAGCAGGAGGGTTTGTTTCAAAAATGCAAATGCGACAAAACAGCGGGGACTGACCACAAATTTAGAACGAAACTCCTAGGGACTGTGTAGTAGTTGCGGTTTTGAAAGCAAATTTCTTTTGTTATAAACTACGCAGTTTAGCAGTTTGGGATTTTAGCGGGCTTTTGATTTAGTATGTTATATGTATATATATATATATAGTATATGTGTGACCGAAATCATGCTTTTCAACTTTACTGGTAAGTGCTAAAAAGAATGGTTTAACTGGCTTGAAAAATTTTGCACATTCTTCAAGAATTAAAACTTTTCCGGATCTTCCTGTCTCAAGCATCTACTCCCGTGTTGTTTATGGAATGAATGGGCCGAAAACTCTAACATTCTCAAATAGAGCGTTAAATAAATTCTTCGAAAAACATCAAAAGCGTATTCCAAATGCGTTTCGCTTCAGTCAAATTCATCATTATTTTTGGCAGAGCAGCTTAAAGTGCTCCCAACCGACAACTCTCCTTTTTACTTGGGCGCAAACCACGGTTATGCGGGGCGAACTGGCCATTTGCAAGCGCGCGCGTTGGGAAGATATTTCATTTATTTTCCTCCGGCACAGAACCACATCTGCGTCAGTTGCACTGGACAGAAAAGGCAATAAATGGGGGAAGAAAATCGACTTACGAATAAATAACACATTATATCGGAGAGTAATAGAAGAGCAGTCATTTTTGTTCGGGAATATTTTTGACGGAATATTTTGACGTCCCTATGATACTAATTGGAAACATGACATTTGCAAGTGTTTTTCAGGGCTTTTTCCTTTCTCCCCCCCCCCCTCCTTTTTGAAATATATTTCTAATTGTATTTTTCCTAGAAAGGCAACGGAATTACAAATACATTTCAAATGCAAAAGAAATCGGAAAGGCGCTTTTGAATGTTATGATTCACAAATATATAAGATTTACATATTTTTATATTTTATTCATATTTTTAAAAAATTAAAGAAATTATTTTTTAGCACCTCTTAACCCATTAGCGCCCCATTTTTTTCAGCGAATACATTCTCCAATTGATGTTGATGCCAGAAGTAATAAATAAATTTCCGACATTTGTGGAGTATGAAGAATGTAATTCTTTTTCTAAAAATATGAATATAAGCAGTGAAAGATTCTCATTTTATTTTGTTATCGCCGCGTTTTTTGCGGAAATCAGATTTATTATTAGAGAAATTAAATTAATACTTAAAGATTTTTTTCGAGAAACAAATTTTACGACCGCCTAAAAATAGATTGCAGGGAGTTAATGGGTTAAGCCTAAGTTAAGCCAGTTTAATATTAGTTCCAATGGATGAAAAGGTATACAAGGCAGAAGTGCATAGCTGGAAGCTGGAAAAAAAGGTGATTACTACATTTTTATTTTATTTTATTAATTGTTTTCTAATGAATTATTTTTATTCCAGGGTAAAATTTTAGAAAATGAAATGAAATTGCTCCCCCCACCTTTTCTTCTGCAAAAAAAAAGGTGAAAATTATCAAAAAAATCTTGGAAAGATTGTGTTTACAGAATTTTAAAGTTGACTACGGAAATCAGATTTATTATTCGAGAAATTAAAATTAAGAGAATAAATTAATGCTTAAAGATTTTTTTCGACCAACAAATTTTGCGATCGCCTAATAGATCGCTCGGCGTTAACGAGTTAAGCCTAAGTTACGTCAGTTTAATATTAGTTTCAATGGATAAAAAGTATATAAGACAGGAGTGCATAGCTGGAAAAAGGGTGATAGCTACATTTTCATTTTATTTTATTTTATTTATTGATTTTCTAATGAATTATTTTTTTCCAGAGTAAAATTTTAGAAAAAGAAATTAAATTGATCCCTCCATCCTTTCTTCAGCAAAAAATTTTAGTTTGTCATGAGAAAAGGTCATAAGCCAGGGAAAAAAATTCGGAAGATGTGCCGCTCTTCAGGTGGGGTATGTAGTGCTAAAATTTTTTTCACCTGTAACTGATTTCTTAAGCAAATAAAAAACTACTAATGCATTGACTAAAATTTCGATTGGGATCAAACTCCTGTGACCCCCGGCTACGGCCTTATCATGGAGTGAAAATTAAACAACTCTACTAAGTGCCCGATGAAGAATTGAACACAGAACATTAACCCTTTAACGCGCAGTGTTTCCGCTCTGGGTACACCAAACTCTGACGTTTTGACTGTTGCCAGTCACGAAGAATAGATTGGATTTCTATAAAAACAGTTGCGGGTGACATAGCTCCTTGAGAATCCTTTGCATTTTAGCACGTCATTTCCCGTAAAAAAAAAAAAAAAAAAAAAAAAAAAATGTCACGATTCTTTTTAACAGCATTCACATCTGCTGAAAAATGGAAGAACGCGAGAACAGCTGGATAGAGTGCTCAATGCTGAAAAAGGGCAGCCATTGCCATCGCTCGACTTAACTACCAGCAAGATGGCGGACGATCGAAACGTTCATCGCGAGCCACAGATCTAGAGACCCTTTTTTTTACGACAGCTGGCTGTGCCCGCGCACAGCCAGCTGTCGTCAAAAAAAGGGTCTCTAGATCTGTGGCTCGATGCGATGACGTTTCGATCGTCCGCCATCTTGCTGGTAGTTAAGTCGAGCGATGGCAACAGCTGCCCTTTTTCCGCATTGGGAAATGGCTGCGCCTCAAAGGGTTAAAGCAAATAAGACAAAAGAATTTTTTTTAAACATTAGACTTAAATAGCTCAATCTACGAGAGTTATTTTCTTTACTCCTATAAAACAGTCCTAAAAAACTCCTAATAAACAACTCCTAATAAAACAACTCCTAATAAACAGTTCTACGTGGTATACGTCCATCCTTTTTCATAAAGAAAATTCTTTCAAAAATCTCAATAATGTGTGATAATTTTGTTTTATTTTATATGAAAGCCGCAAACATTGATTAGTACCGTAATGGCCCTAATATAACGCGGTATTTTTTGACTGATCATTTCCCTTTAAAACCTCACTCACGTTAAATTCGAGACCTTAATAAAGGATTTTTCTAATTATCTTGATGAAGAATTTCGGGGTCGCATTATATTCAGGACAATATGGCATTTGACGATAAGTATTACCTAAGAAGATAAAGCTCTCAAAACGGTTCTGATTTTTCGGACGACAGAAGTCGCTGCCTATTAGAGGGAGCTAGAGATGCTGCCCCGCACGAGAAGGAAATAAAATGCAAAAACGCTAGAATAACATTAAACATTCGAGTATTTTTAAAGTGACAGTGAGTTAATGTTCTATTTGTTTCATATTTATGTATTTTTATGTTCCAACTCTGAAAACTCTACAAATAACTTCAGTTGAATTGTTATATTTAACAACTTAAGTGGCAACAATGAATTCTGTTACTACCGGAACTATAACGTTAAAAACACAATACGAAATTAATTATCTCAAGTATCCAAAGATAAAGTATATTTTCCGGTTTTCATCAATACAATCAAGAATTATTCCGCTATCGCATTGCTTTTTAAATAAGCAGATCGTAATACTCTTAGCAAAGATCTGATTGATCTCAGCAAAGCACCGTCTGATGTCAGATCATCCGAGACTATTTTTACTTTCCGAGCATGCACCATGTAAGGAAAGTATTGTAATCATGAAAAAATACGACTTCGAGATTTTGGCGTATTTACACGTTTTGAGGTCTTCTGAATTCAGTTATGCTATTTTTACGAGATGTATGTATGTATGTGTGTATGTGAGTGAACACGCTAGCTCCTAAACGGAGCATTCGATTGAGCTCAAATTCGGTACATATGTTATAAACCACCGTCGCAAGACCGGTATTGATTTTGGTGTGTGTATAGGACTTATAGTTTTTCTACAGGGCTACGACAAAGATTTCTTTTACATTATGGCCTATGGGAGGAAATTCTTGAAAGTGCGCTAGCGTTTAAACGGTACATTCGATTGAGCTCAAATTGGGTATATATGTTATAAACTACCATCGTAAGACCTGTATTGATTATGATGTGTATAGGACTTATAGTTTTTATACAGGGTTACGACAAAGATTTCTTTTACATTATGGCCTATAGGGAGAGGGGAATTCTTGAAAGTGCGCTAGCGTTTAAACGGTACATTCGATTGAGCTCAAACTGGGTATATATGTTATAAACCACCATCGTAACACCGGTATTGATTTTGATGTGTAGAGGACTTATAATTTTTCTACAGGGCTACGACAAAGATTTCTTTTACATTATGGCCTATGGGGAGAAATTCTTGAAAGTGCGCTAGCGTTTAAACGGCGGATTCGATTGAGCTTCAATTTGGTATAATTGTTTGAATTATTCATCGATTAAAATTGATTTAAATGCTTGGTAATGATCTTAATCGTAAGTGTTCGGAAAGTCGAGTGGAGTCACTCCAGATTTTTTTACAGTTATGATACCAGTCCTTGTTTTTGATCCATGGTATGTAGTAACACGGACTTTCTTTTAAACAATGGGAGGAGGTGGTGTTCACCCCCCTCCCCCGAAACTTTCCGGCATCATTATGGTTTGTAGAAGTAAGTGTATTGAAAAATCTATCATTGTGAAACATAACTTGACAACCTCCGAAATTTTTTCCTGGCTACGACCCTGAGATACATGTACGTTGACCGTTAATATTAGCGTTGATTGCAGTTAGTAAAGAAGTATTATTAAACTTTTCGAGTGTTTAGCATCGTTAGTTTGTTTTTAAAGCTGTTCAATAGTCCTGTGAGGCCTATTTATCTCGCTTTCGAAAACAGAGGAACACCCTTCATTTAACTGCCCTGGAAAACTTTTGTTAAAATGGAGTGACGAAGTCTGTTTAGAAAGAAATCTGTCATTATGAATTCACATCATCTCTTCAAATATAAAATGCAAGCTCATTTTCCCGCCTAATCCACCTTCGACAAATGTATCGCAAAGTTGGATTTGCAAATGAGATGCGATCATCCCAGAAGGGAGGCTGCTACGGTTTTGAAAATAACAATTTTTCGCACGCAGGCTCGCAAACTGCGGATTATGGACCCTTATCTAAAACTTAGGAGCAGTGCTGCCAGAGAATACTAAAGATAATCTATCCAAAGCTTAGTCTTTCTCTCAAGACTATCATTTACTCGTGAAAAAGAAGGAAAATAAAAATCGGAATAGGCAATTATTCAGCATCACAAAACAGGGTTGGCATGGTTTAACAATTTTTTTTTTTTTTTTTTAAGAATAATTTAAAATTCCGAATACTACAGATAGAATACGTTCTAATATCTTTTAAAATTATTTAAAGTTTTTATATCAATCTAATAGATACCTTATTGTTTTATCATTATTAAAAATTGTTAATTAAATTTAAATTATAGGCTGCATTTTTAATTTGTTTCTAAAATAGAGGTTTTGTTTTTTAACAACTTATGTTTAAACCTTAAAAATATCATTTTGAACAACTTATCACCATTATTACTGATGAATCTAAGTGCAAGATTCCGTGTAAAATGTAGTAAACAATTATTATTGTATCACATTATATACTAAATATAAAAAATAGTATCTCTAAATCTTATAAATAAAAATGAAATTCTGTTTGTTTGTTTGTTTGTTTGTTTGTTTATTTGTTTGTTTGTTTGTTTGTTTGTGGATTTGAGTT
The DNA here is from genome assembly GCA_038373885.1 of Cheiracanthium punctorium. Taxonomy (NCBI): domain Eukaryota; kingdom Metazoa; phylum Arthropoda; class Arachnida; order Araneae; family Cheiracanthiidae; genus Cheiracanthium; species Cheiracanthium punctorium. The sequence goes on from JAWZYV010013961.1 coordinate 20,686, forward strand.
GTATACAAATCCACAAAAATGGACCTATCGGCCTGAAATTTAGCACAGATATGTAAAATAATATAGAATAAATCATAGTCCACTTTAAAACTTTGAAAGTCCACCCGTTCCCGGAATTTAAGAGATTTTTTATGTTCTCCACGCAAAAAACTTTCCGTAATTGTAACCCCTGTAGTGAAAAAAGTGTGAAATAAGGATCGAGGTTGCCATGTGTGGCGATTTTGCCGAATAAGATGTTTTAAATTCTCAAAGTAAAAATAAAAGAATAATAATGATTTTTTTTTGTTAGTTTATATTCGTAAGGTTATATATTTTTTTAATTATAATATCGTGTGCATGGGAAATCGGAGCAGGAATGAAATGTTTTATACGCAAAACAATAAGAATTGAAGATTTCCGAGGCTAATATGTTAAAATTTTTTAGTTTGGCGAAAAAATAAAATGGCTCAAATGCCGAGAAAGTGAGTTCTAGCGGTTTGCACAGTTTCCAGCTTGGCGCAATTTACTGAGAGCTTAAGGAAACGGATTTTTGAAAACAAGTGCAAAGGTTTTATTAGAATACAGCGTTAAATTTTAATGATCCGTGCGAAAATAATGCAGTTATTAAGGGATTTCAAGCGATCTATCTTCAGCATTCTCGCGATTTTGAGGAGGATTCTAACGCTTGGCGCTATTTATCGTAATTTAATCGTCTGCTATTTGGGTTATGAATACACCTGCGTATAAGTTTTTGAAATTTTCACTCAGTTGGAATTGTGCATTTTTCTGAGCAGCTTTTCTGCATCTAATGTATTACATCCAGAAAAAAGGATGTTAGAAATATCTATTTTAATTTTGTTTAATCACACTCATGAATAATGATACACTTTCCAACTTAATGAAAGAAGGAACGAAAATAGGGAAGACCCATGGACTATAACTCTTTTTATATATAGCACTTTAGTGCGTATTTAAAAATCTGAAAGTGTGTCAGATTTTCTATGATTCTAGCGCTTGGCGCAATTTAATGAGAGGGTATTTTTAAAAACAAGCGTAGGTTATCTTATAAATAAAAATGAAATTCTGTTTGTCAATTTGTTGATTTGGGTAGTATACAATTCCACAAAAATGGACCTGTCAGCCTGAAATTTTACACAGATATGTAAAATAATATAGAATAAATGATAGTCCACTTTAAAACTTTGAAACTCCACTTAAAAACGTTTTCTTCCTGAATGGCTCTCTTAATTTCCGTTCCCGGAATTTAAGAGATTTTTTATGTTCTACACGCAGAAAGCTTTACGTAATATTAACCCCTGTAGTGAAAAAAGTGTGTGAAATAAGCATCTTGGTTGCCATGTGTGGCGATTTTGCCGAATAAATTGTTTTAAATTCTTAAAGTAAAAATAAAAGAATAATAATGATTTTTTTAGTTTATTTTTTTAGGTTATTTTTTTAATTATAATATCGTGTGCACATAAGAAATGAGAGCAGGAATGAAATGTTTTATACGCAAAACAATGAGGATCGAAGATATCCGAGACTAATATGTAATTTTTTTTAGTTTGGCAAAAAAAAAAAATGGCTGATAGGCCGATTTTTAGAGAGTGAGTTCTAGCGGTTTGCACAGTTTTAGGCTTTTTGGCGCAATTTACAGAGAGCTTAAGGGAATAGCATTTTTGAAAACAAGTGTATAGGTTTTCTTAGAATACAGCATTAAATTTTAACTATCCGTGCAGAAATAATGCAGTTATTAGGGCATTTCAAGCGATGTAGCTTCAGAATTCTCGCCAATTGAGTACATTAATTTAACTTGGGGGAAATCCGCCAAATTTCAGAAAATTGAAATCTTCGCATTTAGTACATCGAGGTAACGATGAATAAAACATGTTATAGTTGATAATTTAAAAAATGCGGCTGTATTAAGGGATTCCACTTTTCAAATAAATGCCTGGCGGTCGAACCATTTCCCATTTTGATTGCTGCTAAGTCAACGCTTCGAATGATTCCCTGACAAAACTCTTGCAAAAAGCGTATGCTGGCACTTTGGCGAGGCTTAGATTTGAAACTGGATTTTACTTGAGACTGGTATATACGTATAATAAGACTGGTTATAGATAAAAATGAATGTTGGTATGTGTGTAGGAGGTTCAAAAACTCCAGCACCATTTCACCGATCACCATGAAATTTGGTTCACCTAAGTCTTTTATCATGGAGAAGGTTTTTATGCTATCCGTTTTCCTCTAACTTTTCACTAGGTGGCGCAGCAGAACGTCGAATTCTATTCCGTTTAGCCGTTTGCTATGCGAATATCGTCCAACCAATTTCGATGAAATTTGGTACACGCGAATATTAGAACACGGAGAATATTTTTCACTATCCATTTGCTGTAACTTACCGCTAAATAGCGCTGCAACGCATCAACATCTATACCGTTCGACCGTTGGCATAAAATTTTTTATACTTACACATTTAAGCACGAAGAATATATTCTAACTGTGTTACTTTTGATGTTACTCGCCACTAGATGGCACTGCAATGCATTATTATTTTAATTCGCCACTAGATGACGCTGCAGCAGGTCAAATTTTTGGCCATTCAAACGGTGGCTATGAAAATCAGTATTTAACCACTAGATGGCCCTGCAGTGTATCACTTCTTGACTGTGCGAATGATCGCTATGAAAATAGGTATACATAGATATTTGAACACGGGGAAGAGTTTGGCACGATCCATTTTCCTATAACTTGACACTAGATGTCGCGTCAACACATGAACTTCAAGACTATTCAGCCGATCGTCATGAAAATTCGTATACATCGATATCTGAATGCGAAGAATATTTTTGCCGTATCCGTTTTGCTAAAACTCGCCACTAGATTGTGCTACGCCGCATCGCCTTCTGCACCGTAAAAACGATTGCCTTGAAATTCAGTATACATGATTATTGAACACAATATAACGCGATATCCATTTTGCTATATCTTTTTATTACAATAAATAGTAATCACAACAAATATTAATATCAAAAAGTCCATTCATTCCCGTGCGAAGAACGGGTACTTCAGCTAGTAAAATATAAAAATTGAATAGTTTCCAATGTCAACATAAGTATAGCAACAATTGTTTATTTACTTTGTTTTAATTACTTTCAGAAGGAATATTAATTGTTATTTGAAAATTTTACAAATAATTTTATTTATAAGTATGTAACAGGTAGTTATAAAAGGATTTAAAAAAAAAAAAACCGGTTTAAACTAGAAAACCCGTTTTTTTTTTTTTTTTTTTTTAATAAACCGTTTTTTTTTTTTCAACCGTGTCACAAAATCTCTAATCGATTTGCAGATATAAAAAGCCTTATCCACAGAAGACTGAAGGGAAAACGGACATTTTCAAAGATGACTCATTTTAATTACTTTTCAATGAGCTATTCAAGACCAGTACTGAGTATGCAGCACTTTTCAAAGATTATAGCCGACTAGAAAGAAGTGGCCATACATAAGTGATAAAAATATAGACCATTGATTTCTATGCTTGAAAATCCCCGTGAAAGTTAGAACTCCGCTGATCTCAATTAGCTATTTCCTCGCCGGAAGCATATCTCTTTAGAAGGGAAAATGACCCCGTTAATAAAAATCCATTTAAGCCCAGTAAAAATGCTTATTTTCCATTGTGTTTTTCCTTGAGGGACGAAAAAATATAGAGAATCTATGGGACAGCTCAGATTTTTAGAGAAGGTAATGGGCTTCGGCTTTAACGATCGTCCACTATAAATTCACTTGACAGACGAAAAATTATACCGCGAACCCTGAGGGATGCTCCGTTTATAGCAGCATAGCGATTTCTGCGTTTCATTCACTGCATTTTTCTTCCATACCATATGACAATAATAGTGGACATGCTCATACTAGCTTCTTTTTGCTGTTGTATTTTGACAAAATTTGAGAACTATACCTTAATAAGTGTCAGAGATATGAAGATAAGTATAACGCTGACTTAAACCACTTTTCAATGGCTCGCGAAGGGAAAAAATCCTGTCGCATGATCGCATTTCAGGGGTCGTACAGAAATTACAAAAGAAAATATTTTCTCTAGCAATAAACGTTTATATTTAAAGTCATGTATAGTCAGTCCCCTGTTGTATTTCTTTAAAGATATCACTGCGACGCTGTATGATGAACGGCTGAAATTTGGTACATCGCCTCATGATGTATGGGGGCACATATTACTAATTGGCAATGCTTTTCTACGGGGGTCGTATACAAATTAAAAAAGTGTAACTTTTTGAAAAATAACGAAAGTAGTTTTTTCTTAACGGAGACTTACTGCCAAACTTATTTTGAAGAACATTTTTTCAATTTACACTGCCCACTTATCTCTAATAGATAAAGTAGTAAAGCCCATTTCTACCTTTTTTGAGACCCCCCTGTATATAATCCTAATAATATATAACTGTCAATGTTTGTATGTATGTTTATTACTCTTTCACACCTAAACGGCTTGACGAATTTGGAACACAGTTAAAGTCCTGGATTAACCCTTTGTGGAGCAACCCTTTCCCAATGCTGAAAAAAGGGCAGCCGTTGCCATCGCTCGACTTAACTACCAGCAAGATGGCGGACGATCGAAACGTTCATTGCGTGCCACAGATCTAGAGACCCTTTTTTTGAAGACACCTGGCTGTGCGGCACAGCCAGCTGCGTCAAAAAAGGGTCTCTAGATCTGTGGCACGCAATGAACGTTTCGATCGTCCGCCATCTTGCTGGTAGTTAAGTCGAGCGATGGCAACGGCTGCCCTTTTTTCAGCATTGGGCAATCTATCCAGCTGTTCTCGCATTCTTCCATTTTTCAGCAGATGTCAGTGCTGTTAAAAATAATCGTGACATTTTTTTTTACGGGAAGTGACGTGCTAAAAAGTAAAGGATTCACGTGGAGCTATGTCACCCACAACTATTTTTATAGAAATCAAATCTATTCTTCGTGACTGGCAACAGTCAAAACGTCAGAGTTTGATGTTCCTAGAGTGGGAACACTGTGCGTTAAAGGGTTAACATATAGGCTACTTTATATCGTGGGGAAAAAAAAAAAAAAATACAGTTGAGTTTTTAATTTTACAGTGCAGTCGACAGATGGTGCAAACTTATAGAATATCGTTAAATGATGCTAAAATAATGACTAAACATCATTTTATTGTCTGCTATGTCTAACTTGGATAAAGAATACACCTGGATAAGTTTTTGAATTGTTGTTGTTGTTGTGAAATATCGGATTTGTGTGCTTGGCTTAAATTTCGCTTATAAATTCTCGTCAGAAGGACAACAGAAGGGGGGGGGGTGCCCTGCATGGGGTCCTAACTCTTATCAGGGTTGTTATGATTTTGCCCAACCCAAAAAACCCGGGTGGTTTTTTTTTAAATTTCAACTTTAATTATGTAGATAATACATCTCTTAATATCAGTATACCACTTGTAAAGTTTATGAACAGCAACCTCCCTCCTCCCACACCAACACTACCTAAGGGAAAGAAAAAAATCAGAAAAACTTCACATAGGTATAAAAAACTTTCTAGAGAAAATTCTTATGCCTATCTGAATTAAAATGAATAAGGATTTTTTAAACATAAAAAATCATTAGTTTAAAAGTTCTAACTAAGCACTAGTATATCACTCTTTAAATTATTCCCAATAGTCAATTTATCTAAGAGCAAACCATGATTGGAGTTGTTATTGTTATTGATTTATATGCTTTTTAATGTATGATTAATAACTGTAATTAGTTATAACTATTAATTTAACCATTTTTTATTTACAATTGATTTTTGCAATCAATTAGTTGCTTTAAGTTGTATTTAGTAATTAGCAAAATGTTTTTCAAATATTCTGAAACCCCATTCCTTACTCTGAAAAAACCCAGGTTTTTAAACAACCCTGACCCCTATTTAGGTTAGGTTTTAGAGAAAACCACAGAAAACTCCAAATGGATAGGTCAACGGATGCACATGGTACCTGAACCCAAGACCTTCACACTTCGCCAGTCTACCATTTCCAGTGACATAACCATTGTGACATGGTAAGACTAAGTTTTTGAAACTTTCATTCAGTTCGAATTGTACATTTTTCTGCGCAGCTTTTCCCAATGCTATTTCTGCTAGAAGAAAAAGCCCGTTGTGGAGGCAATTACAATGGGTGCTAGAAAAAACATTTGACAAAAATATGTCTACACTCAATATGTTTAATCATCGTCCACCCAAAGTAAATTACTTCATACTCAATTTTTATTATACACCCAAATCGAATTTCAGGCTCTTCTGGAAATGCACAGAAGCTTTTCGCATTCAAGGGATTTTGTTTTCTGTACTCAGTACCTCTTATATTAACACTTAAGCAGACGATTATTTTAATGAAAAAAAAAAAAAAAAAAAATTAAACCTTGTGACCTGGAAAAACTATTTTAAATGAATTGGAATCCCCCAATTGTGTGACGTCATTTTCACTTGAAAAGGGTAATTTTTGTCACGCAAAATGATTCACTTTTTTTACTCTCAAATAAAATGGAGCTGAAATGAGCAAAACATCACCTAAAAATAAGGAGACGGATGGATTTTCAGATTTTCAAAGTAGCTCTGATTGTTTTCTATATTTTTATACATGATTATGAAAAATTTCAAGCGGATTGTACAAATGGTGTGAATTTTATTACAGTTTTAGACCATAACTTTTTAATCTGTTTGGATTAACGGCAGTAAAAGTTTTGTTTTGAAGTGGTCGGATTGGAATTGTTAGAGTGAGCGAGTCAGGGATCAGCCAGACTATATAATAGGATTGTATTACATCCAGAAAAAGGATGTTAGAAATATCAGTTTTAATTCTGTTTAATCACACTCATGAATAATGATACGCTTTTAATATATAGTACTTTAGTACGTATTTAAAATCTGAAAGTGTTTCAAATTTTCTTGAAAGCAGTTTATTCTTTCCGTATTTTGATAACGGCCAATATATCCAAGTCTTCAGAATTAATATAGGACGAAAATAATTTGTACCTTTTTATCATTAAACCATGTTATTTTTGTAACCAGGGGTGGCCCGACACGGTAAGCAAGATAAGCATCGCATTCGGGCGCTGGCTTGGAAAGGACGTCATTTCGAACTTAAAAACTAAGTAGAGTATAAAAGGGGGGCGACGTTTTTATGTGAGCAGGGGGTGCCACTTACCCTAGGGCCACTCCTGTTTGTAACCATCTTAATTTTAAATTACATTCAGAATCTGAGATATTTCAGTGCCAAGGATGCCGGTGAGAAACAGGATTCTCTCCTGCCAAGAGATTTATTAAGATGGCGAACTAGCTGGTCACCAGAGGCAGCTAGTATTGTATACATTAAATTTCTAAATTTTTATCATACAAATGGTACTAAACTAATTATTCTTAATGAGCACAAGTCATGTGTTAGCATATAATTGTTATTTTTTAGTATAATTAATTTTAACTATACATTTAGCTTAATCAAAATGTAAATAAACTGCTTAATTAGTTTACATAGTGTTCTTTCTTTTATAGATTAGTTTTTGGTGGTTTGAACCATTTTTGAAATATATCAAAAACCCAACCATGCTTAATTGCAGTCCAATGAGCAAAAATTTCTAAGACAATTATTGTAGGTCATTTTTTTCAAGATTTACCTTGAGTCATAAAATATTATTCAAATGTCATTTACAGAATACATCATTTCTTGCATTATTTAAATGAAGTGACAATTTAATGATTTTTTTCAAAGGATTTTAAATTTTTGGAGGAGGAGTGTAAAAATTCTGTTTTGAGCTCATAAAGAATCGCTTTTAAAGAAACATTGATGATTGATGGCAGTTATTGTTTTTATTCGAATACACTAAATAGTAAAAATTATGCATGCACACAAAATCATAAACCATTTCAGATTTTCAATCAGTATTTATTTACATGACTTTACAATACATCTGTATGGTTTAAACATGAAATGAAATAATGGCAACAGTCTAACACTTCTTTCATTTACTGCCATAGTAAGCTGAAAGAAAATAAATAAATAATTAAATAACAAGATATGTAACACAAGTCAAAATATATATGTCATTTTTTAAACAAAACTGGTAGAAAGTAGATATAGGTATGCAGAATATGATAATAAAACCGAATCTTACGGGTAAATACAATCTTTTTGTTTCCATTTTGCCTAAATTTTTCTGATCTCATTCTCTCTCTTATTGATAGTTTATGCATCTGGAGAATCACAGTCCACTAGGGATGGATGCGAGACGAGACAGACATTTTTAACATTACGATACAGGGATTTTACAAAATGAGACAAAGATTTTAGGCTGTTTTGCGAGACGCCAATTCTCTGTCTCGCGTCCATCCCTCTAAATGCATCTTCAGCACAAGTGTCACATACTGATTTTTAATGTATGCTTTTGGGGGACTGGGAATTCCCACAATAACTGCATAGCTAAAAGGTTGCTTTAATTTGTATAGTTTTGAATACACTGAATTCTCTTTTTACACACTTTCAAAATCACTGTGTATGTGTGTGTGTGGGGGGGGGGGGGAAGAGAGTCCCCCCCCCGTACATTAATGTAGCACAGAGTTAATAGTACTACAGTTGAATGCCTAAAATCTGCAAACGTCCGAAATCCGCACACCTTCTCTGATGTAAATAATGAAATTCGCAGTATTCCGCCAATGATGAAATTGTTGAAAAGTTTCTTGAATCCAGATAAATATGATTCTGATGATGATGATAAAAACTTGGGTAATGTTAATAATAAAATCCATTTGATAAAAGTTTAAAGTTAAGAGAAGAAACCTTAAATTTTTAGAACAGATAAGTTCTGTAACAAAACAAGAATTAATGATAATTCTGTTTAAATATTCTGATGAAAATATGCAGTTTAAAGTTATTTTTTAAACTGCATATTTAAAAAGTTATTGTTTAAATAGTTATACAATTTGCAAAATTAAATAAATAAAAGAAAAAAAGAAACTGAAAGTAGAAAAAAAATATTTTAAAACAAATCACCATAGAACGTTTTCAAAATTAGAGAAAGGAAATTTTGAAACCATTTGCTTTGCTAGTCTTCGTGTAATTTCTTTTTTCTCCTATGCTTCTGTATTTAAAGTGAAAATATAAGTGAAATACTTTTGACTGTGTTTTTATTTCATTGTAATTGTATTCTTCTTTTCTTAAATAGAAATGTAAATGTAATATGATTTATATTTTATGGCCTGAAATCTGCAAAATCCTAAAATCCGCACAAGCCTTGGTCCCAAGCTGTGCAGATTTCTGGCTCTCTAATGTATTACTTTTTTGAATTTTTTTTTTTCAAGACAATGACCTATTTCACGTACTCACTAAACAGAAGGCGCAGAGAGATATATGGGAAGGTTTATGTAAGGAAACCTACCTGCTATTATTCTCCATTTTAGTATAGGTACATTTTTATACAGTACTGCACAAAATGAATCCACCAAAAACTAGCTAAATAAATAAAATCTGATGTATTACACCTTGTCTCATGTGTGTCTAGCAGTAAAATTCATTAAATCTTTGAAATTTTCTTGTCTTATTATTAAAGCTAATAATTAGCTTTATTACAATTAGTAATTGCATGGTTTGGTTATATCATAATTTTAGGAGCCAATCTGGGTTTTATGGGAAGCACCTTCCCATATCATACAGCACTTTCCTTTGTAATAATAGGATTTGGGGGGGGGGGGGAATCATACATTGGGAGCTTTTCAAAGAAATTCCTAAAAACAGGACAACTAATATTTAGCAGATCTGCTATGCCTTCTTTTATATTTTTGTTTAACATTCAGGGTTTCCAATCTGAGGACCCCTATATTGCCAGACAGAGGGCAGCTGCCCTCCTTCTTTCTCCACAGATTAGCCCTGCCTGTAATACATAAAAAAAAACTATATACATAAATTGAAGATAGTACCTCCTCCTTTTTTGAAATCGGTAATAAAAAGAAAACCACAGCAAATGTTTGATCTTCAAATAAAACGTTCATTAAAGCCAAAATGAATATCTTCATATCAGCAAATAACACTAATTAATTTAAATGTATCAACTTTTATCCATAGAGAAGAAATAGGATAGAGAACGATATGGCAACCTTAGCTTAAGTCATTTGTCCCATCAGGTGACTTGTGTCAAGATCTCATTTTCATAACTCTGAACTAATGAAGGATTTGAGGCCAGCAAGCTCCTTAGCATTTTCATTGTTCTATTTCTTTTTAATTTTTTTTTTAAAGATACAGAGTTGCTGTGCATACGGATGCAATTTATGATTTGTGAAAAGTTCTAGAATAGCATTTCACAGGAGAGGGTTTTTTTCATATTTTTAAAACATACTTTTTTATAAATGAAGAATATTTTGATGTATCTACACCCACTAAGCATTGGCTATATATTTTTTTAAGCCAAGAAGGTTTTGTAATGCATATGTTAAAAGTAAATTTTACTTGTACTTTACACTCATGTAGTAGTATAAACAGGGGTTGATTAAAGAATTCTTTCCAGCGTTCCATTTAAATAAAAACTGTTCATTATTGTGAATGTCAACATCTAGTTTTGTGAATTTTCAAACAATTATTTATCACATTTTTCTTTAAAAAACTTACAAATCAAATTAAATATACTGTAAAATGCCAATGAAGGGTTGCTTCAATTGATTGTATTTTTGTAAAGGGGCCGTTTTAATCGATTATCATTTTGTGAAGGGACCGTTTTAATCAGGGTTTGAAATTAGCAGTTGTTAGTCATATTTTGCAGCTGTAAACTTACTATTTATTCACTCTCTATTACTATTTAACTGTAACATTTTGACGACCAATATTACAGAGCCAGTTGTCATTTTTTATGCCTAACGTATTTCCCGATATTACACAATTAACCCACAGTGCAAAGCAAAGTGCCAGGTGGCCCTTTTAATGTTTTTAGCACCCAACAGCCTTTTCCCCATGCCTTGCTGTGTGACATTTTTATTCTTATTTGTCAACAATAATCATTTTTTTCCTTAAGGATAAATGAGGACCATTTTTTGAATGTTTCGTGTCCCTTCACAAAAATAAAAGTGATTAAAACGGTCCCCTTCACAAAAACAACATTGATTTGAAGAATCTTTTGATGAAAATAAGACTATTTAAATCAAACCTTTCAAATAAATGTAATTGATAAAAAAGCCTTTTCACAAATATTTCATCTTTTATGAATATATTAATACCTGCTTATAGTTTATACACATAAACAAAACAAATTTTTCTAAAACTGCACCTATGTGGACATCGGCGCACATGTCCATTTTATTTTTTGTAGGGGGGGGGGGGACAAGCAGGGCCTGATTTCTGGGAGGGTATTCGGGGCAAGTGCCAGGGCCCCCAACAAAAAGGGTGCCCCTGAATTGTTCTTAAAGTTGAAAAATTTGTAAATTTTGAAAAAGTTTTCGAAAGAGGGGCCCCCAATGAAGCTTTTGCCCAGGGTCCCGAACTCGGCCCCTGGGGACAAGTCAAAGGTCCTGCCCCAGAAAGATACAATAATAATACAAAACATATGGACTGATGATAGTGATGCCCCAAAAAGATACAAAAATCATCACTATCTGAACATTGGTTGGTTTTAAGTAAAATTTTCCAGTACCAATACTAGTCTTTCTAGCTGTTTCTGTTTTTATAATATAACTAAAAGCTTCATTACCTTAAAAAAGTTATTTCTGGCATTCCAGGATCAGAGCCTTTCTTGAACCCTAAAAATTGAAAAAGTAATGTTAACTATTAATCTCAATTAGTCTTTTAAAAATGAGATTACAGTAGAACATTGATTCACCGTTTTTCATGGAGTGCGTAGGAAAAAACAATGAATGTGGGAAAACGACAAATGCAGGTTCTAATCAAAATATGAAGAAAGCATTCTTTATGCATATACACAATGACTGTATACAAACAAATAGCAATTTGTTACAAACTTGTAAAACAGATAAATCGTAGATGAAAATTAAGTGATACTTATTTTAAAAAATCAGTAATTTTATGTGAGATTTTTCATCATTTTGAAATTTTGGAAATTAAACTGTAAATTTTCAAGATTTACAATATTTTTCTGGTCCTTTCATGTGATTTTATGTGTTTGCATAAAAAAGTTCATACTGTTCCAAATACCGTTATTGCTTCAGACAAACTTGAGTACTAGTGTAGGCTCACTCATGGGCATGAACATTATCCTCTGCTTTACCGTTATTTTCATTTTTTGCATCATCACATGTTTCTCATGTTTAGGATACCACATGCCTCACCGTCTTGATTAATGGAAATATAATCAATAAAGTTCATGCTATACACATCTAATTTCATTTTGGTCAGGAGAAAAATTTTTCAATGATGAACATGGAAAAGTGACTTTTTGACAAACAATAGATGCGGGTTTCTTTTATGTTATTCAAATACAATTTAGTGCAGGGACCTCAGAATTAAAACGATCAATGCAGGAAAACGATGAATGTCGGGAACAATAGATCGGGGTTTCAGTGTATTTACAACATAATTATTAAAATGTAGATGTTAGTATAAGACATCAAATAAAGTAATAAAAGTAGTAAGTGGATCTGCTAAATTTTCTGATTTGCTGCACTAACAAAGCAGAAACAAACAAACGAAAAAAAAAAAAAATCAGAGACTGCTTTTGTTCATGTGGTACTTGAAGTAATTTATATTTCATGCATACTTAGAATCATAAGAGGCATTCTATTATTTTATTTTAGCAATTTTCATGTTCTATGTTATATAAATTTTAAAAATAAAATTTTCATACTTACATAAAAAAAAATATAGAAAAAAATGTTTGCCACTTGATTTTAAAAATTTGAAACTCCACTTCCCTGATTTTTAAGCAATTTTTTATTAATTTTCACCTTTCACAATATCCAATAGTGTAACAATAACGAGAAAAGTAAGATCTACATCATTTCGATATCACACATTTTAAAATGCATTCGAAACTCAATTCAGTTAATCAGGCTTCAATGTGAAAATTATATCTCAAGCAAAATGATTTTGTAATTTTTATGAGTTATTTGGAATAGCTTTCCGAGACTATCAAGATTGACTTTTTTCATGAGACCAAGAAATAAGCCATGGATCAATACAGTAGACTCCCAGAAATCTGCACAGCATGGAGGGGGGGGGAGGATTTGTGCAGATTTGGGGATTTTGCAGATTTCAGGAGATAAATTTAGAGCAGAAGAATATTTTTACCATAAAAATTTTAATTTTGTAAAACTTATTTAAGAATAAGGAAACTAAAAATTTGAAAAATATGATGCAACAAATGAAATTTTCCCTTAAATTATTTATTTGCAAACATTTGTATTAGTGTTACTCATTTCAAAACCTCAGAATGCTCTAAACAGAGCTTTTTATTAACATTGTACAATGTCATAACTTCCTGGCCAGAAGCATATTTCTGTTGTGCCAGGAATTTCAATTATTCCAACCCCCAATTCTAACACATCATCATACAGAATTTGGTACTTACGTATTATCCCGGCGGTCTGCCAAGACGAGCGATTTTTTTCGCCAAGAGAAATGCCGGGCATATGAAATTATTGATGGTTTTGAATACAATTGGCAACAGTTTGGCAACTCATTTGATGGAAAAATAGTTTGGCGGGAATGACAGCCGGATAATACATAAGTACCCAAAATTGTATCAGTTTCTGCATCAGAATCTTCTTCATTTGTTGAACCTTAAAAAGTGTTTACCTACAATAACACTGAATGATTTCTTTATCTGTCATTTGACAAGTTCATCTCCATTGAGGATCCAATCTACCGTGTTCTTTATACAGTGATTCACTCACAAATTTTTTTTTGGCATACAGGAGTAACTCCCTTGCCCTGCCCTTTGCAGAATTACTGCTTCCTGACCACTCAGTCATTAAGTTCAGTGTTGATAGGTTCAGTGTGAATAGAGATGGCCATAAATTGTGCCTCAAATTAACTACCCTATCACCAAAATTCCCACCAGTTATTATTATTAAAAAAAAAAAAAAAAAAAAAAAAAAAGAAGGTACAGAAAATCAACAATTTGCTAACCTAAAAATAATTCATCATGCAGGGATTGTGCTGAAGTTTGATAAAAATGGGTCGCAAAGGCTTATTTTCTTGAGAAATATGGATTTTTGCATATGTAAAACCTATTATGTGAATCTTTTTTGCATCACAGTCGACAAAATTTGGGTAAATTACTCAAAATCTGAGTAAACGCGAACCCTGTCATGGTTATCAATAACATCATCATCGTAAATTTCAATCTTAGTTAAATGCAAGTTTCGCTATTTACTGTGCGGATGTATCTGTGCGGATTTCTGGATATTGAAGATTTATGCTCTGTGGATTTTTCGGAGTCCACTGTACTTGAAATCACAAATTAATTTGAAGCAAGAAAAGTGGCGGAGCCCTAATATTCTCTCTCCGGGCACATGAAATTATTAGTGGTTTTGAATACGATTGGCAACAGTTTGGCAACTCATTTGACGAAAAAACAGTTTGGCGGGAATGACCGTCGGGATAATACGGAAGTACCGAGAAAACTATCTGCGCACATAATCAATCCATATTGAATGCATAGTGCATACATGAACATGTGAATATGCATAACCGAGCACACAGTTCGGTGCAAAGGAAGCAGAATTAACATACGAATACAAAAAAATTACTGGTTACTATAAGGATTGTTATTTGACATAAGGGTACAGCTTTAGTACTAGTCCTTTTTGGCGAGATAAATGAATAATGTGGTAACCCTCGGGTTTCCGAACAGAGAGCACGGTAACCCTATTCTCAGACAAAGCACAAGCATTTGATCCATGACGTTTTTCTCTGGCCAATAGCGAGCGTTTGTTCCATGCTGTTACTTTTGGAGCCCCATTTTTTTTCAGTGCGTACAGTTTGATTGATGAATACACCATTTACATTTTTACAGCAGCAGTACGCAGGATTGTTAGCAGTCCGTTCCGGTAGAAGGTTTACAAGCATTTATGTTGCATATTTTGTTTATGGATTTTTAGTCTGGATATATTGTTATTGTTGCATTTATAATGTTTTGATGTGTATAGATCTTTGTCCTTGGTTTTAAGGGAAGCGGGTGTGGTTGCCCCCCCCCACACACACACGCAATGAATATTTGGTACTTACGTATTATTCCGGCGGTCATTTCAACCAAACTATTTTTTCGTCAAATGTGCTGGCAAACTGTTGCCAATGGCATTCCAAACCGTTAATAATTTTATGCGTCCGGCATTTATCTTGGCAAAAATCGCTCGTCTTGGCGGACCGCCGGGATAATACGTAAGTACCGAATATTTTTATCATTTCTGTGATCAAATTTTTTGTGTTATGCGGATGTCTCTAGCATTAAAAACGTTTACGTCAAAAACTATAAAATGCATTTTGAAACAGGTAATATATTGAGATCTTTCAACTTCATCCTGACTTCTTTTTCAAGCAACTAAAATTAACTGTAGTCGCTGACCGCGACTTCAATGTTTAAAGATTAAGAAAAACAAGCGTCTTGCTATAATTTCTATTACAAATCGCACCGATCTCAAATTATTACGAAAAATACATACCCAGATAAACAACAGTGGGGATAAATCCCCAATGAAACGCTGTCTTAACGAGAGTAAATACATGACCGATTCTCTTTTTCGTTTCAGGATTCATATTTGCTAAATTTTTTAAAAACTATATTTACTAGTATACAAACAACGTGACAAACGTTTAATACCGCACCGCACGGTTCGGTTCTGTCTGCTCGATGTAAAGTGGGGGGGGGGGGGATATTACATCATATTAGGCACTAAGCACAGGAAGAGAATTCTTACTCTGGGAACCAAGGTCTTGCTAGGAACCATAACCAATTGCGTTGGAACCACGTCCATGGTGCATGGCTGGAACATTGGAAACGAGGCTAATTAAAGTATTGGTTTCAGAATCTGGCAACAAAAGCTGAAAAACCTAATAACCACCACGGACTAAGAGGGTTCAGGACAATCATCCAAGCATTGCGAAAGAACTAAATGAAATTTGCCAAAAAGGTGGCGCTGGGAGTCGTACTCATTAATTTTTGGCGCATGCGTCGTCTGCTAGTAGCTGAAACGTAAACAAATATCAACGGAAGCACCCCGCGGGAGATACTCTACACCGTGTGTCGGTCAGAGGGCGGCCCGTGCCGTTAATTATTAAAAGGGGGTCGCACTAATTTTCCTTTCAGAGGCTGACGCAGTTTCGCCCGTCTGCCGCTTCCCGATGACCGTCCTAAAGCCTCTTAGTCCGTGTAACCACAATCACAAACAACACAAACCAATTGTGTTGTTTAGATTTCGTGTAAACCTTTGTAAATTGTTGAAGCTGTAATTAAAATTATATAATATTTTGATTAGAGTAAGTTTGTCTAATATATATAGATAATGTAGTTCTTCAGTGTAATATTTTGATGTTGTTAAGAATACTTTTTAAAAAATTTTGTGTGTAATTTCATTAGACTAAAAAAATTTAACAACAGTTCTAATAATGATTGTTTTTCTTCAAAGTCTTGCTATCATAATTTACACCAGGCGTTATATTCTACTGCTGTTTCAAGATCTAATTCATGCAATGCCATGACTCTTCTAATGACAATGATATTTATAGCTTGTAACTACAATAGCTGTGTTTTTTTATTTTTATTTATTTGAAATAACCCAAAGCGATAGATTGAAAATAACTGAAATAATAGTTATACTTGTCCAAGCATTAATGCTCTTTCCTGTAATTTGGTACATCTTATTTA
The DNA here is from genome assembly GCA_038373885.1 of Cheiracanthium punctorium. Lineage (NCBI taxonomy): Eukaryota > Metazoa > Arthropoda > Arachnida > Araneae > Cheiracanthiidae > Cheiracanthium > Cheiracanthium punctorium. Next base: position 37,528 of record JAWZYV010013961.1, read on the forward strand.
TAAATATTAGATTGTAAATTTTAGTATTTATGTTTAACATTATTTTTATGTTAAACTTATATTGTAGCTTATAAAAAGTGCATTGTGATAAACTTTCTGGGGGAGGGGTATTTCTGAGATAAAATAATCCACAGAAGTCAAAACATTGCTGATGTAGTAGGGTCAGGTGTGGTAAAATGACCATAAATTTAGCTATTTTCAATTTTACCTAGCTACACATCTAAAATGATACAACATATTTACAATTTTTTGACAAATATTTTACATTGGAATATCTGACAGTAACTACAAATTTTTGTTTTTTTCTTTTACAAACATTAAAACTCTTTGATCATTAATTCTTTTTGGCTTGTTATTATGATCATTTTACCCCATAGTGTGGGGTAAAATGATTATAGATGAAAAAAAATGAAACAACTCATAGAAAATGATGTCATATGAATAAGATCAACTCGAAAATAGATAACAAACATTTTATTAAACAGTTTTACATGGAATTTTAATTTAGCTCTCAGAACTTAAAAGTATAATGTCCTCTACTATCAAAATTTGGCTCATACAGTATTTGAATTACCTGTTCAATTTGAATTTCATCGGCATCATCATTTTCTAGAAATATATATTTTTTCAAATAAGCATTTTGCAAAGTATTAAATTGTGAATAGCTGCTTTTCTGAAGACAAAATCTGTCCAAAGCTGTTTAATAAAACTTGAATCACAGCACTTAAGAACCAGCAGATATTTTGTCTGAAAGAGGTGTTACGGTCATGCCATTTTGAACTCTTCTTTCAACTCTTTAAATAAGAATTGGGCTTTTTCTTCAAGATTTCAAAATTTCAAGAATAGCAACTTCCTTTACTTCATGGTCATCATGCTTTTCTTCAAAATGTGCAGCAAACACATCCTCTGTTAGTATCTATTTATAAATGTGTGATTCCAATATTATAAGTTTTGGTTTATTTTTCTCATTTTCTGGCAAAAATAGAAGTAGAATAACGGAATCTATTTATTTATTCATGTTATTACTATTAATGTCTTATAAAATATATTACAAATGGGAAAAAAAATTTAAATGATACATGTGTTATTTAAATGCAAGCCTAGCAGTATGATCGTTTTACCCCACTTTCTTTGTTACTTTGTTGTGTCCAAAATAAAAAATAATGTGAATACAAATTTCCTTGATACAGAAATATATTCCTCGAGAATGATAGTAGGCTTTGTATCATCAAAATTTCAAGAACTTTACTTTGCTGTGGCATTTTTGTGATTTAAATTTTAACCTTAGAATAGATAGTCAAACTTGGAACTGTAAGTGTTGCCACTACATATTTAAAGAATATTACCAAATCAAATAAATTAGTTAAAAACATTGCTTATAATGTAAATGAGCTTTAAAAAAAATCAGTATGCCAATAAACCATTGCATTTGACATTTATTGTCTGCTTTTTGTTGACTGTTCATTTTACCCCACCTAACCCTATATATGTCTCATAATATGTAAATTATGGCATGATGAAAGGGAAATAGAATATAGTACCACACTAGATGACTATTGTCTGTGTTAAATATTGAAAACCTGCATAGAAAAAGATTAATTAAATAATTAAGCTTTAATGTTTCAATATTAAAGTTTTAGGATTTTACTCATTGCCACATCTTGGCGACCTTTCAATTTCTCGCAAATTGAAAAAAATCAACTTTTTCTATCATCAAAAAGTGAATATGACCTAGAAGTTAATATATATATATATATATATCACAAATAAATTTAATGGATAAAAGAAGAAATATATGATTATTAATTAACTTTAAAACGCCCCGGCGACTGTCGCCAACTATTTTACACGATCAGCAAAGTCAAAGTATTTTAACACATTAAAATTGCATATACAGTGGAACCCCGATTTTACGTAACCCGTTTCGTACGTTATCCCATTTCGTACATTATTTTTTGTCAGTCCCGAGAAATTCCTATTCCGATAATGTTGAAAATACCTCGATTCTACATCATTTACTCTTAATGTTTCCCGCTTGGTACGTCATACTAGACGAATTACCTTCAGAAATTTTGTCTTCTTTCACCCATAAAAAAAAAAAATCAGAAGAACAAAAATACTTTCCATATGTTCAACTAGTTGTGTGTTACCAAAACCATTTCTTCCAGTCACCCCCTCCCTGTGAATGCCAGTAAATGTGTGTCTTCTATTGTGTGTCGTGACGAATGACCGTCCATCACCCACAATACCTTGGGTTGGGTTCAACTCAACCCACAGTGGAATGGACTGCCCCACGTAAAGTTGCTACGTGCTCCCCTTTCTTGTTCTCAGAATTTGCGCAGTACCACTGAGGAAAAATCGTCTGCCGTTAGCTATCTCCTACTCCCGTGAATCAAAAGTAGGATGTCGAAAAGAAAATGTTTCTCCATGGCCGAAAAGGCAGAAATAATTGAAAAATCCAGAGTTTTCAAACGAAGTAAAGTTGATCTCGCAAAATCACTCGGTATCGCATATTCTACGTTACAAGGCATCCTAAAACAAGAGGTCTCAGTGGAATTAAACTCTGAAAAACTGGGAAATTTTTCAAAAAAAAGAAAAACATTGAAAACCTCTCCTTTTGAGGAACTTGAAAAGATTTTGTATGAGTGGTTCAAACAAGCCCGTACAGCCAAGATTCCAATCAATGGCTCAATTTTGAAAGAAAAGGCGCTTGAAATTTCTTCTCGTCTTGAAATACAGAATTTTACGGCATCCAATGGTTGAATCGACCGATTCAAAAAGAGGCATAATTTATCGTACAGGTTTATTTGTGGTGAGGCAAATGGAGTAAATACTCTGTCGTTGAGAGGAGTGGATGGAAAAAACATTACCTTCTATTTTGTGTAATTATTCACCAAATGATATCTTTAACGCCGATAAAACCGGACTGTTTTTTAATCTATTCCCTGATAGAACATACACGGTGAAAGGAGAAAACTGTCACGGTGGAAAGCTATCAAAAGTGCGATTAAGTGTTTTGTTATGTATCAATGTGGATGGAACTGAGAAGCTAACACCGTTGTGATTGGTAAATCCAAGAAGCCCCGATGCTTCAAAAATGTTAAAAGTTTGCCAACAGATTACAATGCCAACCAAAAAGCTTGGATGACACAAAATCTTTTTGAAGATTTCGTAAGAAAATTGGATATGAAAATGCACTTACAAAAGCGAAAAATAATTTTATTCGTGGATCAGTGCACTGCTCATGTTAATCTAAACTTAAAGAACGTGCATGTAGAATTTTTCCCACCCAACTGTACCAGCTTACTTCAGCCTTGTGACTTGGGAATAATTCGATCCTTCAAAATGCATTATAGGAAGCAACTGGTAAGAAAAGCCCTTTCTGGACTTCATTCTGGTGAGTTTCAGGATGCCTGGAAAACGAAAATAAATGTGCTAGAAGCTCCTCATTTGATCTGATCAGCGTGGAATAGTGTCGATAAAAAATGCATTTCAAATGCTTTTTTGAAGGGAGGATTTTCCAAATCTCACGTCGACGGTGAAGTGCCACCGGAAGAGCCCACTATGGAAGACTATAATAAAGAGGATGAATTTAAACTTGCAGACATCAATTTTGACAAGTACATTGATTGTGATAAGGATGTTACCGCTACTACAGACATTCAGAGTATTTCCGATTTGATTTTGCAGTATGAAAGTGAGGACGATATTGATGAAGACTCAGATAGTGAAGATCCAGAAGAAATCATGCCTTCTTCGGCAGAGGCCATTGCGAGTTTAAATACCTTAAAGAAATTTTTAACCGGACATGAAAATCAAGAAACAAATTTGCAAAAACTTGCATGTATTGAAAAAAGTATATGTGAAATTACACTTGAAAGGAAAAAGCAGTCAAAAATAACAGATTTTTTAAATAATATGGCATTGGTAAGTTTTTTTGTGTGTTTGTTTTCTTAATTTTTTTTTTCTATTGGACCCCGATTATACGTTTTCCCGTTTCGTATGTTTTTTACCACTGGTCCCGTGAAAAACGTAAAATCGAGGTTCCACTGTATATTCCACTGACAAAAACATTAAAACAAAATACACCGTCCATATTTAACCTAAAAAAATCTGCAAATTCAGTAACAGACAATTTAAAATGAGCAAATACATGCAATATCAATTTGGATGGCGCAACTGCTGAAATAGCAACGACACGAACTTTCTTGCAAAAGAAAATATCAGAGTCGAAACTCTCAGCCACATTGCATGAAATGACAGCATTTATGTTCAATTACAGAGATGCATTTCCTTCTATTTATTGCCTTCTTCCATCTGCCTTGTCAATAGGAGCATCTACAGCAACCTGCGAGGCGTCATTTAGCACTCTTTCAAGAATCTTAACTCCATTTCGTTCATCCATGCTGCACGAGAGGAAAGCTAATCTAATTCTTCTTGTATTTGAACATAAACTCATGAAGACCATTCCAGTGGAGCTTGTTTTAAAGCGGTTCCATGGTGCAAAGAATCGACGTCTACAGCTTTATTGAGACGTCGATTGAGTGTATTGAAGAAAAAACTATCAAAAATGCTAGGATAAAATCAATAAATAAACATTGTTATTACTCACAGGACCTTTAAAAAAGGTATACACGTTCCGAAAGCAGCAAAAGAGTGCTTTCTTCATTAGTACCTAAAGCTGGATAGCAAAGCATGAAAATGCAAAATATATTAAAAGCTAAAAAAATTATTTTGTTTTTTTATGCTTTGCTGTTTGCTGGAGGGTGCGTATTAGGTACTGATGAAGAAAGATCCCCTTTTGTTTCTCCCAAAACACTTATACATTTTTAAATGGCCCTTGTGAGTAATTATAAAGTTTATTGTTTATTTTCAAGACACTATTCTTAATTCCCGCATTTAATCTGTTCCATGTTTTTTTTTTTTTTTTTTTTTTTTTTTTTTTTAATATTTGCTGTTTATTTTCCTTACAACATATTTGCTTAGGCTGCCTTGATAGATAAATATAAAAATTTTTGGCAAGGAAGTAATGTTTTAGCCGTTAAATAGTTGTGCTTTGTTTTAGTTTGCAGATTCAAAAATCGGGCCCACCCATTGAACTAACCCTAGCTACGGGCCTGAGAAGAGTAGTCATAACAATAAATTATTTCCTACTGTAAATGGCACTTTACCGTGTTTTAGAAATGCTGTAAATAATTAATAAACGGCTCTTGGTTATTGTTTATTTTTTCAAATTTTCAAAACACGTTCATCCAAACTTAAGGCTGGCTGCACGGAAAGTTCAAGACAAGGGCGGAAGTGTGAGGTAACCCCCCCCACACACACACACACACACACACACCTCCCTGTCGATGTACTAAAAAGAATAAGAAAAAATTGATTCATTGACAGGGTGTGCAGTAGAGATGAGTTTGGGTTCATTTTTTGAAGCCCGAGCCCGAGAACTTTTAATCCGAGCCCGAGCAATATTATTTAAGTCGGAGCCCGAGCCCGAAATTTCAGCTAAAGATAAAAGAATAAAATTACTTCATTGATAGAATACAATAAATTCTGCTGTTTGTGCAAATTAATGACAAATATAGTTGCAAACTCTCAATGCACTTTCTAATTCTTCATATCCACGTTTATCAAATAATGTCCGATCTCATGACTAACTAAACCATTTACACGTTTAGTTAGTCATCAGATTGGTTAGTCACTGTAACATTTACACTAACTAAGCAATATAAGCTGCCGTTCTGAAATACCCAAAGAGCTTCACGCACCTTCTAGGCACTCGTGCCGCTATATATATATATATATATTTATAAGTACTTTTATTTTCCTCATGAATCACGTTTTATAATCTGTTTCAAGGAATATGTTCAATAAATAAGAAATTTTTCACGAGCCCGAGCCCGAACGCAATTGGGAATTACAGAGCCCAGGCTGAGCCCGTCTCATCTCTAGTGTGCAGCAGTCAGGTATTTCTACTTGAAAATATCAAATTTCTGGTCAGTATCGGGGCCAAATTGATGACCAATTGATGATTATTCTATAGGGCTATTTTAGGTGGAGATAGGGGTGGGAACTGTCAATACAAAATTTGTGTCTATTTTGCAGCCCCTCCAAAAAAATGAAATCGTCGACGATTGCGAGAATGCAACTCTTGTCGATTGCACGGATATCGCCCCTGGAATGTTCATTTTTACTGTACTACATGCTCAGCAAAAGCCCAATGGACAGTTCGAAAATGCGCAGTGGGGAGAGCCATTGAGACTATTTTGAATTTAGATTGGGAAATTAAAAATTTGTGCAAGAGGATCAAATTCTTTCCAATCTATGAAGGGTCGGGAGTTATTTTATAATTATGTAATTACGAATATTACACAACAATAATTATTCTTAGACTTCTTGCCTGTTTAAAAAATCCTTTGCCGCCGCCCACGACAGAAAATACTATCGTTCCCCCCCCCCCCTCTTTTTTTATTATGTCGCGCATTTGCAATTTTTTTTTTTCTCGTACATGTTTTAGCTAAACTGGCGTTCTTATTAGAGAATATTTCCAAATGTTATGCATATAGTACTGCAACTAGAGGTCAAGTCACGCGGGACAAACCTTTGTTTTGGCGCTCCCTTCTTTCCATTTCCATTTTGACGTAACAGCACTATGCCTGGGGCAAGTGTCCCGTATCCCCTCCACTAGTTGCAGACTAGCATATATACAGAGAGAAAAGTTGCAGTGATGCTGAATACGATAAAATTTGAATCTAAAACTGATTATTTTCGGGTCCAAAAATTGCCGTTATTATGAAAAATTTGTTGGCAAAACCAGATTCCCGTTATTTTACGATTACAAAATTTAATTTTTTTATGCTTTTTTTGTTTTGTTGTTGAAATAAAGCATAATGGCCACCTTACACGATTTTTGTAAAAATGTAGATTTCATTAAGTGAAAAAATTTGGTTTCAAAATTTGTTTAATCATTTGCTTAAAATATTGCTATTAAGAAAACACATTATCGGACATAAAAGTATGTTTATGAAAGCTACCCTTATGTGTTTGTAGACAATAATTACAAAAGTTGCCCTTTTTGTGTGATATGACATGCCCTTTTTCTGTAATGTGCACCTTGCCCTTTTTCATTTCTAGAGTGATCCCTGCTTTTAATGCTAGTAAATTTCAAAATTTATTACTAATAATGTTTTTTAGGTTACTGAACATGAATCGTGGATATCCTCCCACCGGTGTTCCGACTAATTCAGTACCGCCAGTTGGTCCAACACCAGTCCCTGTGCCTCCTCCAACAGTATCTGGGGGGCCTGCACCTGTGGCACCTGGACCTCCCAATACTATGGGGTCAATGCCCCCCCAACCTGGGATGAGGCCGCCTGATAGGCCTTTAATGCAGCATTCTGGACCACCACAAGGTCGCCAGTATCCTAATCCAGCTCCTGTCTACCAAGTATGATTATTTCAGTCATTTATGTGACATACTGTAACATTTTAATTACTACACTTCTCTTGTTTCACAAAGTTCCCTAGTCTTCCCAGAGTCTTTAAAAAAAAAACTAAAAATCAATTAAATTTCAATATCAGTAAAGGTGCCCCTAAGAAGCCCATTTAGCAGAAAACTTTTAAACATGACTAATTTTTCTTCTAACAGCCCTTAAAATATTTCAAAGTAGTTTCACTAATCCTCAGATGTGATTCATCTTGTGACATAAATTATGTTTTTCAGACATTAAGTTTCACCATACAGCTAAAAAACAAAAATTTGAACTGAACAAAATTGATGAAAATTTAATGAAAATGCTCATAGTGTTAAAGTAATGTTAACCATTTTGTAGCCATTTTATTATTTGCAATTTAAAATATTTGAAGAAGTTCTTCCTCTTTCATTTCTTTGCATGCATATTATTAGTTTCTTTCTAAATTTAGGAGTTTTCCATTTGAAGTCTTGTTAAAAAAAAAAAAAAAAAAAAACTTTTTCACATAAAGAATTTTAAAGGTCAATATTAACCTTCATTTTTAAAATGTACAATGATTTATCTTTTAGATCTATAATATTAAACTAGAAGGTTTTTTTTTATATAACTATTAGTTTGTTTGATATTTCGATAATTACTCCACAGAATTTTTTTCTCAATGGTGAAGTTACGGAACAATTTACTAGCCTTAAAACTTATTGAAATGGTCTAAAAAAGCCCTTAAATATTTATTATTATTTGATTAAAGTGGGAACTAGGGCTCAAAATAAGTCAGCAATGGTAGCAAATGCTGTGAAATTAGCGCATATAGCCAAGATGATCAACAGTCCTTATGACATGTTTAACTAGTATTTAAAACTTCATTTTGTGAGTTTTTGTATCGCAGATGATAGTTTAAGGCTACATATGAAATGCTAAATGCTTACAAGAAAAATTAATCTTTTTTTTGTTTTTTTTGTTGTTGTTTGTTCTTTTCTTTGCATTATTGCTTCTGTATTTTTTATTTTTAAGCTAAGCAAAAGGGAAAAAAAAACTGCAAATTACTGATATTAATAAAAATTTAAAATTTTACTATGAACTGAATAATTTTTGTAGAACTTGTTGCATATTTTGCTGCCAGGTGCAAAATCTTATTTTGAATCCTGGTAAGGAACCTGTTTTAGGCTTTGCTAGGATGATTTTGTGACAGAAACCTTTATCTCCATTTCAGCCTCAACCCCAGCGCCCCAGCTATCCATCGGGCCCTATGACTGGTTCATCTGCTCGAAGCATGGGATCATCTGGCAGCGGTTATTCTCCCCGTGCTTCTCAGCCGATGGGATCGATGGCTATGGAATCCCGAAAGAGGCCTGCACCAGATCGCGCAGACGGACGCTCTCAAGCGCCACCCTCTTCCAAGAGGTATAAAACACCTCAGACTAGGTATTACCTTGAAAAGGATTTATTTTGTCCACTTTTAAAAGGGGAAGCATCAGAGCAGGAAACGTAAAAATTCATGCTTACTCCATTGAGTGAGTAGTTTGCATTTGACTGTTCTTTGATGTACAAAGTCTGCCAATTTATTCTCAGAAAGAAAAATCTATCTTGTGAAACATAGAAAGGAACCCACTAGAGCATGGAACTTATCATTATGAGAAAGTAAAATATTACAGATGTAGAAGATTTTTTTTTTTTTTTTCCCAAGCACACAAGGGATAAAAGTCTTCACCAGACTTTAAAATAAATCATTATATAAATAAACACTCAAAAAACTGGTGTTAAAAGATAAAATAAACAAAAACTTTGTGAAAAAAACACACATAAAAGGTTACTTCAAAGGCGTAACAATCGTTTCGACCGAAAATTTGTTCGGTCTTCAACAGACAAACCCTTCTGTCAAACAGAGCAAAGGGAACTGAAAAAGACGGAAGGGTTTGTCTAACGAAGACAGAACAAATTTTCGGTTGAAACGATCGTTACGCCTTTGAAGTAACCTTTTATGTGTGTTTTTTTCATGAATTTTTTGTTTATTTTATTTTAAATCATTATGTGTTTTAATAAATCAATTATATAGATTATTCATTTTGTTAAAGTGGAATAAACTTTAAGTATGTATTTTTAATTTTTGATTTGTCTCTGTAAAAAAAAAAGGTGGGGGGGAAGAAACCAATAATTTTTACAGGTAATACCTCATACAATAATTTATTTAAAAAATTCTGTAATAATTATTTTTAAGGTTAATAATAGGTAATTGGCTTATGCAGATTTTATTAAAAAGTTGTATGTTTAATGTTTGTTTTCATATTTCACACAAATTAATGGTATCATAAAGAAAAAGTTTTTTGTTTGTTCTTGTTAATAATAGTAATGAAGAATTGCAGTATTTTAAACTTTTACACTGAGAATACATACAGCTTGTTGCAAAATTATAAAATCTTGATATTTTATTCTATTTTGATTATTGGGATAGAAATCTGTGAAATCTCGTGTTTTAGTTATTTTCTTTCTACATTTTTTTTTTCTTTTTTTTTTAAACCCCTTTCCAGCTTTTCCCAAGCTGAACTTAGGCAGGCAAAATGTGCCATCCTGGCTCATCCCAAGTGTAGCTCGGGTATTGTCAATACATTTTTTACATTCATATTTAAGAAATATTGTATGTAGATGGTGCTATTATGTATAAAAGTAAGTATAACAAAAAATTGACGTCCCGAAATAAAATGAGCCTGGAAGGGTTTAAGTACATAGATGACCAAGCTTTTCATAGCTGCCAACTCAGGTTCAGTCTTTTTGAACTCTGATTCAGTCTTTTTGCATCCTTTTGGTAACTGAGCAATTTTCTTTAAATATTTCTTTATTCTTATCTCTAATGCAATTACAAAGTACATGAATGCTTATTGAAATTATTTCCATACATTTTTTGAATTCTAAATGCATCTGAAAGTTTGAGTGCTAAGCAAAGAAATCGTCACACTAATTCTGTGATTTAAAAAGGATATGGATTTGCATTAGAATGACTGAATGAAGAAGGATCTGTTTCCCCCCTCCCCCTCTTTTAAGTAAAAATAAATACGGTTTTAAATATTTATTTTTTAATCAAGACATTTTTGTCAATGCAACTAAAAACAGAAAAGTATTTCTTTTGTATATTTATTCATCTATGTGTCTTTTTTCTAATGCAGTTTTAAAAATTAAAGAAATTGATACATCTATATTTCGTTTTCTTGTTTGCTGTATTTTCATATATATTTTAACTAAAACAGTAACAAATTGTAGGTATTTTATTTTCTGGCTGTTTTCAGCCTTTAAGACAGGAGCATTTGTACCTAACTTGTTCTTTCCTCTGTGTACCAAGGTATATTCTAAGACCAGAAAAACTCTAAAATTTTATTTTGAAAAATATTGAGAGACAATTTTAAGATGATTGTTAATCTCCTAACTAAACAAAGAAAATTTTCCCTTTTATTCTAACTATTCGATTGTTAATTTTTGAAACTGTGATACAGTGGTCGGTGCTTATTCCGGTCACATCTAAATGGACTGAGATTGACCGGAATAACTGAAATATATGGCAGGGCTAAAGTAAAAGTGAAAAAATTTAATTAAAATTAATTAAAATAAAAATACCGAAAATTTAAGAAAAAAATCGGTAAATTAAATCGAAATGTATTAGTTAATAGCTTAATGTATGCTCATACTAATTTAAGAATAAAGAAGTGAACAAGTGAAAAAATACATATTACATTTATTTATACATAAAAAAAGATTTTTTTTTTTTTGGGGGGGGGGTGGAATTCAAAATTAAAGACTGTTTTAGGGATATTGTGTCATGTAGTGCAAATTGATTTTCTCTTAATGTTAAAAAGAGGAGATCATTTACTTTTGCTCTCCTCAATTGCTCTACATAAAGTGTCTATAAAGTTTAGCAAATTTACTCTTGTGACACATAGATGGTTCAGGTGTACATCGTCGTCATCATCATCAGGTGTCTTATTGGTTCCGTGTGTCCGACTGATCATTACTTTTATTAAAATTCTGTTAAGTGTATTAACAACTGTTTTGATTGAATTACCGTAACACTTCCACACAAATGTAAGTCATCTTTGAGTGCCTTTCATTTCTCATTAAAAGCTAACGTGGAAATTTGACGTAATCTTCAAAGATTATGTGATTGGATAACGCGGCACTTACTACTAAGTTAACCGGCAGGAAACAATTTCAATTCGGCCATTTCGTTCTGTTACTACCGATTTTCACCAGAATAAGTGGCTCACCAGATAAACCACCGACCAAAATAACCGGCGACCACTGTATAAAAAAAACTCTTGATTTCTGATCAAGATTTCTCCACAAAAAAAAAAAAAAAAAAAAAAAAAAGGTCTGAAATTCAGGCATGAATTTATAATCTTGACCTTTACTTTGAATTTTATGAAATTCCTAAAAATCCTGTTTTTAAATGATAATAGCTTATTTTTTTTATTGGATGTTTTCTATCTGAAATCGATTATTAATGCATTTATACATGAGTGGAGTATTATTTTGATCAGGATAAAATTAATTGATTTGCTTTGTGGTTGAAGTTTAATGATAAATATTGTGTGATGTGATGCACATCAAAATTTTTTTAATGGTTCAATTCAAGTTCACACACTTTTCCTCTTTTACCATCATGTGCATTCTCATCTCTGTTAATGACATATTTTAATCAAAATCATGACTACTTCTTGTCAGTACATAGTTTTAAATAAAATTAAGCCACTTAATTTTAATGTTTTTAATGTAGATTTAATGTTTTCATCTAGAAAATGGGAACAGTGTAACAAAAATGTAGCACAAATGGCTGTAATGTAAAAAAAAAACACATGTAAAAAAAAGAAAGGTTTTGCAAAATGAGGTTTTTTGCATGTACATATATGTACATAATATAAAATGTACATAATATAAAATATATACAATTACAAGTTCAAAATGAGTGAATGAAAAGTATAGAAATATGATACAATGTAATATGTATTGCATAAAATATCCTTAATCTGTAGAATTAATTTTATGCAGTAGCTTTTTCTAAAAAAATCGATAACTAAACCGTGCTGTAGTTTTAAAGCTAGACTTTATTATAGAAATCCTATTCTCTAGACAGTTTATTCATCTTCTGTAATTTTACTGTATTGTTGTTCCAAGATGAACTCTTGCCAGATCAGCCTTACATTCTAAATAAAAAGATTGTTGAAGTCACTATAGTCAAAATCGAGTTTAGTTCAGAATACTTTGGAATCATTATATTAAATGTAAAATTAGCTTCACTTTTTGAAAAGTTTTATATTGTGTTTGATCATTATAACACAAGTCTACTGCATTTACATTTTATTAACATTAAATTGTATGTGACATAAAAAATTATCCTGGTGAATAATTTTAAGCTTGCTCTATATAATATAATGTATACTGAATGATATGACTTTAAAAAATAACTACCGCCTAATTTTGTAATGCTAATTTTGTCATTTAAAAACAGTCATCCATGCATTTAACTCTTTAAAGGGCAAGTTTTTTTATGCCATTCTTCCTTGATTTTACAGGCACCAGCGGTGCTTGGTAAAGTTGTGATATTAGTTTTATAAACAATTTTAAACTTCCTAAATATATCTGTAAAAAAATGAAAAACACATGTTGTCTTCTGCAATCAGTCTGTGGAAAGAATTTCTAGTACTTCTGAAACACAGTTAGGGAATTCGCCTTAATTGTGAATTAAAATGTTAAAGAGCAAAGTGTTTGTGTAAAAAATAACCATTTTTAATATTTTATTTAAAATGACATTGAAACCCAACCTTTTATAATTTATTTCTGTAGTGGCCCACCACCTACTAGCAGCTCTTCAAATGCTTCTGGACCGAATGCAAGCAGTAGCACTGGTACCAGTAGCAAGAAGAAAAAAAAGTTAGCTGAAAAAATCCTTCCACAGAAGGTCCGCGACCTTGTTCCCGAGTCTCAGGCATACATGGACCTTCTGACATTTGAGAGGAAGTTGGATTCCACTATTATGAGGAAAAGGCTGGACATTCAAGAAGCACTAAAACGTCCCATGAAGGTAAATTTAGAGAAGTTATGGTATAAAACATAAATGTACACTCTTAAATTGGCAACAGCTCCATGGTTGAGCCATGTTTTCAGGCTTAATGCTTTTGGTCTCTTCATCTCCATTTTTTCTTCAAAATTACTTTTTTTCTGGGTATGTCTTCATTTTTACTTTTTAACAGGATACCCCCGTAGTTACATATTTAGCATTCTTTGAGCTAAGTAACTACATTGAAATCCTGTTACTTTGTTTTATACCTTGGTAGTAAGTATTCGGGTCGTGGGGCCTGACGAATATAGCCGATGCTTGCTACCCACTGTTTTACTCCATCCAATTCCATTTTAATTTTTTTTTTAACCATTGTTTGGATTTCTATTTACTGGATATATCTACTTCTTCCTGTTTTGCATACGATTTTGTGTTCATTGTATATTTATACTACGAAACTGCTGTAGAATAATTCCTTGATTCGTAAGTTTAGCCTTTTTTACTATTATATATATATTAGGGTGTCCCAAAAAAATGAAAGGTGTTATTTTTTTTTTTTGCATACCCTCTTATTTTTTTCCTTTTACGTCAAAACAATTGTAAACAAAGTTTCATGTAATTTGAACAACGGCAACCCGTGCCGACTTGCATCAGAACCCGTCAGTCAGTACATGTGTACTTAAGCAAGCGAATGCTGAAGACACGTGTCTGTAGCGGAGAGCCCCCCACCTACAAATGGTAAAAATAAAACAAAACAAAAAAAGAGAGGTTTTGGAATGCTTCGATAGTGACAACGAGCTGTTCGTGAAGTGTATCAGTATTAGTTTACCCAGTACAGCGTACGTCTACGTATCAATGTGCTTATTCAAATGTGTTTTGTTAATAAATGCTTATATAGTTTTTAATTAGTGAATAGAACATGGCAGTGGAATTACGTAGTTCTAAAAAAAGGATATTTTTAATAGGGAACATGAAACATCAAATAACAGGTTCAAAACTTCCGTCGAATGGACAAGTTCTCTCGGTTTTGTTTTACAATATTCGAGAAGTGAATTTAACTGTTAATGTTCGCGAATGTAATTATCTTTTGGCGATCTATTCGCGAATGTAATTATCTTTTGGGAAAAGGTACGCATACCTACAAAATCGTTACCGAATTGTGTAAAGAAGCTTGTAAATATGTATCAAGTTTGGAGAGACTTACAAAAAAATTCAAAGAAATCACAAGATTTATTCAAGCGGCGACAACAAGAATTTTTAAGTAATTTAGACAATTTGTTCGATATTGCACATGCTGATGCACTTAAATTAATGAAAATAAAGGAAGATAGGATGTTCTTGCAGCGCCAAAGAGAGCCGGGCCGGCCCGGTCATTTAGGAGGAGTGGATAAAAAACTGGCCAAAAAAGAGGAAAGGGCACGACTTCGAACTGTCAAAGAAGACAGTCGGCAAATCAAATATCTTTCTGCTTCAACATCCTCGGCATCGTGCGAACCCCTGCAAGACGATTCCTCTTCGAATTCTAGTGAAAATATGGATATAGAAGATTTCCCAGCACCAGTCTAAAGCTCAGAACCTGGGACAAGTAAATATGTAATGAAGAAAGATTTCATTACTCCAAAGTTAGTTGCTGCATTAGACAGGTGTCAGTTAAATATACGAAATACTGTGTTTATTCTTGAAGCTACAATTGATGCACTTGGACTTAACATTGGCGAATTTCCGATAAGTAAGTCTTCAATTCAAAGGATCCGAACAGAAAAACGGAAGGAACGCGCGGAAAACATAAAAATTGATTTCCAAAACGAAGTACCGTATGTAGTGACATTACATTGGGACGGCAAACTCTTACCTGCTTTGAGTGCTCTAAAATCGAAAGAGGAACGCTTGCCCATAGTTATTTCATATGGACTCAAAGAACAACTCATTGCTGTGCCAAAACTGGAAAATTCTACAGGCAAAGAACAGGCGCAGGCTATTTGGCAGGCGGTCTTAGATTGGAATCTCGAAGAAAAAGTCCAAATTCTCTGTTATGACACTACAGCTTCGAATACAGGTCGTTTTAATGGTGCTTGCATGCTTCTAGAGCAAAAATTTGATAGGGAAATGCTTTTTTTCGCTTGCCGTCATCATGTATACGAATTGATATTAAAGGCTGTATTCGAAGTGAAAATTAAACAAGTAACAACAAGCCTTGATATCCCACTCTTTAAAAAGCTCAAAGAGAACTGGAAGAACATCGATACCACTAAAATACAATGCTATAGAGATACAGTGGAATTGTTCCTAACTCTATCCGAACTTTAAAATTTGCTTGAGTTTTATCGGGCTGAACTTAAAACTGATATGGCCAGAGAAGACTATCTGGAGTTGATTGAACTTTCTATCGTATTTTTAGCTGGAGATGCAGAAAAAAAGAATTAAAATCAGACCTCCGGGTGCCATGCACCAAGCTAGATGGATGGCCCATGCGATTTACTCCCTAAAACTAACGTTATTTAGTTCTCAGCTAAAATTAAACACGAAGGATAGGGAAGCATTGTTAGACATCTGCTTGTTTATTGTGACAATGTACGTTAAACCATGGCTTCAATGCATTTTGGCAGTTAAAGCACCCTACAAAGATTTGTGCTTTTTGAAAGCTTACGAAAATGTGGATGAAACTATCTCGAAAGTTGCTTTACAGAAATTTCTCCAGCATTTATGGTATTTGACTGATGAAATAGCAATATTAGACCTTTTTGATGATGATGTGGATGAAGAAGCAAAATTAAAAATGGTGGCAAATTTACATAAAGAAAATTTCTCGGCCCATGAGAAGAGATACATTCCATCGAAGGACGAACTTCGTGGTATATTGTATGGTGAGTCTGATATATTGATTGTGTTGTTTTTTATTTAGTGATTTATATATATCACGCAATTGATACATGTTATTTTAATTTATGTTTTACAGAAAAAAGCATTGATGATTTTATATCTGTCAGAAGTCGTTCATTGTTTCCTAGACTCAAAATTGATGACAGTTTTCTCAATGAGAGTCCCTCTTCATGGAATAATAACGCTGCGTTTCTAGATGCTAAAAAAACAATATCAATGCTTAGAGCAGTGAACGATACAGCTGAAAGAGCAGTAAAAATGATGCAGGACTTTCATGGTTTAATAACGGTTGAGGAGGACCAAAGAGAGTTTTTGCTACGTTGTGTACAAGAGCACACGAAAATCTATCCTGATTGTAAAAAGCAAACGTTGAAACGAAAATATGTATAATGTTTCTTTTACTATAATATGCTTCTTTTGCTATAATATAAATATTTGCTTTGAATAAATGATGTCTTACATACCAAAGAAACATGCATTTCACAATCTTTCCATAGTATTCTCCATACAAGATTTTACGTTCAACTTTGACCTAAAGTCGGCACGGGTTACCATTATTGTATTGCAATAATACTTTGTATTTATGTTACTGAAATGAAATAGAAAAAAAATAGAGGGTATGCGTTTTCGATTTCGATAAAAAAAAAATTTCCATTGCATCTTGGGACACCCTAATATATATATATATATATATATATATATATATATACACAGGTAGCCAACATTTCCCCTATGAAGAGACGGACAATTTAACAGCTAAGTCCCAGTTATGAGTCAAACTTGAATCTATAATTGTAGAGACTGGTATGCTATTCAGCATACAATCTGGGTGAGCACTCATAAGAAAATCAATTACAAAGGGGAAAAAAAGTGCTTGTTATTGCACATTTGTAATTCAGCTGCATGTGGCAATTATCGATACCAAGAACTAAATTTTTATCCAAGCTTTGCATAAATAATAGAAATTTTTTTATACAAATGTATAGGTATCTAGTTGCAAAATTATCTTATCTTTTTATTTTAATTAACTCCCTTTAAATAAAATGCAAATTAGTTTTATAGATTATGAAAAAATAATCCACAATTTTACTTTTTTTATTATTATATTGTGTATTAATATCAAGGCTTCGAACCAAAATTTGTTTGTTCTGGTTCATCCAAAAATAAATATATCAGTTTAGTTCCAATTTTCATTCCGACCAAAATAATGGTATTTTTCAGTTTCCGGTTCAAAGCCTGATTAATATTATTATAAAATGGCTTCTCGTTTTGCTTTCCTTTGTATTGCTTCTAAAATTTGTTTATAATAGCTTTTTTGTTCGTGTCAACAAATTCTAATCTTTGATGTTTATCTTGCTTCTCTAAAATATCTTTAATATGCTGTGAATACTGTTTTGGTGTCAATGAAAATTTTGTTATTGACAACTCCCCCCCCCCCCACCCACACACACAAGCCCCAAACTGTATGTCCTTGCAATATTTAAATAAATTATACAGAGAAAGAAATATTTCTTTCTATATTTATCTGTAAGGAATTAATATCTGTGTTATTGATTATGATCTCTATACTTGATTGTCCTTAATGCTGTAGCCATTTGTTAAATTAACAGAACTGCTTCAAATCTATTTGCATATATAATGTCTGAATTACACGGTTTGTCTGCTATAATTTTATTTATTTATTTATTTTACAGCAAAAACGTAAACTACGCATATTTATTTCAAATACATTTTACCCTGGTAAACCTGAAGGTGAATCTGGAGAAGAACCTACTGTGCCATCATGGGAACTGAGAGTTGAAGGAAGACTCCTTGATGATGTAAGCTAAGTTGCCATGTGTATTGACCTTTACTAAATACTTTTATTCAGCTTCACTAATCTGTTGGTTTGTGTCTCACTTTTTCATATTTTGTGATCAATTTTTTACCCAGTTCCAGCTGAGCTAAATCTTTGAAATTTAACACAAGTGAGTGGTTTCTGGCAACAATATAATTTTGTGCAAAAAAATTGGATTCTGTACTCACTTTAAAAATTCTGTTTTATATAATAACTGCACAAACCAGCATCATGAGTGTGCTGAAATGTGATTCTGGTGCCTATTATGTCAAAATTATGTATTTGACAGCAACTTTAATGGGAAATGAATAATTATCTATTATACATGTACACACATATCTATATAACTTATTATTATTGAGCGTAATGCAATTTTGTTTTCCTTCTTATATATGCATATGCATTGACTTTTAAAATTTAACTGACAGATTTATTTTAAAGTTCATTCAGTGAGTGTTTACTTAAAAAACTTACTTTTGATTTAGTAAAGAGGTAGTACTGATTAAATATACATTTTTAAGACTTCTGTAAACTTTTTAAATAATGAAAATAAATCATGATATATTAACTAATAATTTAATAATGATATTTCTCTGTGAAGAAATAACATTCATCTAAAACAGAGTTTTTTAAAGCTTAATTCTTGTTTAGGTGTGCACAGAAAACAAGGTTCTTTAGTTTTTTCTTGTAATTGTAAAATTTAACTAGTGCGTGTTATTGAAAAGGGATAGTCACTGAATTATAATGAATAACCTGTCAAAAAAAAAATTATTTTTTGCTGTACCTGAGTCTGAAAGTTAATATCTACAATTCAAGTAATGTTTGTAGTTATTGAAACTCCTTATTTAAGCAGGGTTATAACTGTTTTCAATATATTTTCTGTTAAATAAAATTTCCAAGTATTATTCAGAATAATATTTGAAAAGAATCATTAAAGTTTCTCTCCCCCCCCCCTTTTTTTTAAAGATTTTTTTTTCTTTCGTTAGATGTATAATTTAAAAAACTAATTAGCCAGTTATTTAATTTTTAACTTTTATAAAAATATTGCAGTTTAGTTGATTTAATGATTTTTCATGTGCTACTATTTACATTTATATCCTATCAGATAGGAATTCTTGTATTTATATTCAATTCTGCCCTTTAGTCAAATGTTTCTTCTTTTATAAAACCTAATGATACATATCATCTGTAAAGATATATTGCAGATGAAAATAATTTTGTTCTTCATTTCCTAAGTCTGGCATCACAAGGGGGATGATCTGCTTTCATTCAGCAAGCCCCCTTGCACTTTAACAACAATAGTATATTTTAAATGGAATGAGAAGAACATGTTAATACTGCTTGAGTAATTTTTACAACACCCATAAGTATAAGTAAAATACCGTTGTCTAGAATTCTAGTAATGCCATAGCCTATAAATGTTTATTTATTATTTAAATATGCGATAATATCTAAACAGAAAAACCCAAAAAGTTTTCTGTAAAATGTATTATGAAAAATGACTTTCTCGTAATACATTTACTCATTATCATAGTTACACCAGCAATACAAAACCGAAAGTTTGATGAAGTTTTTCGACAATAACCTGAAAACACCATCCTATGGTCCAATACATTTTGTCTATGCTTTCTTTATACAGCGTTTAATTCAAATGCATCAGTTGGACTTAGAAAAAAATATTGTTATATACAGAATTATTGTGATTGAAGAGATATTACTGGTGTTGTAGAGAGAATTATTGTTGTAAAGGATATCATTATACAGGGAACTTCTTTACATTAATCTAAAGGAAACTAAGCCAGGACTATGAAAAAGTGTTCCTGTAGAGAGCATTATAGTAAGAGAGGATACCGTTTTAGTGAGATTCTACTGTATCAAATGTATTTAAAGTATGTGCCTGCTGTAACTAACAAATTCCTAAATTTTAAAGTATGTTATAAACAAGGGCAGAGGGGCTATTACCCGCTCCAATAAAAAAGAAATTAATGTAAAAGATCCTGTTTAATTCTATAAAGTGAGTGTATATGTGAATTTTCCAACTAGCTTTCCCCGCCCACAAAATTGTATTTGCCCCTGCTTATAAATTATATTTAGTATTTAGGACTATAGAAATTGCTTTAGAATATAAAAAATTTTAAGATATTGTGTTTTTTAAATCCAGTCTTCAGACAATGCAAAATCCACTACAAATTATTTGTATTATTCTTAGTAAAATTACTGCTAAATAATAAAATTAACTTTTGGTGTTGCTACATTAAAGTAGTAGTTTAGTAAAGTAAAATTAACCTTAACTTCAGCAAGAGAACTTATATAACTTTTTAAAAAATTAAATTGTTAAGCAAAATAATAAAATTTTAAAAATATATATCAGTGGGGGGGAAATGGGGAGCAAATCTGTTTGTACAGTGAAGCTCCATAATTTAGTGATTTCTGCCTTTTATATATATTATCTCTTTTTCAGCCAAATGCTCCAAAAGCAGATCAGAGTAAAGTAAAACGAAAGTTTTCATCCTTCTTTAAAAGTTTGGTCATCGAACTAGACAAAGATCTTTATGGTCCTGATAACCATCTGGTCGAAGTATGTTTTTCTAATTTCTTGTGTGTTTGAAACTGACTTAAAATTTATGCCACTTTTAATTACATATAAAAAGTGTAGTTATGTCTGAACAGTCCATTATTTATGATAAAAGTATGATATGAAAATGTTTTATTTGTATTAAATTTGGCAGAGAAATTTTTCTCGTCAACTGTTTTAATGCTGAATTATTTTTCCATTGTATTGGAACATGCAGCACTGTAGTGATGCATAATACTTGATTAAACTAATGATAAAAGTGAAGAAACATCATGTCAAATGCATTGAATATCAGTACTTTTCAACAGAATTTGCTTTCAACAGAATCTTTCTTAAATATGCATAGCCAATAATTAAAGCATTTTAAATTATCTCACTAAAAGATTTATTTTGATCAAATGTCTTTAGAATATAATATACTGTTACAAATTTTCTAAATAATCTGATTGGTGAATAAATTTATTAAAAAGCAAAGCAAAGATGACAGTTATCCAGACAATCTTGTTTCAAAACTTTTTAGAAATTGAATTAAAAAACTTGAAATTTAACGATACAGATAAAAAGGATATTACATAGGAGTAACGAAAAGAAAAATAAAAGAGCAAAAGAAAGAACACATTGCCAATCTAAAATACCGAAAACAAACTACTGCCCTATCGTGTACCACCTAAAAAGAAAATAGATTTTACTGTGAAGTAACAGAAATAATCTGCCCCCCCCCCCCCCCCCCCCGAGGCTGTTAATGATATAGCACTTGCATGCATTGATGATAGAAACTGGACAACAAGCCAAGCATTGGTGACGGAAGCGAAAGAAAGGGGGAATGCAGTCGGGGCAATGAATACAGTCATGATACATAATTAAAAAGGCTTTATGTCTAGAAATTGTCTTTTATGGTAGTGGTTTTTAAGTTAACTTTTCAGTATTTGACTACATACAATTTTGCTGATCGTGTACGAGGGTCATTCAGAAAGTAACTTTTGTCTTTTTTCACACAGAAACATTGGTATGGTCTGAGAAGCCAGCTGTGATAAAATTAATTAAATTAAATTAAACTCTTAGTTAAATCTTAGATTCAAAATTGCCTCAAATTTTAATTTTGATTTAATTTAATTTGATCATGGCTATCTTCCTGCATCGTAATTTGCAGTGACCAAGATTAATTCAGTTAAATTAAAATTTGGGGCAATTTTCGATGTCACATTTGTCAAAAAAAAATTACACCATGAGAATGTGAACTATATACTTTGCGTTATTTTTTTCACATAGTCGCCTTAAACAGCAGGACATTCATCGTACCATCCAATCAGTTTGAAGAAACCGCTCTGGTAAAACTCTGTACCCTGCAATGCAAGAAATTGTAACACAGCCTGTTCCACCTCAACATTGGTTTTTTTTATTGACGATCTGAGAATGCAGCTTTGAGTACATTGCAGGGCACAGAGTTATATGAGATAGGTTTCTTCAAATTAGTTGCACCCTACAAAAAATGTCTCATTGTTGGTTGCAACTATGTGGGAAAATGGTGCAGAAGTGGCAATGGTTCATTTTATATATGTATATATATATATATGTCGTGCGTGAGTGATTTAGGATCATCACAAACGGCAACGTCCAATTGGAATATTTTATTAAGGCATTGCAAGTTTATGTACAGAGGAGTTTGGAAGTATCTCGAAGTGATGAAGAGCTGCTCTGTGGTAGATGTCTCCTGGTTTTGTTAGTTAAGTTCACAGAGTGTCTGCTAGGCGGCAGCTCTGTCTTTCCATCATCTAGTTGGTCCACAAAACCATAACAAAATCCTCATTTGTTAAATTAACAGACATGGGAGGCGCCTGCTGGCGAGACACCTTTATGATTGACAGGTTAGACCCTTCTAGGCAACAAGTATTGCACCATGTTTTGGAATTACAACTTATAATCCAGATGCCCCCAAAGTGAAAGATGTTTTTAATTAAATGATCGCTTGTATGACACATCCCCCCTTTTTAAGCGAGATACCAGGGAGACATCTCTTGCAATACAAACTCGAGAATTCCATTTCTTCCTCACTTCACCTGGACTAAATTTATATATAACATATCATATTCTTCAACATTTTCAAAAAAATAATACTTAACGTAAATTTTTTTTTTTTTTTTTTTTTGTAAGGATCCCAAAAGATATACTTAAAAGAATTATCGCATGTTATGCTTTTCGTGAATTTGGTAAAATATGTGTTGACTCAAGTGTTGTGGCCATTCAACACTCAATTCAGACACACAGAGGCCAATGTTACCTTTAATTACTGAAAATTGGTATAAGAATTGAATATATTTTAAGATCCTTATTCCTCCTGTAATACTACAATATTTTTGATAAACAACACTATTAAAATTCTACAATACACACAAATATTTAAAATAGAAATAACAGAAATATGAGCAAGTAGTAGACCTACATAATTATATACACTTAGATAATCTTGATTTTTCAACTTCTTCACGATCACTTTTCTTTAAGTCAACATTTCTTGCAAAAGTTCCTTTAACATCAAATTTACTTAAATCACATTTTATTTGTATTTTTTCAACTGTCTTTCCAGCAATCACTATATTAACCATAACAAAAATAATTCCAAAAATTAAAATGCCTTATCATCTTATCTACGAAACTTCATTCCTAACACTCTTTACCTTTGAATACAATTTCTTCGACAATATACCTATCCTTTAACTCCTTAATAATAGTTTCACAAAATAAAAACTAATTTTTGATCCAGCTATTATAAGGTGTGTGTAGTGAAAAGTGCAAAATGTTTAGTTATCATTTTCTTCACTTAATTTGAACTCTTCCGGAGGGTAATACTTCCTTAATCTACTTATATGGACAATGTCGGAATTTCTTTTATTAATTTGGTTAGGTTTGTCAATTTCATAATTAACCTTGGACAATTTTCTTAATATAGTATATGGACCTGAATAAGGAGAATTAAGTTTTCTGGAATTAGGATATTGAAATTCTGATAGCATAACTAAATCATTAACGTTAAACTCGTGATCTACAAATCTAGTGTCATAGCGAATTTTATTTTTCTTATGATGTTCAATAGATCTTTTTTCTGCTAATTCTCTTGCTTTCTCAAGTGGAGGATACAATTCTGCATTGTTTACGTTTAATGGAGGTTCATATGGAGGTATGCCGAACATTAAGTAAGTTGGTGTAAATTTAGTAACAGAGTGAGGTGTGTTATTGTATTCTTGTGTTACCTCTTCTAATAATTTTGTCCAGGGTATTTTATCAGATGAGTTTACCTTGCATCTTAATCTACTGACAATTGATTGATTAGCTCTTTCATTTTTCCCGTTACACTGAGGTCTGTGTGCTGAGGTGAGTAGTTGTTTTACATTATTATGTTCTAAAAATCTCCTAAATCGCGAGGACGTGAAGGCAGGGTTTCTATCGCTAAGTAATTTTTTAGGTACTTTGGATTTGAAAAATTTGTTTCAGGCAGTTTGTGTAAGTTTCCGTGGTGACACTTTAAGATGGGAAAGTCCAAATGTAACGAGTTGCGTGATCTATTATTACGTGTAAATATTTTTTGGTTGAATTATAGTAGTTCAGTCCTCCAACTGTATCTATTGACAAAATTTTGAAAGGTTCTCTAACCAGAGGTAATGCCTCTGAAAGACCAAATTGTTTTTTATTCGATTTTTTATTTAATTGACATAATTCGCTTCGTGCTTAACAAAATTCGAAACATCAGTAATTATATTTTTCCAATAGTAGTGTGGGGAAAATAAACTAAGCATCTTTTGTATGCCGGGATGGCCAAACTGAGTGTGTGCTTTTTCTAATATTGGTAATTTAAGTGACTGAGGAACAACAATTTTTGGTATACCTTTTTTCTTTACAGTCCATACACCTTTAATTTTAGAGTAAGATTTATCAGCTATTTGTTCTTCTTCCTGTTTCGTTTTAATTTCATTTAACGTTAATAAGTGAACTTTATGGTAAACATGATGAGAAATAGGATTCCTAGAAAGCATGTTTGCTTCAATATTAGTAGATCCCCTTAAATATTTAATATCATCATCATACATTGATAATTTTAAAGACCATCTAAATAAACGACCTGTAAGATGTTTTACTTTTTTCAACCATACTAGAGCAGCGTGATCTGTGTGAACAACGAAATGACTACCATGAAGATAACAGTGGAATTTATCTAATGCATCAATTATCGCTAAACATTCAAGTTCTGTTATGGCATAGTTTTGTTCATACAGTTTTAGTTGTCTAGAATGAAAGGCTATAGGGTGTAGTGATCCATCAGGGTGTTCTTGTTTCAGAACAGCTGCAATATTTAATTTTGAAGCATCTACAAATAAGTGACATTTATAATTAGGATTGAACAGAGAAAGTATTGGTTTGGATATTAAACTGTTTTTTAATTTTTCGTATGAGTTTTGGCATTCATCAGTCCAGCTCCAAGGAGTATCTTTACATAACAATTTATTTAAGGGTGCTCTTATCTTAGCATAGTCAGGTATAAATTTATGATAAACATTAATAGTTCCGAGAAACCGTTGAAGTTCTTTAACATTTTTAGGAGGCATTAATTTTTTTATAACTTCAATGTTTGGATTATTGGGAGAATACGTACCGCTTTTTATTTCATATCCTAGAAAATTTATAGTTGTTTTCGCGAATTGGCATTTACTTAATTTTAATTTAATATTTTCTTTTTCGCAAATGGAAAACATAATACTTAAATGAAAAAGATGTTCTTCAATTGTATTGGAAAACACGACAATATCATCAAAATAATTTAGAGAAAATGTTACTTTATGTTTATGTAATATCTGTCTGATACACCTTTGAAAAATACTAGGAGCAGACTTAAACCCAAAGGGCATCCTTAAAAATTCGTAAACGCCATGGTTTGTAGTAAATGCTAACTTTTCTGTGTCATCTTCATGAATTTTGATATGCCAGTAATCTGAAGTTAAGTCAAGTGTTGAGAAAAATTTGGCATGGGTAAGTTGGTCCAAAATATCATCAATTCTAGGAATTGGCTCACTATCTGTTTTTGCAATTAAATTTAATCTTCTAAAATCTATACATAATCTGCTTTTCGTTCCCTCATCTCTTTTGAATGCTAGCGTTACTGGTGCTGCGTAAGGACTATAAGAAGGTTTTATCAATCCCGCTTTTAATTTCGGCATTTTCTTTTGGGGAAGCACGATATGGACGTTGAGATATTGGTATATCAGAGGTCAAATAAATTCTCTGGGGTCCTAACCCTATCTCTCCCACATCATACTTATCCCTAGAAAAAATGTTTTTATATTGGGTCAATAGCTTATCTAGTTCTGCATTATTTTCATCAACAGTAAAATTTACACATCCATTATCAATATTTTCTAATTCAACGACATCATTTTTTGGTAATTCCCAAAACCTAGTGATATCATCTTTAGAAGCACATTCCAACTTATTAATTTCAAAATTTCTGTCAACATGATTATTTGGTAACTCTTGAAACAATTTATCATTTACATCCTGACTTGTAACGCTATTCAAATTATTATTTTCACCATTACTAACAAGTATTTTTAAACACTATCTATTTGCAGATCAACACAATTTAAATTTTGAGAGTTTTTGTACTTTTTACCTTTTTCACAGTCATCAACAACATGCAAAGTTAAATGATGAGAAATATCATGATTGTCATTCACAATTTCATTTTTTTTGAAAAATTTTAAAATTAATTTCCAGATTAAATTGACTTATGGATTCCAGTGATAATAAGCAATAATTTAAATTTGTATTTATAACATAAAATATTAAGTGTTTTTCAATTTTATGTAATTTAGTTCTTACCTGTATTACTTTATGAATTGCTACCTTACCTTGTGTTTGGTTAATTATCCCAGCTTGATTTTTAATTTCTACATAATTTAAATGATTTATAAATTTTTGTGGTATAATATTAATGGTTGAACCAGTATCTAAAACTCCCGGTATTGTTTTTTGATGTTCAGTTGTTGTCTCAAATTCCAGGTTTACCCGTAGTAAGGTTTTCGGTAGTTGTCAGAAGTTCTTCTTTTCTTTACAGTTCCCACACAAATAATGTTCGCAATTGTGAACTCTCTCATAACTATTTTGATTGTGTTGGTCGTTTCTCCCTCTGTTTTGGTGCCATCTCGGTTGCTGCTCCTGGGTGTATGGTTGGGGTCGGCCAGGGATCACTCTAGAAATGAAAAAGGGCAGGGTGCACATTACAGAAAAAGGGCATATCGTATCACACAAAAAGGGCAACTTTTGTAATTATTGTCTACAAACACATAAGGGTAGCTTTTATAAACATACTTTTATGTCTGAAAATGTGTTTTCTTAATAGCAATTTTTTAAACAAATTTTGAAACCAAATTTTTTCACTCAATGAAATCTACACTTATACAAAAATTGTGTAAGGTGGCCATTATGCTTTATTTCAACAACAACAACAAAACAAAAAAAGCATAAAAAATTAAATTTTATAATCGTAAAATAATGGGAATCCGGTTTTGCCGACAAATTTTTAATAATTATGCCAATTTTCAGACCCGAAAACATTCCGTTTTAAATTCAAATTTTATCATATTCAGCGTCACTGCAACTTTTCTCTCTGTATATATGCTAGTCTGCAACTAGTGGAGGGGAAACGGGACACTTGCCCCAGGCATAGTGCTGTTACGTCAAAATTGAAATGGAAAGAAGGGAGCGCCAAAACAAAGGTTTGTCCCGCGTGACTTGACCTCTAGTTGCAGTACTATATGCATAACATTTGGAAATATTCTGTAATAAGAACGCCAGTTTAGCTAAAACATGTATGAGAAAAAAATAAATTGCAAATGCGCGACATAATAAAAAAAGAGGGGGGGGGACGATAGTATTTTCTGTCGTGGGCGGCGGCAAAGGATTTTCTAAACAGGCAAGAAGTCTAAGAATAATTATTGTTGTGGAAAATTATAATTACATAATTATAAAATAACTCCCGACCCTTCATAGATTGGAAAGAATTTGACCCTCTTGCACAAATTTTTAATTTCCCAATCTATGAATTCAAAATAGTCTCAATGGCTCTCCCCACTGCGCATTTTCGAACTGTCCATTGGGCTTTTGCTGAGCACGTAGTACAGTAAAAATGAACATCCCAGGGGCGATACCCGTGCAATCGACGAGACTTGCATTCTCGCAATCGTCGACGATTTCATTTTTTTTTTTTTTGGAGGGGCTGCAAAATAGACACAAATTTTGTATTGACAGTTCCCACCCCTATCTCCGCCTAAAATAGCCCTATAAAATAATCATCAATTTGTCCCCGATACCTACCCGAAATTCGATATTTTCAAGTAGTATTTCCTGACTGCTGCACACCCTGTCAATGAATCAATTTTTTCCTATTCTTTTTAGTACATCGACGGGGAGGAGTGTGTGTAGGGGAGGGGGGGGTCACCCCACACTTCCGGAATTGCCCTTGTCTTGAACTTTCCCTGCAGCCAGCCTTAAGTTTGGATGAATGTGTTTTGAAAATCTGAAAAAATAAACAATAACCAAGTGGTGTTTATTAATTACTTACAGCATTTATAAAACACTGTAAGCACCATTTACAATAGGAAATAATTTATTGTTATGAATACTCTTCTGGATGACATTGTTTCTCTAATGAGATATTTTATGACCTGAAGCTACAGCGAACGGTTTTAACCCTCTCCTCAGGTCGGAAGGGAGAAGAGTGGCGACTGAGCAGATGACCCCCCCCCCCCTCCTCCTCCCCACACATCATTGATAAGAGAATAAACAAATCAACTACCTTGTTGTTGTTCTTGGAGAGAGGCTTTTTTGGGGGTCTAGCCAGAACCACGTAGCCCCGGTCTAGCCGAGCCCCAGCAATGGTAACGAGAATCAAAGAAAAGGGGAAACAAGGAGGGGTGGAGAAAAGGAGAGCGGCATTTTGATTGGGAGAAAAAAAAAAAGAGGGCAGAATTTTATCAAGAAAAAGGGCAAGGAGGGCGGCATTTTACCGGAAAAAAGTGCACCAGGGCGGGCCGCCCCCCTGAAACGCTCTAGAGTGATCCCTGGGGTCGGCTCTGATGGGGCGTTTGCCAGAACGGCATCTGCTATCGGGAAGGTCCGTTGTACCGCGGCGGCTGGGCGGTCGGTAGCAGCCCTTGCGGTTGCTGGAAGTGCGGACTCCTGTTCCTAGGCTCGGGTGTCTGCGCCCATCGTGGCGTAATGAAGCGAGGCAAGTTTCGGACTACACTCGTATTTTCCTCATCGGTCTTCGTATGGATCTGATTATTGAGAGTAATCCACTGGGAAACCATTTCGAATCTGGCAATCATCATCAGTTTTTTCTCCCAATCCGGGAGGCCGGAATTTAGTGCTTCTACGATATTGTCTTCTGTGAATTTCAATCTTCTTCCTAAATTTATTTTTTTAGTGTAATAATCCTTTAAATTAGTGCAAGAATGAGATTTAAGGCAAAAAAAAAAGTTTTCAAACTCCTCTCCTCTGGTACTTCAAAATTTAGAAGGAGGAAATTCTTAGTTTCCTCGAAATTTTCATTTTCTAAACAGTTTTTTAAATACAATTGTAGTGCTCTTCCTTTTAAATATTTGTAAATGTTCTTTTTCTTCCATTTGTCATCTAATTTCTTATCAGCACAAATTTGCATTAATAATTTTATCCACGGTGCTATTGGTACTTCATCTGGATCAAACTTCGATAATTCTATTTCTGATTCAGTCATTTTTGTTTTTTCTTTTTCTTGCTGCACAGTTTTTATATTTATGGACATCTGCTTTCTGCAACTGATAACATTCTTATAGATGGAGCGCAGGAGAAAATAAACACTTTCGTTCGTTCCGTTCGTTCGCCGGTACTACTAACAAGCTGGCTCCGTCACTTTGACCTACTCACGCACGTTACTGAAGATTTATTTCCTTTTGAGAGATTTGATTATCAACACTTTCATGTTAACTTGAAAATTATTTAATTATTTTTCCCACAAGATAATCTTGCTCGACTTTTGTCGTGCGTGAGTGATTTAGGAACATCACAAACGGCAACGTCCAATTGGAATATTTTATTAAGGCATTACAAGTTTATGTACAGAGGAGTTTGGAAGTATCTCGAAGTGATGAAGAGCTGCTCTGCGGTAGATGTCTCCTGGTTTTGTTAGTTAAGTTCACAGAGTGTCTGCTAGGCGGCAGCTCTGTCTTTTCATCGTCTCGTTGGTCCACAAAACCATAACAAAATCCTCATTTGTTAAATTAACAGACATGGGAGGTGCCTGCTGGCGAGACACCTTTATGATTGACAGGTTAGACCCTCCTAGACAACAAGTATTGCACCATGTTTTGAAATTACAACTTATAATCCAGATGCCCCCAAAGTGAAAGATGTTTTTAATTAAATGATCGCTTGTATGACATATCCCCCCTTTTTAAGCACTTGTATGACATATATATATTCTTAATAAATCTTGTGTTTCTCATCGCCTTCCTTGGCACTGAAATATCTCAGATTCTGAATGGAATTAAAAATTAAGATGATTACAAACAAGGACAGCTCTTGGGTAAGTGGTGCCCCCTGCTAATGAAAAAAGATGCCCCCTTTTATGCTCTACTTAGTTTTTGAGTTTGACAGGACACCCATTCAAAGTCGGTGCCCTGATGCAATGATGATCTTGCGTACCATGTCGGGCAGCCCTTGATTACAAAAATAAGATGGTTTAATGATAAAAACCTACAAAAAGGCACAAATTATTATCGTCCTATATTAATTTTGAAGAGCTTCTATATATATCGGCCACACAAAAGGAAAAACTCATTCAGGTGATTTTATTTATTAAAAACTGCATATTCTATAAGTTTGCGCCATCTGTCGATGGCTTTGTAAAAAAAAAAAAAAAAAAAAAATTGTCTTCTTTTTTTTTATATAAAAGACTAGCTGAAGTACCTGTCATTGACGGGTTAGTACTGAATGCAAATTTCTAAAAAGCAAGAACTTTCGTCAGCATTGTAGGAGTACACAGAATGGATGTAGTATGTTGCCAAAGTAAAGAAGGCGAAGTTATAATTTTTATGTATTGTTAAAATATTACAGGTTAGAGAGTAACTAAGTAATATCATTTCATTCGCTTGAGTCGTATGGGATGTGCGAACGAATATTTACGCATATTGAAATAATTTTCTCAAAATCTCAAAATCTAATCAACATTTTTGAAAAATGCGAAGCCTAGAACTTAAGTTGAGTAACAACCTATCATGTCACCAAATTTCGTTTCATTCCCTGCAGTCTTTATTTCGTGATGCTGGAACAAAAATTTCAGCATTTTAAAACGATTTTCACAAAATCTCAAAATGTAATCAAAATATTTTAAAAATTCAACACCTATAAATTAAGATTAGCAACTACCTATCATATCACCAAATTTCGTATTAGTCGTTATTACGCAATGCTTGAAGAAATATAACCGCATTTTGGGAGAATTTTCACAAAATCTCAAAGTCTAATAAAACTGTTTAAAAAATTGGACACCAATACTTTATGTTGAGCAACAACCTATCATGTGACTAAATTTCATATCATTCGCTTTAGTCGTTATTACGTAATGCGTGAACAAAAATTCACTCAGTTTGAAACGATTTTCACAAAATCCCAAAATCTGATCGATTCTTTTTTATAGATGCTTATAGTTTAAGGTGGACCACCTATCATTTCACCAAATACCATTTTTTCCCTTTGCAGGTATTACGTGATGCTCAAACACAATTTTAAGGAGTTTGGAACGATTTTTGCAAAATCTGAAAATCTAATCAAGATTTTTTTTTAATTCGATGCCTATGTTTTAAGTTGAGTGACCACCTATCATGACACCCAATTTCATATCATTGGCTTCAGTCGTTTTTACGTGATGCTTAAACAAAAAAAGCGTCACGGACAGAATGACAGACAATTACCCGGGTGCTTGAAACGGATAGAAATCGCAAAATTTTTGAATTCCAAGAAATGTACAGACAAAAGTCTAATTTTATTTATATAGATAGTTTTTTGTATATTATAGGAACAGTGTTTTTTTTGTGCGATAAAAAGTAGCCTATTTGTTAATCCAGGTCTTTGTCTTTATTCCAAATTTCATCCAAATCCCTCAAACCATTTCAGCATGAAAGAGTAACAAACATACATATAATCCAATGACATTTATAATATTAGTAGGATTTTCAATGAAGTTCCTGGATTTAACTTACTTTTGGAATGACCTTGTATGTGACATTGGTTAGTGCATAATGGTAACAAATGTCTTCAGTAAATATGTATTTTGAAATAATTTTTTTTTTTCTTTGTGATTAGTGGCACAGAACTCCTGCAACAACTGAAACAGATGGATTTCAAGTTAAAAGACCTGGTGATAAGAATGTCAGATGCACCATTTTGTTGTTGCTCGACTATCAGGTTTGTTCGTTACTCTGATTTTCTGAACTTTACCCCTTGTAATCTTTGCTAGTGATAATTTTGAAACGAATATCCAATTTATAAGCAAGTTGATAGATCGTATGTTATATCTTCAAGTGATCTTTTTTAGATTGACACAATCTTACAAAATACAGAGCACGATACCAGCTGCAGCTACCACTACAGTACAGATATGTGTACTCTAGATGGGGCAGATAGAGGAACACAAATTTGTGATACCAAGTAATAGAGTACACTCATGTATAGCCTTCTGCACACAGTAATAGCAGATGTGATTTTACCAATGGATGCTGCAGCATAGATGTCACTCAAGTGGGGGTCGCTCTTTGATTCCTCTTAGCTATAACAGTAATCTATCAATCTTCCACGAATGTTGTAACCTTAGAGTGACAGACTGTAGGTCTTTTGTTTGGAATTGCTTCCATGATCCTCTGAATCCTAAAGTTCACGGTCTGTCATTAGTTTCTGGAAGCCATAAAAGCATGTTTCACTTGAAAACAAATCTTACAAAAGTTCTAAACAATTTTTATTAGCACTTACATGAAAGTCCTCTAACCCTTCAAAATGCTGGCTTCTTAAATGCCTTCAATCTTTTCTTTTTTCCATACTTATTGACACTAAACCATGATTGGCTGACAGAAAACAAGTTTACATACTTCTGTCTGCCTCTGCAGTAAATTGTAGCCATTTAAATTCAGATTGGCATCCAAAAATTAACATTTTACTGTGCATGCTTAGCTTTTGGCAGTGAGTGTATTTAATAAATGTACAGTCGATCCTTGTTAAACTACCCCTTGATAAACCAGAACCTTCACTGTTTATCAGTTCAGGAAGAAAATGAATTTTCTACTATACATTACAATGTACAATTCCCACGATAAACTGCAGCCTTGATTATTGCCATCTGCTGTTCACTTTTTTGGTTGATTTTTCTATACGCAGAACTGGGTATTTGAACTGACAATGACTTCTCAAAGTGAAGTTCCAAAAATCAGTTTTTTATTCCCCTTTCAGAGCTTTATGAAAATATAGGACCTTAGGCAATGTTATATTTGGGAGGGGGGCTCTTAATTTAATACATTAACCCTTTAACGTGCAGTGTGTCCTCTCCGGGAACAACAAACTCTGACGTTTTGACTATTGCCAGTCACGAAGAATAGATTGAATTTCTATAAAAATAGTTGCGGGTGGCCTAGCTCCACGAGAATCCTTTACTTTTTAGCAAGTCACTTCCCGCAAAAAAAAATTGTCACGATTCTTTTTTACAGCACTGACATCTGCCAAAAAATGGAAGAACGCGAGAACAACTGGATAGATGGCCCAATGCTGAAAAAAGGGCAACCGTTGCCATCGCTCGACTTAACTACCAGCAAGATGGCGGCCGATCGAAACATTCATCGCGTGCCACAGATCTAGAGACCCCCTTTTTTTTATGCAGCTGACTGTGTCCGGCACAACCAGCTGCATCAAAAAAAAAGGGTCTCTAGATCTGTGGCACGCAATGAATGTTTCGATCGGCCGCCATCTTGATGGTAGTTAAGTCGAGCGATGGCAACGGCTGCCCTTTTTTCAGCATTGGGAAAGGGTTGCACCTCAAAGGGTTAACTGAGAAGGAAGGAGTACCCATCCCAGTATGACATGTCATCATAAATAATGTAACTAGGGCTGGATTGGGTATTTGCAGATTAGTTTCATGAAAACTTCATTGTGTTTTCATACATTATAGAGAGTTTCACTGTAAGTACATCAGCATGGTATTCATCATGTAACAAAAGATGAGTTATTTAGTGAATTGGTTAAAATAGTGTAGTTTAAAATAATGAAAAAAGTTTTCTAAGTTTTCAAACATATAGTTTAACAGAAAACAGCACTATATAGTCCTAGATTATTCCCAAGACTGGGCCAAAACTTAATGTCCCCATTCACCAGTTATGGATTCATAATGACACACTTGATTAGACTAATAGAATTTTAATTTTAACCAGAATCTGTAAAAATCCTATTTTCCAAAGAAAAGGTGCTCTCTTTTGAACATGAAATTTGTTTTTTATCTTAATTTTCAGCTGGGTTTCTACAAACCTGGAAAGTCAGGGAAATGAGTTTTGGTCAGGGATTTAGGAAAATTCGAAGAAATTGAAGGAAGATCAGGGAAACGCAAGAAAAATTGAATTTTGCAGCAAAATCAGGAAAATACTTATTGTTTTAACCTAATTGTAGAAATTAGTTTATTTTCATTTTCTTATTTAACATTATAAATAATTTTAAAATGTCTCCTTAATGAATATATCTTGTCTAGTTGAAATAAGCTTAATTTTATCCTAAATTATTATCAAACATGGTTTCTGTTAGAATCCAGTGTTGTCAAATAAAATTTTTGTACATTTATTTTATTATTATTATTATTTGTAGAAAAAGAGCAAAATCCATGAAATCACGCTAGATAAAAAGTCGAGGAAGAGCATGATAGATATCAGGGTAGCAAAAGTTGTGAAATCTGTAGAAGCCATTTTCAGCATAAAATTGTGAAGAAATGAACTAAGAATATTTAAGAATTTAATATATGGATTTAGGGTTCCCTTTCAGGCCAGGGCCCTGCACAAAGTCCCGATTCGCCCGTCAATAATAAAGCTTTGCTTTTTTACATTGTAGAGAAGCAGATAATCCAGCAAACGGGGTTAAAATCTCATATTATTGTTCGTGGAAGAGCCTCAATGTCCTGTTGTAATCTTTCTTTATTACCTCCCAAAAGGGCTAAAATGCTTGGCGCACTTCAACCAAAGGGGCATAATTACATCATCTGTATAATCCAGTGTTCAAAACTGGTTTTGGAAAGACTGCCAATTAGTCTTGAACTGAACCAAGACTAATTGGCAGTCTTTCCAAAACCAGTTTTGAAGATTTCTGGTAGCCTATGTCTGTGGCATAGGTAAAGAAGGGGCTCAGGGCAGGGGTGAACTGATTTTAGTTTAGAGAGGGCAATAAATACTATTGAACTCACTTAAAGTGCTTTTGTTTGTGACAAATATTGTTTCACTCATTCATAGAACATTAGCCCGCTATTAATGCAACTCGGTTAAAGCATCATAAAAAATTATCTGGTCTCTTCATTGACATTATAATCGGGTTCAGCCATATATTGTTGCAACATGGTGAAATACCAGCTGTGAATATTAAAATGTAGTAGATGCTGGTAGGGAAAAACTTGCAGTAATTATCAAAGGATTGACTTTGAGAGATGCATACAGTATGGACAAGTCTGCTCTCGTTTATTGAGTGATGATAAAAAGTAAAATTATTTCTATTTAATTTGAAAAGGGAGTTTAAAAAATAGAAACAAGAACAACAACTGTTCATTGTATGAATGCTGACAGTCATGGTAAACAAACTTGGGAGGGGGGGGGGGATTGCTTATTGGAATAGCCAGATCGCCATGATGCTTTAAGAATTTTTAGCCTGAACTTTATGTGAAATATAGACACAACCAAAAGGCTTGGATGGCACCGAAATATTTTTCTGGTTAGCTCAGTTCCTTAAGCATGGAAATAAAATGCCCGAAGAAAAAAGTTTTGATCATTTAGATAACACACTATGCTGAAAAAATATGTGGAATCAAAGTTGACAGTTTAATTAGAGTTGACTGTACAATAAATATAGTAGCAATATAAATTGGATCAATGTTGTATATACTTGTCACCACATTTCTAAAAGTTCTTCAGAATCTTCCTCTAACATTGAGCATTCTTAATAGTTACCCCAATGCAGCTGTCTTTATGTATGTAAAAATGACATAAGTTATCTGTTTTCATTGAGCTGATGGAATAAATTAATTTTATTATTATTTTGTCAATAGAAACTTATTAGTTGTACATTGTGTCAAAGATTTTTTAATGTGTGTGTATGTTTTGTTTTTTCCTCTCAAAGTATAAAATTTAGCTCTATCTTCTAAACTACAAAAGCCATATTTTATTAATAATTTGCTTAAGAAATATTAGCATTAGTTTCATTACATTAACTAACAATTTTGTTTTGTGTGTTTCAGCCTCTACAGTTTAAATTGGATCCTCGCCTGGCACGACTCCTTGGTATCCACACGCAAACTAGGCCAATCATCATCAGTGCCCTTTGGCAGTATATTAAAACTCATAAGCTGCAAGATGCACATGAACGAGAATACATAAACTGTGACAAATATTTAGAGCAGGTACTTAATATGTTCGTTTATCTATTTTTTACTTTTGATTTCACATATTGAAATCAAGAATAAAAAAATGAAATTTTTCTAAAATTTGAAAGGTAATGTTAGAAATGTTTTTTTTTCCACTTTTATGAAGTCCCCACTCCCCACTTTCCCTCCGACATTCTACTTATGGTGTCATACAAATTTTTATATTGTGAAAAGTTGCTCCTATATTTTACAATTGGTGGGTTGCAGCTATGAAGAGGGGAAGCTAACAAAATTAAAAATATTTTTTTCAGTAGCTCTTATTTTTATTTTCAGAATGGCTTACGACCTATTCATAGAATCCTAGTCAATGGTTGGTATGTACAAATGGTTGAAATCCTTTTTTTCCATTCTAACTATGTGGACATCTGCCACCCCCCCCCCAACCCTCCCAATATAAAGCTTCTAAATCTTAAATCAGTTTGTTGAATATCTAGAATGCAATTCTTCAGCTTTTTTTTATTTTGGACAACAATTAAAGAAATGCTACAAAGGATTTCAAATAACAGTAACGCTAAATGAATCCATCATTGTATTGTAAATGTAAAATTAACCAACCCCTTCTCACTTTTTAAACTGCAAAATTGGCATGTATCAAAAGGCTATTAATATCAGGGTTTCTACAGACCTGGAAAGTCAGGGAAATGAGTTTTGGTCAGGGATTTGGGAAAAAAGTCAGGGAAATTAGCAGAAATTGAAGAAAGTTCAGGGAAATGCAAGAAAAATTGAATTTTGCAGTAAAATCAAGAAAATATTTGCTGTTTAAACCTAAGTATAGAAATTGTTTTATTTTCATTTTCTCATTGAACCTTATAAATAATTTTAAAATGTGTTCTTTATGAGCATATCTTGTGCAGTTGAAATATGCTTAATTTTATCCTAAATTATTATCAAACATGGTTTTTGTTAGAATCCAGTGATGTCAAATAAGATTCTTGTATATATTAATTTTTTTATTATTATTATTTGCAAAAAAGGGGGCAAAATATATAAAAAGTTATTAATTAAAGGATGTAATGTTAAAAGTAGAAACGCAAAATTTGAGAAAGCATGCTAGATAAAGTCAGGGGAGAGCGTGATAGATGTCAGGGAAGCAAGAGCTGTGAAATCTGTAGAAACCCTGAATATAATTTTCACACATCTGGTGGGTGAATGTTGCATCTTAGTCATATACTGGTAGTAAATAAGTTTAGATGTCTAAACTTGTTTGCCACTAAACTTTTAATGTAAATGATTCAATAAGAATTTGAATATATTATTATTTCTCTCTTGTGTATGCTTTTTGAATAAAAATAATTAAATTATTAATTAACTGTGTAATGTTTTTATCATATAGCATGTTCTGATGTTTTACTTCTTAAAAAAATTTCAACATATATGTTTCATAACAATTTTTTGTGATTAGGGGTTTTGATTCAAAGATATTAGACAACTTAGATTTTTCATTTAAAAAGAGAATCACAGGAAAAGACCATTTGTTTATTCCTTCTAACTTGCTCAAAAAAGTTATTTCTTTTTATAGTGAGAAAGTATGCTTTAAATTTATTTTGAATCAAAATTTTCCCAGAAAGAAACAGACATTCTTTTGCATTTAGTTCTTATGTCTCAATTTTTGTACGATAAGGAGTTTTTTATTTTAATCTGTAGAATCTCTTCATATACCTATTAAACCATAATCCTTCTCAAGTAGTATGAGCATGTACGAAAAAAAAAAAAAAAAATCATTTTGTTACATTATTTAGTTTTCAACTTTTCATGTGTTTTTGTGTATTACAACTGTCAAAATTGTAAGTTTTTCTGCATGGCTTCACTGACTTTTATCTTGTAGATATTTCAATGCTCAAGAATGAAGTTTGCTGAAATTCCCCAGCGCTTGCATCAACTTCTTCATCCTGCTGACCCTATTGTTATCAATCATGTTATAAGGTGAGCTTTTTTTTTTTTTAAATAGTGAGTTTTATCATAATCACTATTCATTTGGTCATTTATAGAAAGAAAAGTCTTGTAAAGTAAAATAATTTCACATTTTTTTAAACTTTTGTAAAAATGTTTTATTGGTGAGCAGTTATCGCAATCAGAATGTTTTATTTGTACCAAAATATGCATTTTTAACATTTAAAACATTAATTCCAATTTTTAATTGGTGGCTCGAACTGCCAGCATTTCAAGTGGAGTTCAGTTGGGAATCTCTCTGGACTTTTATTGTTAAGATGTGAAAAATGGTCAAAACAGGTACAAACTGTAAAATACCAAAAAATAATGATTATAATAATTTTATTTTTTAGCAATAACTCTCTTGTGCTATTTAATCAGTGTGCCAAATTTCGTTCAGATCCGACAAATGATCTGGGTGGTTGGTTACACATAGACAGCAAGACAACACAACTCTTTCATATATATATATATAGATTACTCATTGATTAATTGAATACCTGGCAGTGCTATTCCTAAAAACAAAATTGCTTGTAGTTTTAAAGTTTCAAAAGAGTGCTTTTATTGTTGATACTATTAACAATTATACTTGCTTTGCTAGTACAAGATTATTCCTTGGCCTTTTTGACCTGGCTTGAAACCAAGATCATCATACCTTTTGCCTTAATTTGATTGAATTAATCTAACTTAATAAAAACATGTATTTTATTCTACTAATAGTTGTTTCTAATACATTTATGTATTTTTGTCTTTAGTGTTGAAGGACCTGATACAAAAAAGACTGCATGTTATGATATTGATGTGGAAGTTGTAAGTATTCTGTACAACCAAATTATTAACAAATAATTTATAAAATTTTTGCTGGGGTTACATTTAATGAATCTTGAGTTTTTCAGAAGTTATGCTAATATAGCACCTTAACTTAACTTTCAGATTTCCCACAAATTCTAATTGCTGTAAAGTCTTTTTATTATATGTTAAACTAGGAATATTTTAAGCCTGAGGGACACATTAATAAATTCATAAGGATACACATGCCACACATTTCTCAAGTAAGTAATCTGGGCAGAAAATTTGGCACTTTTCCCTTAAGGGAATATCTATGCTAATCTGCCAAGGCTAGCAACTACATGTCCATGTTTTATGTTTAATTAATTATTACTAACGTGCTTATTTTTTTTTTTTTTTTTTTTTTTTTTTTTTGTAGCTACAGCAATGTAGTGCTTTGCAGCAACTGGTGCTAATTTTTTAAGGTGGTGTTCCGTTATAGAAAAGTACTAAAAATTTGAGAGGCAAAAGATTAGTGACAACAGTAAAATTAATTTTATAGGGAAGGCTTGATTAGAATGCATATAAATTGTCCAATATTTTGTGTTTTCTGTGCACAAAAAAAAAAAAAAAAAAAAAAATTAGCTCCTTTGGGCCTCTTTGAAATGGGCAAATATAAATTGGTTTTCATAGTCCAATTTTCATGGATGATATTGATGTGATCTTTAAAAATGTAAAAATGAAAGAATTTTGGTAGGAATATTTGTAGTTAGAAAAAGTCAGCTGTAAATATTGTTACAAGCTTTAAAATCAAAACATATTTTGTAATTCTGGTGTGTTTTAAGTAATATAAATTGGTGTTTTGCCATGAAAACTAATTTAAGTGAACAAATTTTACATCACAGCTGCTTGGAGGGTTAAATTATGAAACAGAATGAAAGTGACATAATACATTGGGACATTACAAAATCCCTAAAAGTGGTTTGTTTGTTTTTTTTTTAACTCAGCATGGAAGGAACTTCCACCCCCTCAGTAATCTAACTTTAAGCTTGGCGTTGCTTTACCTTTATTAAAGCTTTGATACCTGAATCTGTATTGCTGCAATTCGTAAGGTATCCTCATCCTCCAAATGTTAATCTGTCAGGTGCCCTCTTATTTTGACTTTGTGTTCTTCATTTGACTTAATAACTGTTTACATATGTAGATACTGCTCTATGTATTTAAATACATACCCACAATTGTATTTATTTTCTACAAAATTGGTACATAGACATTATTACATGTACATACGGTACATAATTTTAAAATACTCATTGTGACACGGAAAACTTCATAAAGGACATTCTTTTTTCTGTATCTATATCCCTTAATCTTTTTAAATGAAGGAATTGACTGGATTTTTCCATTGTAGCCATTCCAATCGCATGTCAAGTGCTTCTGTGTCTCTGGACCCTCTAGATTCTTCAGTTCCATTTGCTTTGTCTTCCTCGCTCTTGCACTTTGCAACAAAATTTCACAAACTATGCTCCGTGCAAAGGCAGCAAGTGCTCTGTTGTAGTGCTTCGTTGCCTTAGCATTTAGAACACTAGACTTTGATTTACACAAAGGGCTCCATGAAACTATACAAGGTGCTCAGTCAAAATTCAATTATTTTCATATTGCTCCATCACAGAAGAAGTTTGGTAAACTGCACTTCACTATTTGTATCCTGAATGCACAGTATTATTTCTTCGCAGTCCAAAATTTGAAAACCCAGATCATTCTCTTCGCTTTCAATCCATTGTTGGAAATCGCCCTTGAATCCAAAATATTCTAAAGCCTTCATTGTGAATTTCTTTATTGCTTTCTCATATAGATAGCCCTATTGAAATTTTGTTCCTAAATCTTTTTATGCGAGAATTTTTACGAGATTCCAAGCTTCTTCAACCATCATGCAGCATCTTTTTACATCAATTTGCATTGTCAAATTGCATTTTAAAGTTACACATGAGATTGCGAAATGCTTACAAGAAAAATGAAGTAGATTTTTGTTCTCATTGCATTTTTTAAAATTAAAATAATTGCAATTACAATTTACTGTTATTACAAAAATTTAAGACTTTTGTTGTAATTTGTTACTTGTCAATAATGTAGATGGCAGCAACCTTGCACCCATGTTACATGTAATCTTTAATACACTCACGCCAATATACCATGTTTGTTAATAGAAAGTCCTCCTACCAAGGCACCCCCCCTGGCAGATTGCCCTAGTGTAGCGTTGCCATAATCACACACAACCAACCAATAATCGATTTTTTTGCATTTTTCTAAGAACTTGTAAAGTGGAGAGTATGAGTTTTGCATCTATATGCTTCAAATAGAAAAATTTGATTTTACTGTGAAAGTGACCACCAGCAGAATTGTGCTAAAACAGTCGCTTTTCTGAATCCACTATATAGTTTATACTGCTTACAGTGGCACTGTAAATATGGCTGTATAGTATGATTGGTATCCTTAGGCGAAAGGGAGAAAGAATGCATTCACAAGCTTTTAGCTTTTTATAACAGTTTTCCCAAGAAACACTAGAGAAGGAAAATCTGTGGTTATACTTGCTTTCTAGAGGTGATTATTGTATGGAGATGGATTTATGTATAACACAATACAAAGGAAAGGGGGGGGGGGTTAGTAGCTGTATTAAATATTTTTGCTCTTGATTTTCATTATTCGACATTATTTTTTTAAGGGTTTTGTAAATTGATATGCATTTTTTATTTTTTCATAGGATGATCCTTTAAAATCACAGATGAACAGCTTTCTTCTCTCAACTGCAAGTCAACAAGAAATTCAGACATTGGATAATAAGGTAATGGCTCAATACACAGGACTTTGCTTTTAGACATTTTTTTACAGTCAGATAAAATGTAGAGGGGGTTCCTACCTTTGTTGGTAATAAAATTTAAATCATGAAAAAACTAAAAATTTATTACAGCTTATTCTATTAAAAAAATCCTCAAAATGTAAATTATTTTATTATATAAATTAGTAAAATACTTCCATAAATCATATTAATCATTAAATTTATATTACTTCCTTTCAAAAGTAGAGATAGTAAAGGATCCATAGAACCATTTATTAACCTAAACTTTATCATAAAAAAAAAATTGATGTAATCAATATATAGTTTCTCTTTTTAAAATTAGATTTAAAAAGTAAATAACATAACGCTTTAAGAGAGGGATTTATCTTTACTAGGCATTAAATATTTCCAGTTTAAAAAATCATATAAGAGTTCAAACTATGTATTTGTTTATGCACTAACATAAATGTGCTTTGTTTTTCTGTTATTTAACTATTTCTCCAACTCCAATAACCTATTTATGTTCTTTTTTTTTCCCCTTAAGATTCATGAAACTGTCGAAACAATCAACCAACTGAAAACAAATCGTGAGTTTTTCTTAAGTTTTGCTAAGGAACCACAGCAGTTCATTTACAAATGGCTCATTTCTCAGACCAGAGACTTGAAGGTAGGGATCTATTCTGTAATTTCTTTATTTTGTCTTGTGTGGTAAAAAATTCTTTCTTATCCCCCCTCCCCCTTTCCTTTCTAGATTATGACAGATGTTGTGGGCAATCCAGAAGAAGAGAGACGATCAGATTTCTATTACCAGCCTTGGGCTCAGGAAGCTGTTTGTCGATATTTTTATGGTAAAGTGAATCAACGACGAGCAGAATTAGAGCAAGCTCTTGGTATTCGTAATACATAACAATTTTTGCACAGAAATTGATGGACTTATTTTGTATTATGTTTCATCAACTGTACTGGTTTTGCCACTTTCCAAATATTTCTTTTTATTATCCATTGTCAGTTTTGTTTGTGTACTTTAATAAATATGATAATAAAAATTCTTATATGCTAGTACCAGTAGTGTCGTTGTGTAATTAAAATTTTCAGTAAAATATTTTGTGGTACTATCCTTTAAAATCATAAGTAAATTTTAAGTTACAAGTAAACTTAACTGCAAGGACCTAATGAATTACTCTCCAGAGTGTACCGAAAAGGTGGTAACAGGGTTTATTTCTTTATCTGTTAGAAAAAAGTGAGCAGTGTAAATTGAAAAAAATGTTCAAAATAAGGTAGGAAAAAAGATTAAGTTAAGAATTTTTTTTTTTTTTTTAATTTTCAAAAGGTTACATTTTTAAAATTTGTATATGACCCATATACAAGATAAAAATCTAATTTCTAGTTAGTAAAATGTGCCCCCTGCATTAATGAGTAATGTACAAAATTTGAAAACTGTATCCTCAAAAGTGTCAGAAATATGAAGATTAATATATCCTGACAAACTACTTTTCAAGGGCTCTCCAAAGGAAAAATTCATGTCTGATAATCGTTGCAGGGGTCTTACAGAGAAATTATAGAAGAAAATATAGAGACAAAAATTAATAGAAGAAATCATGTTGTATGATTATTGCAGATGTCTTACAAAAATAATTTTTGCTCTCTAACAATAAATGCTTACATTCAAATTCATGTATAGTCCCTGACCATTTTTGTTATGTCTCAGAGACGTTTAATAATGAAAGGCTGATAATTTTTACATCACCTCATTAGTGTATGGGGCACATTTTACTAACTGGTAATTTTTCTGCATGGGGGTTGCATACAAATTTAAAAAGTAACTTTTTGTAAATTGGGGAAAAAAATTTCTTGAGTTAACCGTTTTCCTTTTTCTTATTTGAACATTCTTTTAAAATTTACAATGCTTACTTATCTCTAATAGTTAAAGAATTAAAGAACGTTACCACCTCTTTGGGACACCCTGTATTAATATAGCAATCATTTTAGTTAGCTTTCCACATCTAGCCCAGTTCATTGCAAGGATCTCAACTGGTGATCCTTATTGAACGACTTAACTCCAGCCCAGAATTATGCCTTAAAATCAACTTGAAACCAGGGCTGTAGCACTGGGGGG
Source organism: Cheiracanthium punctorium (assembly GCA_038373885.1). Taxonomy (NCBI): domain Eukaryota; kingdom Metazoa; phylum Arthropoda; class Arachnida; order Araneae; family Cheiracanthiidae; genus Cheiracanthium; species Cheiracanthium punctorium. The sequence goes on from JAWZYV010013961.1 coordinate 81,714, forward strand.
CACTATGGATGGCTCAGACCCACCCTCAAAAAACCTAAGCCACCCCCCCTAGAACAAAATGAACAGGCTCCAGAAACACTTTTGGAAAATAAAATATGAAGTTTTAAGTTTTCACAGTATCTATCTCTATACATAAAAATTAACATTTTCTGCTGTCAAAAATGGTATTTCACAAGTCTGCACATTGAAGATTCTTGAAACATCATAAATTTTCTTTGGCTTTTTTACTGTGTCCATAAGTACAGTAAAAACTACTTATTGAAAAGAATGCAAGAGGGTTATGTAGCCTCCAGAGTTTGAATACATTTCTGATGCGTGTAGTTTCAGAAAATTTCACTTGAATCCACTATCACCCTTGCGTACGTGTGCCTGCTAGATCTGGTCATGACTTCACAACATGGCAGATTCGTCGACATCCAAGATCGCCGATGTTAGACTTCACACGTAGAAACTTTATTTACATTGAATTGATTATAGCCAGGACGAAAGTAAAGCCTTAAGTGCATGTTAAAAAGTATTCTTAAACGTTCTTTTAAAGTTTGGAAGGTGGAAAAGAATAATTTAAAACCAAGTACTTTACTATTACTTACTTATAAATATACAGAAATTTTTCACATTGAATTTGCGAAGTACTGGGCTAACACGACCCCGCAATCCACAAAACTGCAGTCAGCAAAAGAGGAAGTGAGAAAACTTTTGGTGTTCTCAAAGGATACAAATTCTGTTGACAAGGCCGCTTCTAGGAAGAATACTCCGCTTGTGGGAATTTTCTCTTTGGTGCAGCCTTCTCCTCTCTCACTTAAGGTTTGACTGTCATTGGGTCATGTTTTAGTGGGTAAACAGTAGCGCGACTAGGACGAACAAGGCAATTAATGACCTTACAACAATAGCACTAGTCTCTTTGTTGAGATACTCCTCTGTAAATATTGCAGATTTTTCGACGTTACAGTGCCCATCCGTAAGGACAGGTTCTGAATTGGTCTTTTCCAGTCTTGAAGCAGGGGTTAACGACAGAATTTCAAGGTCAATTCTGGGTAAAAAGGGAGCTGTTTTGTCTGAAAAAGGGACTGGTTCTGTTTGAAAAAAAAAAAGCCTGTACAGGAAAAGGAAATTGATTTTAGGCTTATGCACATAAAAGTATATACCTTATAGAATTTATATTTTCTACAACAGAAACAGTCTTGTAACTAGAAACCAGACTAATTCATAGCAGTTATAATTTGTATGCACATAAAATATCTGCTTGTGTAATACAATTTTAATATTTCTTTATTAACCAGGGGAGGGGGAATCCAGGAATTTTTTTCATGAAAATTTTTGTAAGAGTCACTTTTTTTCTTAAAATAATTTACAATACAAATTAAAATATACAGTAAGATGCCATTGAATGGTTGTTTTAATTAATAGTAATTTTGCAGGCATGAAAGTTTTCCAGCTTCTGACGGAATTCAGACTATATTATAATGAATATAAAAGGTATTAACAACCAGTAATCTATTAATTGTATGTTAATTTGATTGTTTTGTATCGCATGCAAAGTTTGGTCTTTTTTGCCAATTTTATCATATGTTAACCTAGTTATATGCTATGTTATTATATGTTAACCAAAAATTTTATTTTTCAAATAGAAGTTTCAGTAGAAACTAATTTAATGTAATTATTCTGTTTTAAAAAAAGGGGGGAAAAAAAGATAATTTTAATTTTATTTTATTTATTTATTTTGAAAAGGAATCATCCAGTGCCCGTGATACTATTAGAGGCAGAAAAAATTGTTTTTATTCATTGCTTTTTAATAATTGCATGCTTGCAGGGATCTGAGAATTTTTCTTTTAGCTGTTTACAATTATTTTTCAGTTTCTTTACTAGTTCCTAGTTCTTTAGATGGGGTAGGGGCTCTTTGACAGCATATCAGATAATAGCATAATAACAGCATAACATCACTTGTAAAAGCATATCATCATCCAATAGATGAAAAGTTTGTAATAAAGTGACTTTGGAATGGCCAGAATCCACAGCTAGCACTATGGAAAAGGGAAAAAAGGGACCATTTTTAAGAAAAGGGACTTTATAGGACCTTGAACAGAAAAAGGGACTTTAAGGAGAAAAAAGGACCATTTGTGAGGCATGCTCCTTTCTTCCGACACATGATACGTGTTTATCTATTTCTGCAGTTGCTGAAGGGAAAGATCACAGTGGACTCACCAACTTGCTCTCATAATGGCGACTTACGTGATGTGCTGTAGTTTTGTCTTTTGTCGAGGGGGAAACAATTTCGAATGACTCTGCGGGTGGGATCCTGAAAAGAGCTTGGAAGTTGCAGGAATCAGAGCCAAAGCGATTCAGCCTGTTATCTCAAGAGAAATAGGGCTAATGACTAGAATGTACATATGAGGGGACATAAGTAAAGGGAAGAAAGGGACTTGTCTCCGTCTTTGGGTGAGCAGTGTCAAATTGTCTTATTCACTGATAGTACTTAGAACTGACCACTTGCTCCTTCAAGTTTTTTTTTTGATTTGCTTCAGCTTTCAATCTATGATGGCACAGAGAAAAACACTGGCTTTTGAAGAAAAGTTAAAAATAATTTTGAAAATTGACCAGGGACGCCAAAAAGTATGGGATACCTCAGTCGACGATAGCCACTTTAAAAAAAAAAAAAGAAAAGAAATTGAAGATGCTGTGGAAAAAAGTAAAGTCGACAGCAGACGCAAACGATTCAAAATTGCGGTAAATGACGATGTTGACAAAGCTACTCTCAGATGGTTTCACGGGATGAGAGCGCAAAACTTCTCCATTAGTGGACCATTAATTGCAGAAAAAGCAAGGAAATTCGCGAACTTGCTTTGCAATAAGGATTTCAAAGCTAGAAGTGGATGGCTTTCCTCTTTCTGTGAACGTCACGGGATTGTTTTTAAAACCGTTGTTGGTGAAGAAAAATCAGCTCCAGTTGACGATGCCATTGTTAGGAAAAAATGCTATTTCTCTACTTACCTTTTATTTCCATGACATTTTATCTCTAAATTTGCCCAAGTGGAAAAACAAAACTTTTGTAAACTCCCTTAAAAGTTTAAGTGAAAACGTAAGTTTGCTAACATTTGAAAATGGCGGTGTAAACATCATATCTTAACCCCTTCGCGCCCATCGTACCCTATACGGTACGGGAAAATTGTGCTCTCACCGGCCCATCGTTCCGTATTGGGAACTCGTTGCGAACGCTTGTTTCTGCCCATCGTTCCGAATAAGGAACCAAACTTTGGAACGTTTTTTTAGAATTTTTTAATGACACTAGATGGCAATACTATACTGTAATTTTGAATTGTGGAGGTCATATGAGGTCTGAACTTTCAGCCTGTGTTTCTGTTATCGGAATTCCTACAGCTGGGAATGACTCAGGAGTTAACATAAACAAACACACGTGATTGCTTTGTGGAGTAGCAGTAAAGTTAAAGAGCTGATCTCAAAGGCGTGTTTTGTGGGGAGTTTGTTTTTGTTTTTTATTGTGACACTGGATTTTAGGACGAATAGGGGGATAGAGAATGGGTTGGTTTTTTTGTTTATCGGTAGTACAGAGGGTGCATGAGGGTTTATTTTCTATTAGTTTCGTTTATGCAGCCATGGCGAAAAGAGTGAAATATCTTACGGAAAGTGAAATTGCGCGTATGATGAATGAGGAGAGTGATTCGAGTGATAGTGAAACAGATATTTATGTGAGTGAAGAATCAGATGTGGAGTCGGGCTATGCGTAGAAGAGTGCTTTGAGAAGTATCATACTCTGCAAAACTTTTAAAATAACCTGGTTTATAAGTTTTAAATTTCCTATAGTGTTGAAAGCATTGCATTTAGTATATATTTTTATATTTGTGTATAGTTCTATATTCGTACTTCTATTCTTTTGTAGTTAGAGTATTTGTGTTATTATTTTTATTTAAAAAGTTAAAAGTATTTTATTCATATTTTTTTAATATTTTATAAATGTTATTGATATGTAATTAAGCTACCATCATAATATTCTTATTTTCCACGTTTTGAATTAAAATTTTTAATTTGATTGAATTTTTACGATTTATTTGCTGAATTAGGCTTAACATCAAAAACTCTCCGGGCCGGGGGAAACATCTCGTCTGCGAAGAGCGCGGGCTGGTGGGAGCGCGTCGTTGCAGAACATTCTGGGCTTGAAGGGGTTAATGCCGTAATAAAAAAAATTACATTTCTCGCTGATAGATGGCGCTCTTTCTAATTTGCATAAAATAAGAACTTTTTCTTTTTTTTTTTTCCCCCTATGTAAATATCTATCCTAGTCTCGTACTAACTGGCAGATATAAAAAGGCATCACAAAGTCATTTTTCAGTCTCGTTCTGTCTCTCTGAAAGCTCCTCCCGCAGCTGCTGTGATGTGTGTGTTAAGAGATTGAGCCATGAACCGTGTGGTTCAACTGATGTGATTCAATTAGAACCGGATCGGGGATTCGTGCTGGTGTATCCAGATGATTCAGTGTGATGTGTTTTTTTAATCTGAAAAGATCGCCGATGGCAACTTGTTTTCTAGAGAGCTTGTTTTTTTTGTGCTACTAAATGAATGCTGTTTAATGTGCTGTGTCTTCATCATCTCATGTGACCTGTGTAAGTCTACCATAGTCATCCTTGTCTAATAAACTACAGCAAAGGTACCCACTTATCTTCTTTGTCTAAAACACGCATTCAAAAACACGAACTTCTACTGTGCAACTCAAGTTAAATGAACTTCAACTCTGCCTAAACTTTGTTCTACAGACAAAAATCAAGTAACAATTTAATCTTCAGTCAATGACTTCCAATTTTGAAATTTTTGTTTGTTGAATAGTTTAATATAATTTTTCAGCCATATCCTGGAAGCAGCGAGAAAAACAGAAGATTGAGGAAACATACTCTCATGATGATGTCTACAATGCAGATGAAACAGGTTTCTTTTATTAACTCATGCTAGACAAAACAATGGCCTTTAAAGGAGAAAACTGTAAAGGGGGGGAAAAGATCAAAACAGGGGTTGACAGTTTTGCTATGCTCAAACAGTACTGGTACTGATAAATTGAAGCCACTGGTCGTCGGAAAGTATGCAAATCCAAGATGCTTCAAAAATGTAAAAGGTTTGCCATTTGACTACAAAGCAAATAAGAAAGCTTGGATGATGGAAGAAATATTCAATTATTGGCTGCTTGATGTCGATAAGGGAATGAAAAGGAAAAAGAAGAAAATTGCACTCATTGTAGACAACTGCACACCGCATAACCCCCCAGAATTGAAGAACGTAAAACTGTTTTATTTTCCTTCAAACTGCACATCAATTCTGCAGCCGTCAGATTTAGGCATCATAAAGTGTGTCAAGGGATATTACTGAAAAAGGTTAGTGCAACACATAATTTTTATTTGGATAGCAAGGTTCCAAATCCATTGGCAGTAGATGTGAAAAATGCATGCGATTAGATTGCTGGGAGTTGGAGTACGGTTAAATCATCTACCATTCAAAATTGCTTTAAGAAAGCTTCATTCTTTGAAGGAAAAAACACCGAGAATACATTCGTGGACATTGCTTAAGTGAAAGAAGAAGAATGTTTAGCCACGGCCACGAGTGTTTACGAAGGATCATCTAACACGTCCTTGTCCATCAACGGTGAAGAATACCTTAACTCAGATGATGATGTGAGAGTGTTCAGGGGTGCAAGCGATGAAGAGATTATCGCAGAACTCGTTCCTGGTGAAGAAAGTGATGAGGAACAGGAGGATGACTATTTAAAAGAAAAAACGCTAATTTCTCCTAAGGATGCCGTAACTCTAATTAACACTCTACAGGACTTTTTGTTTCCACTATACCAAACATTTCCAATATGCACTTGAACTCATTAAACAGTCTTAAAAATATGAGTATGCAAATGTCATTTGCTTCAGCAAGTAAGCAAACAAAATTAACAGACTTTTTTTTTTCTGAAAAGTAACTTTTTTTGCAAGAATTTCTACATCATCCTTTTATGAATATTTCTATGTAAATTGCTGTATAATATTAACTTAATTTTTTTCACTCTACGGAATCATGTACGAAAAAAAAGATGCATTATAATGCTCCCAAATAAAAAGAATAAGTACCTATCGACCACTAAAGTTTATTCTGCACGGTAAGTTCATTTTATCATCATTTTGATAATTAGGAAATGCCTTTAATGTTCAAACAATGCTTAAAAGCTCAACCTGCCTGTAACGATAAACTGCCTATAACGATATTTTTTTCATGTCCCAGCAGTTTCGTTATACGCAGGTTTCACTGTAGTAGCAAAAGTAGAGTTTTGGATCCACCCTTGTGTGTTCCCTTGTCTTCTCAGATTGGATTATCAAAATGTGAGGGTGAAAAAGTTCATATTCTCAGATACATATTCCAGTTTAAAATTTTCATTGTAAATAAGTAGAACCAGTAAAGATTCTAATTTTTGGCATTTATGTGAATTGGCATTTGGGTTTCTCAATCAGTTTGCAACTAGGCTTAGAGGTTCTTCTCGTTTGAAAGTTACCATGGCACGATTTCGGAATGGCTAGAATCTAAAGGTCAAGATTCGCGGTCGCCACTCGCCACGTGACGACTCAGTTTAAGAAAGTGGCGATGAAAAAAATTCATTACGTTCGCCACTTTTTATTTTATTACATTTATGCGTTTTGGTTTACAATTACTGTTTCATACTCTCTCCAAAATACATGGACAGAAATTACAATTCACTCGGAAAAAAAGACCGGCAAAACGTATCCCCTCCCGCCTCCCTTCACCCCTTTTCCATCATTCTATTGTGAATTTATTGACACTAATCCCACAAAATCGCAGATGCGGCTTACACACCCGCGAACTGGAGTGGCTCACTTCAGTAGGAATGCACAGAATAGAAGATATTCTTGCATTTGCACTTTGCTTGGAACAATCCTTTCTCCAACCATGTGCGTACATAAAAAAAAAATCCATATTTTATAACAAAGCCACGTGGGACACTGGGACTTCCTGTTTTTAAATGATAAACCACAGAAGTCATAAAACCCCAGATAAAAACAAAAGTAAATACCACTTGGTTGGCTTGTTACACTTAAAGGTATGCAGTGTTGATTTTAATTGATGTATGGCTATCTTCATTTATTTTTTCTTCTTCAATAGATAGTTTTTCACCGAATATTTATCTTTTTGTTTCGTATTTCGGCCCTAACATGTCTTTGCCGATCACCATTGCTGCCGCAAATATTTGAATCAATGCATTTTCTAATACCGAGATAAAAACAAAAGTAAATACGGCTTGGTTCGCTTATTACATTTAAATTAATTGCAGTCAAAGGTGCAGTGTAGCTGAATGAAGAATTCAAAGATAACACAAGTGCTTTCATAGAACATTAATATGTATGATTTTTTAAAACAAGACAGCATGTGTACACATCATCGTAAGCACGTGGCTTCCGCTCCTTTCAGACACATTGCCTTGTTTCTAGACATCCTGTCACCGTGTGCAAAATCGCCAACTATCGCGGGAAGGAATTCGCCCGTGCTTTGAAAAGCAAGAGGGAAAAGGAGGGGAGAATTGGTATGTTTCGACGTAATTAAGAAGCTGTGAAGAGACTGAAGAGAGTAAAATTGGGAATAATTCAGCTTCTAAAATAAAACTAGGGTACAAACTACGGAGAGATTTAATAAATTCGATTTTATATCCGAGAGTCAACTGATGAATGTGCATATGTTAATTAACCAATTAAATACCGAAAAAAAATGAAGCAAGTCAAATTAACCGATGTATTTAATGTAAATATAAAAGCTAATTAGATTCTAATAATAATTTAATACACTTATTTTAAATTATAATTTAAATAAATTTCAGTAACTATTTGTTATATTTTATGAAAATGTTCCAAAATCAACGATCTATTCTGCTTTATAGTCTTTAGTTTGAATTGAACACTAAATTACATTTGTTCCAGTGTAGTTTAGTACTTCTTTTGGCGGTTTATACAGCGATCGCAGTGCACACAACTGTTTTTAGTGGTATCTCTAGAGGAAAAAGAGACCTTGTAAAACACAACTTGGGAATACAATCCCACACTGTTTTTTGTTTGGAGGGATTTCAGGTTTGAGATTTATTGATCCCGTGGGACTGGCATTTCATTTAGCCAAGAATTCATGTCAACAGATAAAAATAGGAAAAAATAAGATTTTAAGCACCATGAAGTTTAATAATACTAAATACAAAAATTTACAGACATATGAAAATTATAGTTATGCTATTCTGAATAATATACTTAATTCTTGCTAAACAAGAACGTAAAAAACAAGAATGTAAAAAAGTTGATGTAAAGAGTCACTAGTCTTCCTAGTCTTGATCTACATTTAGTAAAATTGTTAAAATCATGAATTGAAAAAATTAAAACTTTTTACTTACTTTAAATATTTCCGTTCGTTTGGAGATTGGAAAGTTAGCGAAATATTTAGATAAAATCAGGGGCGTAGCCAGAAATTTTTCATGAGGGGGGGGGGGGGGGGGGGGGATTACGACTACAGCAACTCACATATATGCATACATGTGTGTGATAAGAGAGTGAAGAATATACATTTTGTATGGCAAAAAAAAAGACCCCCCAGGCTACACTCCTGAATACAATATTTGATGCGGACTCCCGTTGGAGGATAATAGGAAAAAATAAAACTTTAAATTAAAATTTGTAATTATTGCTTCATGTATTGTGAGATAAGATACATACAAATGCAACAATTTTTGGTCAATTGATGCTTGGGGTGGTGGCTTGAAATTGTAATAAATATAATTTATTTCTCAGTTTCAACCCTGCAGGATCTCATTCCTGCGGGATGGGGATTGCATTCCCTAAACACAACCCACAACATATTTTTTTTTTTTTTTCTTCCACACGCTTTTTTTTTTTTTTTTAAACGCATGACACGAGATGCCAGTGGAGCTGATATTTTTAAATGTCTACCTAAAAAGATCAGAAAAAGGGAGGAATAAAACAGTAAGTTTTAAAAAAACGTAGACAAGCCGGAACATCGAAATCTGGCAGTTTATAATGTTACAAATTATCCTTTTAAACAGTCTGCATTGCTCTTTATCAGAGTTAGGTTTCTTCTGGAAGAAACCAACAGAAAATAAAACAGATGCTCAAATTAAAAATAATTCAACTATATAAAGCAATTAAGTATATTGAATATGATTATACGAAATCTAAAAGGAAAAAAAATCAATTACAACTAATTTTTTTAATAAGTTACATTTAAAAAAAAATTCAGATTCAAGTATTTATAAGTGATGGATTTTATAATATTAGGGGTAGGTGTTTCTTGTGTATGGATGGGGGGGAGCTTTTTTCATGCTATTCTTAGGGAGAGGGGAATCTTCCAAATTTTTATTTTTCATTCAAAAATGCACTATTTTAAAGATTCTGTTGCCCAACACATTAAAATTTGTAATTATTAATACTAAAGTGGATAGCTCACTGCCGATTTTAAACATTTTGCTTTGTCACACATACCTGCCAACCTCCTTAAGCCAAAAACACGAAGACTCGGGTTGAAAAAACAGAAGATTTCAGAAAAAATCAGTACCATATAAGAAGTACTACATCTTTACCATATAAGAAGTAAAAACAGAAAACCTGCAGTTTATCACCATTTTATATTAGTAATGTATAGAAATAGAAATAAAAACAAAATTAAATAGCAATAGAAAAGAGCTTACTTGAAATTTTTATATATAATATGAAAATAGAGTATTTTCACAAAAATAAAATTAATTAAATAAATAGAAATTCGACTTTATTTTTAATCAAAGTAATGTTGAAAAAAAAGCAGATTAAGATTTTTTTTTTTTTTTTTCCAGCTGGTTCAAAGTAGCGTTTTTAACTTTTACTAATAGTACATCAGAAAAATTATTTTCATAACAAAGTATGTTAGCTTTAGTTTTACACACTAATAAATTTTCTAATGATGAATTACTGAGGGAGGAATAAAATGGCGTTTTTTATTTATTTTTTTTTTTTTTTTTTAAACTATCGGTAAAAGATTTGCTTACAAACTCTTTGACCTCACTCATACAACAGCATTATGTTGTTAGCTGTTGAAATGATTACCTTAATACATTATTTTGAAATCGATTTATTTATTTAAATAATTTTTTAGCAGTTTGCAATACATTTTTATATGTCAACTAAAAATTTTAAAAATGGAAAATTTGATCTTCTGGCAGAAGACCGGAAGATAGCTCAAAAAAACGGAAGTCTTCTGTCAAGACCAGAAGACTTGGCAGGTATGGTCACATTATGTTGTGCTGTAGTAAGTAAAATGAGGATTTCAATGAAATTTTTTAATACAGAAATTTATTGTAAATTAGTTCCTTTAACAAAATAGATGTAAATAAAAAACAGTCTTTTATGAAAAAAAGTATCATTCAATAATAGATAAACGATCAACCTGTACTATTTAAGACTGTTATGGAAGTTTAATTTTTAAAAAATATGCTGTTGAACTTGAAGCGAATAACTTAATTGATTTTGAGCTTTTTTTTTTTTTTTTTTTTCAGTTGCCCAATAACTGAAAAGCTTTAGTCAAATAAGTAATCTTGGTTAAAAACATGTAATAATTTAGTATACATAATTAAATGCTTATATGTATAATTACATTTTCTTGGGGTTTTCTATAAAAAATTTTGGTGCATTTATTGTATCTTCCTTGTTCCATAAAACACATATTTGGAATTAAACGCCTACTTACACTATTTTACAATCTTTGCCAGGCATATTTTAACTATACTTTCTTGGTTTCTAGCCTAATGCGGAAGATATTGCATATCGTGATTCGGTTTTGAAGTTATTTTTTAGCAGCAAACTTAGTGATCAAATAACAAAAATTGTAAACCTTGTGAGACTTTCAGATTTGATCCCCCCCCCCTCTGCGTTATCTGACAAACACATTTAAAAAGATCTTCACTGTGACAGTTCATGTCTACAAAATCTGTCAACAAATCGTGTCTACAAAGTCGCATAGACAAAACCTGGGACTGAACAAAATAGTATCCTACTGCTTAAAAAAAAAAGGAGGAAGGAAGAAGTACATGTTATTTTTTCATGTGTTCCCCTATCTTTTTAGATTGTTCTAAGATTCATATTTCAATTAATTTCTATTTTTTATAGTAAATAAGCAGAACCAGTAAAGATTCTTGTGTTTGACATTTACTTGGATGGATTTCTCAGTCAGTTTGCAATTAGGTTTATTTCAGGTGCTTGTCATTTGAGAGTTAACCATGGCACAACTTCGGAATAGCTAAAATCCAAGGCGAAAAAGATAAAATAGGGACCATTTACATGAAAAGGGGACTTTTAGAGAGCTCTAACTAAAAAAGAGACTTTTAGGGAAAAAAAGAGACTATTTGCTAGCCCTGCGAACGTATGTATGTTTTAAGACTACTTTTCATTGATAAATAATAAACTGGTCAATAGCACGTGATCGACGATGGTTTTAATGGAAATTTTCAACCAATCTATAATCCGGAAAAATCGGTAATCCGACACCGCGTCATTCCCGCCGATGCCGGATTATCGGTGCTGCACTGTACTGCATATTCAGCAGAATTCTAAAAATTCCACCAGACAAATTTAAATGAAAAATTAAGTAGTGAAAACTTGAGTAATTTTAAAATTGTAAAAGAAGTCATCCAAGCTTTAATTACTATACCCCACAGTAATGCTGAAGTAGAGAGAATTTGGAGCAGTGTTAAAAATATTATAGGTGACAAATCCACATCAATGGGTAGAGAGTATTTAGAAAACAGGCTATTTGTAAAGACTGCTAAGGTTAATTTGATAGATTTTAATGTGTAATTGAATAGTGGTGGCATGATAGCATAAAAAGCAGAAGGCCATACTTTCAAGATTAAAATATAATATTTTAAATGTTTGTGTTCTTTATTAAGCCTGATTTTAATTTACTTATTTTTCATTCATTTGAATTATTGACAAAATTAATTAAATGAGCTATAGTAAGTATTTTTATTATTATTAATTTTAAGAAATGTATACAAAATATTGTATTATTATTCATTAGACCTGAAAAATTTAATTTTTTGATTATATTATATCCAATATTATACCTTTATGTGTACATACATATATTTTAATTACACATGAATTCTACGTATGTAAGATACCATTCAAGTGGCCACTGAATTAATCATGTCCAGTGGCCACTGGCCACTCTCAAAATTTTTAGTCTTGACCTTTACTAGAATCCATAGTGAAAAAGAGAAAATAGAGACCATTTACATGAAAAAGGGACTTTTAGAGAGTTCTAACTAATCGATTGAGACTTTTAGGGAAAAAGATACTATTTGTGAGCCCTGTATTACATTTAAGTCTCAAAGGAGAGTCGATTTGTCAACGTCATTTCATTGTTGACTGCATCAACTTTCAAATGTTGTAGAACTGGCACTAATTTTGTGGAAACAATCCCTAAAAAATGTATGTATAAGTAGATATACAATTCTGAATTGCACTTAGAAAAAGCAATTTCCAAGCACTTTTAAAGACTAAAGATTTCAAAATCCGTTTGCGTACCTATTTTCAAATTATTTTACTGACAGTTAAATGAAAGGAATAAGAAATTCAAAGGGGGAAAAAAAACACCACAATTAATTAACGGAAATTTTATTTATCATGAAAATGTTTGCACATGCATTTGGAATACTAATATACTGGGTGTATAAAAACTTTTATACACAGACATGTCTAGATGTATAACACAGGTATTAAAATTATTGATGTTATAAACACATCATTTAATTGTAATATTTTGGAGAGTGAAAGAAATAACAAAATGCATTTGGTAGAGATATATCAACATTACATTTTGTTTACCAGCATTACTTTTAAGAATTCTGCTTTATCAACATATTAACAAGGTCCACACTAGCTTCTCAAATTTGTAGATCCCAGGGACTCATAAAATTAAACATTTTGTGCCCCTTGCTGAATTTTATAGGTTACTTTTAATGAAAACTTTGGGGTTTAGCTAGCTTAATATATAGACATAAAAGTAGTATTTTAAAGTTTTCCTAATGCCTTAAAAAATGGATGAAAATGGGTCTTCTTAGGAAAAAAATGAATAAAATGTGCACATCAGCATGAACCCTGTGTAAGCTTCTTTTCATGATAAATAAATATGAGACACTTTATAATTGTATGAAAAACTACAATGCAGAGAAATAAATTGCCATGTCCTAACTGAAGCTTACAGTAGATGCATCAAATTGAATTGAGGAGCATTTTCAAAATTAATACTTTGAATAACAGAAGAAATTAACGAACTGGGGAAAATATCACTAATATAAATTTAATTTTCAAGTCTGGAGTTTAAAAAAAAAATTTTTTTATGAAGCTTCAGAATACAAGAGAGGCAATTTTAATTCATTAAATATCAATATTAAGCAAGGTCAAATATAAATTGTATTTTTTCAAATTGACAATAACATATTTACAGATTTTACAACAATATAATATAGGTTAAAACTGCACATTTAGTTCTAGATAAAAGCTCCAAAGAAGCCAGACCATTAAGTAATGGATAAAGTAAAATATTAAAACTCTAGAAAAGAATAAATATTTCAAATATTTGTATAAGAAACATAAGATAATGCTATTAACTATGCATACATGAATCTATGTAGCATATCCAGTCCCTCACAATTCATTCTTAATATAAGATGCATTTATTTATTATGCAGCTTTTGCAATTTAAAAATTCAACACTCACAAAATATATCTATGAATATATATATGTACAGTATTCACAATGTATACACAATCATACATTCTTCAATGAGACAAGATGAACTTGTGAAACAAACACCATGAACCTCAACTGTGTTGCGCAGTTGTTCAGCACGAAGCAAATATAATTTTAATTCCTGAATTACCAACTTTAAGAAATGTGAATCATAATTAATATAACTAATAATAAAATAGCATTAATCAAGTTATTTCCCTGATGCAAGTTTCATTAAAATACTCGCAGTATTAATTTTGCAACGGTGTCTGCCTCTATGCCAGTGACTCAAATGAAATTTTCTTAACTGTTTGATGGGATGATGTACATTCACTAAGGGTGCAAAATATTGTATATGAATGTGTATGTATAAAAGACAACAGAGGAAGCAATAAAAAACTAAATGTAAACTTACCACTCTACCAAATGCAGCTGTTATAGCTTCAAATAAACCAATCATAACACCAACAAAACATATACATTTCCTAAACTGAATATAAGTCCATACACCATATTTGTTTTTTCACCATTAAAAAAAGCAGAAGGTACTTTTTACAAATGATCTAATCTTGATCACAAAGGTCAGAGACAGAAGGTGCAGCAATTTTTTCTTGTGTCTGGATGTCATCTCCGCCTTGTAATAGCTCTTCCATGACACCTCCTTCCACAGGCACATGCAGATATCTCTGTTCATTTGTATCACCGTTTTCATCGACATTCGCAGCATCTTCCAAGGAAACTTGGATGGGTTGCCCCTGGGAGTTCTCGGGATCAAGAGTTAAACCAGGAGGTAATGATAAAACTGCAGTTCCTCCATCAGTAGAGCTGATGGGTATGAGTAAAACTTGCTTTCCATCTGATGTGGGTACTTTAAAAAGGGTCGCCCCAGCATAAGAAGGGTCGTCTGGCAGTTCTAGCTCGACACCCTGGCTATCGTCCTGAGGATCTGTCACCATCATTACAACAGTTTGTTCTGTTTCATTATCGTGTGTCACTTCCGATTCCATGAGTGATGGCTGGTTCTCATCGTCCATGTCTGTTTTGTTGGGTACAGACTCAGAACCGTCTCCAATACTTGATAAGCTGGAGATAATCTGCTGAGAATCAGTGGTAGGAATAAAACTTTCCTGTGCCTCAGTTGTTACGACGGTCGTTGACTCAGTAATGTCCATGGGTTCGTCAGTAGAAACTCTTTCATTGTCTCTTTCAACAGAAAAATTTTCATCAAGATCGGCTTCTCCTTCTAAATTTATCTGACCCTTTTCAATGGATAGTGCCATTTCTTTAGAAATATCAAATTCTGTTGACAATCCACCATTACAGCCATGACTTTCTTGGTCAGACATTGAAAGGTCTTTGTTGAGTAGATCTTTACAGCCATTACTGTTACTGTTATCTGCTGATTCAACATCCAAATCTTTCTTACAACTTTCACTGTCAGTCACAGATGTCATTAATACATCTGACTCCATATTTTTCTTGTCAAGTTCTGATAATCCTAGGATAGAATGATTGGACGATTCTTGCATTACTTCTGAATCTGGAATAACTTTGTCCAATTCATCAGCAGCATTCAACTTATCATCACTGCTAAGATCTTTATTGCTTTCATTAACTTGAATTTCAGATTTTTCATCTAACAAATCAGCTTTTATGTTTTCCATTTCCTTTTCTTGCTCCAAATCATCTTTTTTCTCCTCGGTAGAACTGGTCCTGCATAAAAGAGCAAAATAAAAATTTCACAAAACCAAAAAAGGAAAATAAAATTTCAGAAGGGGGCAGGGATACAACAATAATTCACTCAAATCTGTATACGTAATTCTCAATGTAATTATGGCCTTCTTTAGTTACATAGTAGTGATTTATGTTTCATGCCAAAAGACTTCAAACGGAGGCATTTTTAACTATACATTTATTTATTTATTTTAAACACACTTACGCATCCTCTTTAGAAGTGCATTCATGTCCTGCAAATTGATCTTCATCATCAAAACCAGTGCCACAGCCTCCACAAATCAATTGAATCAATTCACTTTCACTTGAAGGTTTAGTTTCAGTAGGAACCTTGTCATTTTTGTCTAAAATAAATACAAATGAAAATTTGTAAGCTTTTTTTTTTTTTTTTTTTGTAAACTAAATCAGAAATGCATAATATTCAATGAGTATGTCATAATATAAACTAAACATGCAATCTGAAAACTTTACTTTATTTCAGAATCATTAACCAAGCTCTAAAGTTTCCCCTTAATCATTTCTTTTTAAAAAATTACAGTACCCCATCGTTATATCACGCTTGTGGAGAGACATCAAAAATGAGTGATGTATCTGGGGGCACAATATAACAGGGGGAGAGGGGGGGGGAGAGATTTGTGATACAATGAAATTTTACTTCTATGGTCACATGCAGTTAAAACTATAATAAAATTAATAGTATAAGTACAATAATGAAAGATAATCACAAACAATAAATGTAGAAGTTTAATCTACCCTATTTAATTTGTGTTCAATTACACATTTCATTTCCTGCTGAAGAAACTATCCAAAGCCATTTTGATTTGATTTTTCTCTCATAACTTGTTTTTCAGCAAACATCGGTAAGCAAAAGTTTATTGATCGTATCTCTTCTGTGTGGATGGAGTTGCATTTTTCAAATGTACTTATGCTTCTCATGTAAAGTAAAAGAGTGCATAAAGCAAAATTGGGAGACATAGACACAGTGTGATATATCGAGCAGCATTATAACCAGGGGTTACTGTATTAATACAACAATAGCCTTCATTTTATCATTTTAGATATTATAGAAACCCAAGAAGCTTAATTTGATAAATGATGTTTAAAAAGCTGGCAGTCCTGAAATTCATAACAATATGAAAATTTTCATATAACCTGAATCTTAAAAAATAAGATTAATATATAGCTGGTTGCTTTATTTGATGTTATCTACACCAAAGGTATCTGAACCTTTGAAATTATATACCTTGATGGGATTTTTTTTTAACTGTGGCTCACACAGGGTGTCCACCAATTTCAGGAGGCAAAAATTATATCATTAGTATCTTAACTGACAAAAAAATGTCGCTAGTTTAATAGCCATTTTCCTAAATTTAGCTGCCAAAACAGTGGTATTTTTGCATGATTTTGTAGTAAAGGAATAAACATACATCATTTAATTTCATTTAAGGAAAAAATAAAATGATAAATTGATAAACTTCCAATATAACAGAGAATGTAGTACATTTATTTTTATAGCACAATTAAAAAAGTAGATTAGCATGTTTGATGAATGACCAATAGCAACTTTGAGGGGGGGAGTCGACAAAAACCAAAATCTGATTTTCAAATTCGACATCAGAAGATAGGTACAAATAGCCAAAAACTTCAAAGTAATATGAAAATGATGTTATTTTAATCAAAAAAGTCGGCTAATCTTTAGTAGCAAAAGTCCTTTTTTTAGTCTCTGGTGAACATCCTGCTCATGTTATGTTACGTCAGAGGCAATGATTGTGAATTTTACACTGGTTCAAACAAAGAATCAACACACCAAATTGAACTATAATAACCAATTTTTTTTTTTTTTTTTTTTTTTTTTTTTTTTTTTTTTTTTTTTTTTTCAACAGAAAATTTGGAGTTTTTATACACAGTGCTACTACAAAATTGAATCAACCACAGAAAACCCTTTTGCTTTTGATTGCAGTAACCCCACTGGTGCTGCATGCAAGAGCAATAATTCGTCTGCTGCTTTTATAAGTTTGAACACATTATTTATAGAAATAAACAGTAAAATATTTTTTACAGCAGTATCCAACCCTAACCAGGAAAAAAGGTTTGAAGAAAAACATTTTTCTGTAACAGCATAAAGTGGAATGGGAAATAAAATTTCATTACAAATATACATAACTGCATAAAACAAAAATGAAATTTTTAATTTTTTTTTTACATAAAATGGAAAATCAAAATGTTTTAAATAAATTCTATTGCATAATTTTTGGGATTAAATGACTACATAATAAGACCTAAAGGACTTTATATTTTAATAGATCTCTCTGATTTGCATTCAAATTTTACTGTAAAATGTTTTGAACTAAATATTTGTGACTTAACTACAAAATTAGATTATTCTTTTACTTTTAACTGGACATGAATCAGCTATTTAAAATTATATATACATATAAACACATACCTGGAGCATCCATTTCATGTATACACATGTGTGCCTCAAGAAGTTTCTGTTTAGTAAAACCTACAACAGAAAGAAACATAACTATTAATAAACTCACAAAAAAATCAAAGTTTAAAAAAAAAAAAAAAAAAAAAACACTAACAGAAATTGGAGCAAAAAATAACTCAGGTTAATTTTTTTAAATATTTTTTCCTCTGTAAACTGAGTTGAAATCATTATTAAAACTGCAGAAGAAGGGGGGAAATGCATTAAAATAAACTTGTGGATAAAAGAATGAAAATTTAGAAAAGCTTGAAATGTGTTGTATTAAGGCAAAGATAAAAGGATTGTATCTGCCTTGAGGGGGGGGTGCTTTAGGTAGAGGACATTTTAAGGAATTCTAATGTGTTTTTATGTTACATCTGGAGAGAACTACCTAAAAATCTACACCGTTAGTTTTATAGTTTGGTGACTTATCCATTTGGCTATGGTGAGACCAAAAAAAGCTTGAAAGGAAGGGAGATTCCCCAATGCTGGTACTGATGATAATTAATACACAAATTTATTATATGTAATTTTATTAAATGAGTAATTCACAAACTTTATATGATATGCAAGAGAAAGGTATACAAATTTTAATGCTCTCTTATGAACAATAAGAAAAAAATTTAAATAGAGATGAAAGCTAAAACAGGCATTTATGATGTAGGAGTAGTTAACAAGTTTCAGAACACTTATTACTGAAAATTTTAAAGTGCTATTAATGCATGGTTCGTTTTTATTTATTTAATAAAGAAAGTACTAAAGAGTTTACTGGTTTCACAAACTCCCCGTTATTGCAAACATAAATTAGGGGTAATAAATAATTATGCATGAAATGTGTTATACAGTAGAGTCTAGCTTATCTGACCTTCGTTTATCCAACATTTCGTATTATCCGATGTCGAAAAAAACACTCTGTCTTCCATCGTCTTTTCTTCCTACCCTGTCCCACATTTCCGATATACTGTTTCTCTTTTGCCAGAAACTGACCTATCGAAAATTTTTCATTGGATGCGAAACACCTGGATGGAAACTATCAAAAAGAACTATCGCAGAAAGCTCCTATCTACAGTGATAGAAGAAATCGATGAAGGGCGAGACATGATTGACAAATTGAAACATGTTAATGTGAAGGATGTTGCCTATTGGGTTGTAGGGGGCCTGGGCTGGTGTAAGGGCTCAAACAATTGCCAAATCATGGAAAAATCTGCTCCATAATGATGAAAATATGGACATGGAAAGCACGGATGAAGCCAAAGAAAAGATTCTACTTTTAGTACAACGAATTTCTGAGGGTGAGGATTATCTTTGCAAGAAATCGAAAGTTGGACAAAGGCTGGTGATCAGCATGAAGTAACTGATGGAGAAATTGTCGCTCTTGTCAACTGCGATGACAGCGAAAATGAAGATCAAACACCGACTGTTGAGCGTCGCAGAATTTCACATAACAATGGAGTTAAGGCTCTAGAGTGCAATTCAATACATTGAACAACAAGAAGCTACAGGAATTGACATACTGGTGCTGCAAAGATGGCAAGATTTTGCAGCGAAGAAACAATACTCATCAGGAAAACAGACTTCCATAAAAAAATTTCTTTAAATCCTCACAGGACTGAACTTTCACATACAGCACCCTTAAATTCAGAAAAAGATAATTATGTAAGTTCATTTTTTAAATTCATTTTTTCCATTGTTTTCATGTATTTTTAGAGTATGATTATGATGCAAGATAATAATGTGTAATATAACATATGTATGTATGAAGAGGCTCTTTCTTGATTCCTCCCTATTATCCGACATTGTGAGGCTCGTTTATGTCGGATAAGTGCGACTCTACTATACTTTAAACAATTTTATCACTAACATTTTCAAAATCAAAGTTGTAATATAGCTATATGCTAAGAACCTAAATGTGTTAAAGCATTTTTTAAATTTCATGAGGAAATTTAAACACTTTTAAAGACGTTTTGTTTTGAATGACTTGACAATATTTAAGAATTTTTATGTATTACAGGAATGTTGATCGTGGGTACTTCTAAATATATATATATTTTTTTAATCAAAGCAATAATATTAATCATAAAATCATAATATAAAATCAAAGCAATTAATTGTATGTTAGTGCATACATAAACAGTATTTTTTCAATTATACTTTTCTTTCCCACTTACTTTTTGGACAATGAGGACATTTGTGTTCTTCCTCACCCTGGTGTGTTTTTAAGTGATAATATAAACTTATTTTCGTTACTAGCTGACGAACACATCCTTTCCATGGACATTGTACAGGTGGGCTGAAATGGGGGAAAAAAACTGGTTGTTATACACAAAAAGAACTTAAAATGGTCATTTATAAATATAAAAATTTAAAGGACCCTTACTCATGTACTTCCATGTGAGTTATCACTTGTTCTTTGTGTAGGAAACGTCTGTGACAACTGTCACATTCATGTACAATACCATGAATCTTTAAGTGTCCCCAAACAGCTTGTGTACTTTGAAGTTTCACATAGCAAAACTGTAAATTTTAACATTTATTATACAAAGACATAAACAATATTAGAAAAAAAAATCTAAATTCTATTTATTAAAATCCTAAAATATTTTTAAATCTTCATTAATTTAAAAAAAATAAAATATGTTAGTTTTTTGGTCCCCCCCCCCCAATTTTTAAATATAACACACATATAGAGTTTGAATATTTTGGGAAGGGAAACTTTTCAGGTGGGCATCTTTTTAGAATTAAAATTATTAAATAAACACTGGATACTCTGAAAAGCTTTATCTCAATTGCGCATCATCATTTTGGGGTGCATGGTAAAACTTGCCGTACAATGCAACTGGTTAAAAAAGCCTCGAGAGAAAACCCTTCTTATTAAATTACGACGGAGTAGTAGATGGAATTAATATCTGTCATTTTTAAAGTAAGAGGGATTGACGCACACCAAATTTGGTCTGTTTTACTGCCCTGTCATAAAACAAATTGATTAAAATTGTCTCTTCATAAAATTACAATTGAATATAACAGTATTTCTTCATTGGCATTCTCCCCTCATATTAATTTGTTTTATCAATTATTTTAACAAACAAAAAAAAAAAAAAGCAAAAATTGCAAAAATTACAAAAATTGGTATGAAAATTCACAATAGTAAACAGTTTCATAAAAATTTGACCTTGGGAAAACTTTCTATATCAACCTCTGAATGACAGAATTGACTTATTTGTTTCTACTGATGAAAAAAAAGCAAAAGCAGAGATTCCCCTTTTGTACTCTTTAATCTCCCATGGAGCCAAAGGGAATGCTAGTCACGGCAGGTGATTTTTCCTATTCCATCTTTGCAATTATAGGAGTAAATGTGTTTTAAAAAATAGATAAATTAGGACTTCTTAAAAAAAGAAAGAAAAAAAAAACGAAGGAAAATGTCTTATGAAGATTCCACGGTATATTCTATAGGATGTATTTTCAAAGTAAATCTAAAAGTAACTCAGCTTAAAATTAATTGATTACCTTTTAAAAAGCTTGAGGGGATTTGGCACCTTTTGATGAATTTTTTTTATTTAAGGGTTTTTACTTGTGTATTTGTGTATATCACTCAAGAGGTTAACATTAAACAAAATAATTTTCAAATGAAAAACAAATATCAGAATATTAAAATAATTTAAATTTTTTAATTTTCTTTAAAAAATTAAGGATTTTATAAAATTTTGTTTCCTTCTCCATTTGTCAAGTTTTTGTTACCAAAATTTAGAGATGGGTTTCGCTACTAATGAATCTGTGAGGGAGGGGGGTAATGTGTTTCCCGAAACTTTTTCATTTTTAATATTTTATCTTCTCAAAATATAGCAAAATTCATCCCTAAATGTATTAAGTAAATCATATTTGGGGAAAAAAAAAGCAACACAGACATACACAAACAAACAAAAAGTCAAATTCTATAATGAAAATGTGCTGAAGTTTCAGCAAATACTACGATTTTGTGAAAATGAATTAAAATGGAGAAAATGCAAGTTAAAGGCGTAACATTTAAAAGACTGTCAATGCAGTTAAACTATTTATAAGCCTTTTTTCTTTTTTTTTTTTTTTGGCATTTACAGTGATCAAATTATTCCAAAATATTGCTGAGTTATACAAGATGTAGCAAACTACATTTTAAGCTTTAAAAAAAAAAAAAAACATATTTCTAATGATTTGGGCCATTTGAAAGGTGGTGAGTCCCTTAAGCCTTTATAAAAAGAAAAAGAAAACCACATTACCTCACATGTTGTGGCAATTTCAGGATGAGCTTGCTGAATGTGCAGTCTTCGAGAACCAGGTTGCAGATACTGCATACCACATTTCACACATTTATAATCATGATTATCTGTCTCCATGTGCTGAATAAGATAGTGTTTTAATCCAAACCATGTCTGGCATACTTTACACTGATGATTTCTAGCTTCAATTCCACTAGGACGACATTTTTCCTAAAATAAATTTAAAAATAGCATATACATTACACTGTCATTTATATTATGTAAACTGTTTTTTAGGTTAATTTGAATATATTTTAATTTGTTGATTTATATTTAAGGCATCACTCATACAATGCTTTTATAACCACTGCTGTATGCTGCAGTGGTTCCAAACACTACATAAATTGTCTAGTAGATATACACCAAAATTTCAAGTATATATGAGAAATTTTGGTGAAAGAGAGAGGGCTTTGCTGGTAATTACACAAAGTTATTTAATTACACTGTAAACAGTTCTTGCTCTACAGCATAGGTTCCAGACGTGGGCGATAACGCCCCCTTGTGGACGTTTGAGGCTTTCAGGGGGGGGGGCGGTAAAAGACCCAGAGAAAATTAGGGGGCATTGATATGGTACGGAGGGGCATGGGAAGATTAAACAAATATTGTCTAAAAAAGACTTTAAAATTATGCTGATAATATTTTAATAAAAATATTTCCTAATATAATTAAGTATGCATTTTGATTGTTCTCTGAAACTGTTTATTTATTTATTTAGAAAGCAATAGTTTATTATTTATTACTTTGTATCATCAAAAACCCTGCCTGTCCTTGTAACAGGTAAGCCAAGACTTTTATTCCTCTTTTTTAAATGAAGAAGAAATTCAGTAGCGTTTCAATTCTAACAATATTCTATGTATTAGTAATTTTTTTTTAATTTAATTCTTGTTTTCACCATGCATTATGTATGCTCTTGTTTCTCTGCAGTGAGAGGGGGCAGTATTGAAATATTCACTAGAAAAGGGGGCACCAGTTCAAAAAAGGTTGGGAACCTATGCTCTACAGATTAAAGAATAAATAAAATTACATATTCAGAAAAACAATTAAACAAAGTATACATAAACAGAAAAATGCTAGGAATTATCTTAATTTATAAGTGGAGATGGACACAAGTAAAAGATTTTGATAGCTGTCTGCTTAAAGGTCAAAATTAACGGTCGCCACTCGCCACGTGGCGACTGTATTTTTGAAAGTGGAGACTGGAAATTTGTATACCAGTCGCCACAATTTATTCTCTCCCCTCCCCCTTTTCTTTTCCACAGACTCTTTCAGTTTTCATGAATTGAAGGTGAAATAGAAACAGAAGATGTTCAAACAGATGTTCTTGAGAAGAGGCTCCAAGATCGATTTTGGCATTTTGAGGGAGGGGGGAGGGGTGGATCATTGATAGAGGATATTAGTACCACTTTACCAATTAACAAAAGTGCTCATCTGTTCTGGAAATTTGGAAACGGGGATTATAAGAACACCTATGATTGCGGTTTAAAGCAGACACCTGCACTTGTTTGTTTTTTGCAAAATTTCCTGTACCTGCAAATGCGAGCTCTTTTCCAGAGAACAAAAATCAGATAAGTGGCGAGCGTTCATTTACTAATTCTTTTCATGTGATCTATCAATTTAAAAAAACATTAAAAAAATAAAAAGCATTTCAAGATTTATTCCGGTATAATAAGGCTTAGGCCAGCAGATAGCGCAAAGCTGATGACAGCTGTCAGTCGCTGAAAATTAAAGTTCTTCATTAATAAACACCAGTGGAGTACGCAAAATGGGAAGTCGCGGGGATTTAAAAAAAGAAGTATTTTGTTCTCGTAAAAGGAACTTTTGTGTACCATGTAGAAAATATTTAGAATTCGTTTGATGCAATCTCGAAATGATTAAAGTTTATTCTGCTAAATTAAAGTTTATTCTGCTTCATTTCGTAAAGACTGTAACTTAAATTTAAAACAATGCATATCACGTAATCCTGGGAATATTTTAACTCGCAAAAGTCGTTTTTCATTTTTAAATGGATCCATAATTTTCTAATGCTTAGCAAATATCTGCAATAACTAAAGATAATCTGAAGTAAGAAGGCCAGATAATGATTACACTAAGCAATCATTTAGAACAAAAAACTGATAGTGCCAATTATAAACAATAGAAGCTGGCATCATTTAAACAAACAGCTTTCACTGAAGCTGCAGTCTAGAATTGATTGTTTAGTAATTATCAAATATAATGCCCACGGATGGCAAAATCATTTTGAACTCCTAACCCCTTCCTTACCGCCAGCTGAAAGTGTTATGTGCCATATCTCAGTTTTCTATTGCTGCATTAGCAGAAAAGAAACATCCCAGAGGTGCCCCTTTTTTTGGGTTACACAAAGGAAAGAAAACAGATGAAACAAAAAAATAAAAACGCGATGATTATCTAAAATGCATCAGAATTAGGAAGAAATAACTTTGAAAGGGCATTTTATCCGGTTGCTTTTATGAGAAATGTTGGATTGTGTTGGTTGGAATTTTGTGAAGGAGCAGTTACATATCGTGTTTAAAGGGTCGTTTCAGTCGATCGTATTTTTCTTACGGTATCATTTTAATAGATAGTATTTTGAAAAAGGGCCCTAAAACGATCAACTATTTTAACTGCGATGATGCCTGTAACGGAAGAGGCGGACCAGTTGGCAAGTTGCAGAGTGAAAACACAGACATACCAAGGCAGAATTATACACTGTGTGATATATCTATGTACCAAGACAAAGGAAGTAGGGGGAAGGACTGCCAATCGTTAAAGATTACCGGGTACCGCACAGTGCTAATTGGTCTAGAGCACTTGTGGGCAATCTCCGGCCCTCGGCGGATGTGGCACACCCTGGCTTCTGATCCGGCCTGCAGAACATATCAAAATCTAATATAAACCATCCAGAATCCCATATGAATCCCAATTATACAGCTTGCGGCTTCGCTAACATCCTAAAATTTTGCCTGCAACTTTCTAAAAGTTATCCATACCTAGTCTAGAGGCAAAACTGAGTGGGAATGTAAAAGGGTATAAAAAAGGTCAGTCATTGCTCAAAGGCGAGGGAAGAGAGAGGGAGAGAGAGAGAGGGGGGGGGGGAGAGATGGTGGGTTAAAAAAAAAAAAAAAAACAGCAATTCTGCTTTAACTCAAAAGTAAAACTGCATCAAATATTCCAAATAAGAAAGCTGTCTTGTTTTTTTTTTTGTTTCCCCATTCTTGAGAGTGAACTAGAAAACACGGGGCTGTTTTATTGGGCTTTAATGAGCAGTAGTAGGAGGGGGGGGGGAGGCACTATAGAGAAATGCTTTCCGGCAGAAGCAAGGCAGTAGCCAGGAAAAAAGGATGAAAGGCTGAAATTTTGTACATCGTCTGATTAATGTAAGGGGCACATTTTACTAATTGGGAATATTTTTGTTAGGGGTTTACATAAAATTTTTAATTTATTTAGATTTAATGTTCCAAAAATGTTAACTTCTGTCCCTTATATATCTGTGATTTATTGTACATGTCTATGATCAATATTTAAGTAATAAAAGCCTCGGGCAGTGTTTTTGGGACACCCAGTATATACTGGCAAATCATTTTTTAAAAATTTATTGGCAGAAGATTTATATGTACATTTTAAGAAATCTTCTGTTATTATTTATATAAGCAAGCTGCACAAGTTTATTAAACATGTGTAAGTTATGCAATTCAAAAACACGTGAATGGCCACTCAAAATTTCTAGGTCAGTGGCCTCTGGCCACCTGCGAATTTTCTGAATTTTGACCTCTATGTCTGGTCCATGCTTAAGTTTTACATTGTATTTTTAAATGTTTAAATATATATAACCTTAGTATTTATTCATATATTGGTGACTTACTTTTGTCCATTTATTTCTTTGCAACATTTTACATTATCTTCTGCAATAGCTTACAAGACTTCTAAGTAATTTCTCACATTACTTGCATATTTTGCATTTAAAGAAAATAAACTAAAAATTAAATAATAGTTTAGACAGATTTCTTACATGCATCTTCATATACTGGTTTCCATGTTCCGTTGAGAAATTATGGTCTTTCAAATGCTTTTCACTCTCAAATGTAGCATCGCATATGCTACAGTTATGCTTCAGATCTTGGGGATGGAGCTTCACATGCTTCTTAAATTCTCTTGGACTGGTAAACGTTTTCTTGCATGATGTGATAATACATTCAAACCGTTTAACATAAGAATGTAGATCCTGCATGTGTAAATAAAACAAAGAGTAACTTTTGATAACACTGTCACAATGCTGACAGTAATGACCAATTTTTTCAGGGAATCCTAATTCTGCCAATGATTCTTTATCAGGAACACACTTCATTGTAAGAGAAGAATCAATGTCATCTTTCTTTTCACCATCCACAGAACCTGAGGAAGGAGAAATTATAATTGACAGTGAAGCAATCCATAACTAAAAAGAAACTAAAAAATTGGGTGCTTGGATATTATCCCGCTGACTGCAGAAAATTTGACGTTAATAACTCAGGGTGTCCACCAATATCAATCAGGGAGCAAAAATAGTATCATTAGTAGCCTCAACGACATAAAAAGTCAATTTAGTAGCCATTTTCTAAATTTTAGTTGCCAAAATAGTAGCATTTTTGCATATTTTGTAGTTAAGAAATAAAAAATAAACATTTGTCATTTAGCTTCATTTAAGAAAGAATGAATAAAATGGTAAATTGAAACACTTCATGCGTTACATAACAGAGCATATAATACATTTATTTTTATAGAAAAAAAGCGATTAGAATGACTAATGAATGACAAATAGCATATTTGAAAAGAAAAGAAAGTTGATAAACATAGAAATCTGATTTTCAAATTAGTCGCCTGGAGTAAGGTACAAGTAGCCAAAAACTTGAAAATACTACAAAAATGCCATTTTTTTAATTCAAAAAAGTCACTTATGTCACCTAATCTTTAAATTAGTAGCAAAAGTCGCCTTTTTAGTCACCGGTGGACACCTTGAATTCTATCAACCAAAACTTTATAGAGTTGACAAAGTTAAAGATGGTGATGTTTAAAGTAAATAACTGGTGGTGAGTAAATTAGCTTCCATGCCAACTGAAACCAGTGTAGAATTTTATCAAGTTTAAACAATATCCTTTTATTTGGTATCATTTTTTAGAAAATTTACTGTAGTTTATGGATTCAGTAGTTATTTTTGGGAGTTATGTTTGGTTATATTTAAAATTTATGATAGATAAAGGGCTTTTATGATTTTAACTTATCCTGTCAAAAAAGTGTCTTTCTTAGGAAACAATAAATTATTTAAAATATAGTGATTTTATGTATTCTTTGACTTTTACTGTAAGTAAAATTGTTCTTAAATATAACTGTGCAATGATTGTCTTCATACAAGAACTTTTTCTTATTTTCTATCGATAAATTTATTCCAATTACATATCTTTCCCCTCTGTTATATATATATATATATATATTATTCTTTATATAAAAAGCTTTAGACTTAATAACTGGTATTTACAATAAAGTTTATTAGTACAAACATGCTATGTTATAATTTTCTAAAAATTAATTATTTGTATTTTAAATACACATATAACAGAGAGGACAGAGCTAAATGTCCTCTCTGTTACACAAAGGTGTGAACAAATCTGATGGGTTGGCTGTAGAGAACAAATTCTGGGAATGTATTCATGGGACCTGAAGATCAGTTACAAGAGCCCCTTAAGTGGTACCAGTGGAGCAAAGATAGTAGTAGCAAAGAATGTGTTAAATTTTTAAATGAAGGCACACTCTCTGGTGTAATTGATCTGGTGAACTCGAGAACCAGATGGAAAAATTTTTATTACACCATTACGAAAAGTCAACACAATCTGATTACTTTAAGCAGCTCAGACAGGATCTAACCAAGTGCATGTTATAAGTGGACTTCAGTGAGAATATTACTTTCCTCTCACAAAATGACATCCAATCAGCCCACTGGACTCACAAGCAGTGCTCTTTGTACACTGCTGTTGCTTGCCTACTTAAAAGTGATTGAATGGAAGAAAAATTGTAAGTTATGTCATGGCCAGTGATCATATGCAGCACAAGTATGAAATCCATACTTTTAATGAAATCATATTTAATAAAATTGAAAAAGAAAGGCCTTTGTTAGAAGAAATCGGCATTTTTAGTGATGGACAGTCATCCCAATTCAAGCAAAAGTATACACTTTTCAATGCCACTTTTTCATCCCTTAAAGTCAACTGGCATTTCTTTGCCACAAGCCATGGAAAGGGTCCAGTTGACGGGGTTGGAGATACTGTAAAAAGGGCTGCTTACAGAGGAATAATGTCAGAAAAAGGGGTAAAAAAATGTGATCCAAGGTTGGACAGAACCTGCTATATTCAAAGGCCAGAAAGCTCTCGACCTCAAAACTAAGTTCTCATGTGTTACCGTCAACAAAAAATTTCACATTTAGAATTTACAGGGTTTCTACAGATTTCACAGATTTAGCTTCCCTGTCTTTTCCGCAACTTTCCCTGACATCTATCACGCTCTTCCCTGACTTTATCTAGCGTGCTTTCCCAAATTTTGCATTTCTATTTTTAACATTAGATCCTTTAATTAATAACTTTTTATATATTTTGCCCCTTTTTTTACATAATAATAAAATTAATATATAAAAGAATTTTATTTGACAGCACTGGATTCTAATGAAAACCATGTTTGATAATTTTGGATAAAATTAAGCATATTTCAACTGCGCAAGATATGCTCGTAAAGAACGCATTTTAAAATTATTTATAAGGTTAAATGAGAAAATGAAAATAAAACAATTTCTATACTTAGGTTCAAACAGCAAATATTTTCTTGATTTTACTGCAAAATTCAATTTTTCTTGCATTTCCCTGACCTTTCTTCAATTTCTGCTAATTTCCCTGACTTTTTTCCCAAATCCCTGACCAAAACTCATTTCCTTGACTTTCCCTGATATTCCCTGACTTTCCAGGTCTGTAGAAACCCTGATTTTTAAAGAATTTCCATAATATATTTTTTTAATTCTTAAAAAACTAAAGTATACTGAATAAAATACTTTATCAACATAATTGGGTGTAAAGTTCTAAAAACAATACAATCTTGTCAAAATCAGAAATTATTAAGTTTGATGGTTGCCAGTGAGAATATTCCTAAATATTTTTTTTAAAAACACTCTCTCTTCATATACATATATACACACACACACACACACACCTAGATATGTTTTTAATGCAGATTTTTTCATCTTTTCTGTCACATTTTATGTACTTTAACGGAGTAAGAAGAACACTCAAAAAAAAAGGGGAGGGGGGGGGGGAATTAAAGCTTTTGTAAAATAATGCACATAAGAGATACTTAGGAAACAATAGTTATAGGTAGTAGAAAAAGGCCAGACTTTTTCAGTTGCAAGAACACTCTTACCATCTAGAGAGGCAGGAAGATCAGTTTTGCTAAAAATTCTTTTATGTGTGATATTTTAAAAAGGATTTAATTAACCATGTGTCATTGAATCCTTATGAAGTGTGTGTGTTTTTTGTGTGCATGTAGTCAGTTTCCAACAAAATTATCCTTATGAATCTAATATTACAGATAGTATTTACATATTAATGTATCAACTGCAGTCTATTCTCCATATTAACTCAATCATTTTGGCAGCTGAATCCTTTTCTTTAAGAGCACTTTAAAAAATTACCAGAATTGTGTGATATTTCTGTCATTGGCACTAAATTATACCATTTAGAAAGGGAAAATTTTTTAAGATGATTGTGCCAATTACATTAAAATGCATAGGTTCATATAATACATCAAAAAGCATACTTATATGAAACAAATTATTTTACCTGAGCTACTTTCTTTGCTGACCGGAACAGTTTTATTCATCCATGTCATGTGCACATGCAAATAATGCTTCTCACACATTTCAGAACTAAGGAATCTTTTGCTACACAGGAAACAAGTATGTGCTCCATGAGCATCCAAGTTGGGAATTACTTCATAATTTTGTGAGTGTTGATTATCTGATACATGTGCCTAAAAAAATGAAATAAAGAAATATAAATATATAGGGTCAAGAAGAGTCATTTTTAACAAGCTAAGTAAACAGTGTATTAAAATTTGAAGGTCATACAGAAATTTAAAAAGTATAACTTATAAAAAAAAATTAACAAGAGGAATTTTTTCTTAGCAGTCTTTCTTCCAACCTTATTTTGAACCTTTTTTTTAAATACTTCCCCCACTTACCTCAAAATTAAAGGGTTTTACATACTTGCCAACATCTAGCAAAGAAAATCCAGTAGATTTATACGGTATCACAATCTTGAAGTTATGATTACTTATCTGTGCCACGAAACATTTTTCAAAATTTTTTCACACATTAAAGTTCTATTTATAATTTTTTAAATATAAGTTGACATAACACACAGTAGGGGATTTTAAAATAAATAGTTTGCTTTTAATAACAATTTATGTCTGAAATTTCAATTTCACATAAGGTAATAATGTTAAAAATAGAATTTATAAAGAGTGCAAAAAAAAAAAAAAAAAAATCTTTTAATGCGAAATAAATAAAACTTCAATGTTTCCTTAGGGCCATAGAAGTTTTTTCTTAAATATTCAAAAATTTGCAAAATACCTGCTTTTTAGATACACACATACAAAACAGAAAAAGCATACCTGCCAACCTGGGAAAATTAACATCAGTAAAATCTTGTGCTCATTTCAGTAAATTTCCACCTCTCACATCAGTAAAACTAAGTTTATTTATTGTCGAAATGCTCTTTAATTTAATTTTTAATATCATTTTCATTCACAACTGAACTTGCTCTACTTAAGTTTTTTTTCCCCCTTCCTGTCTGATTTCGAGGGGGGGGGGGGGGGGGTAAAAATTTAAATTTAAAATAGGAATAACTTTTTATTCTTACAGAAATGGAGCTTTAAATGAAAGAGTACTAAAAGAAAAATATTTACTCTCAAGAGGGATGGAAAAGGATTTAACTGAAAATCTGAACCTGCCCCATTTAATGCTGCTTTTTTTTTTTTTTTTTCTTTATTGGTTTCTTCGAGAGAGGAGGGGGAGGGGAGGTAAAAAATTACATTTAAAATCAAAATAGGAATCAATTTTTATTCTTACGGCATTGGACATTTAAATAAAAGAGTGTAGAAGGGAAAGTATATATTCTCTGGACGGATGGAAAAAGATTACACTGAAAAAAATTGAGAACTTCGAAAATCGCCAAACAATCCGTAAAATGACTCGTCATATCCGTACATCAGTAAATTAACACTAAAATTCGTATATTTTACAGATAATCCGTAAAAGTTGGCAGGTATGGAAAAAGTAAAATTTTGGGGCTTTGAATTTACAAATGTTACAATTAAAGGATTTTCCATCTGATTTTGAAATTTCCAAGAATCTTTCGCAAATGAGTAATCTACATAAGCACAAATGTCTTTATTATTGGACCAGAATACCATGGTACATTGGTCCATATTGAATAAATACACCTTGATAGCAGTAATCTTTCAGAACTGATGGTGAAATAAATATATCAACTATTAAAGATTCTAAATGTCAGAAAACCAGCAGATTTCATGTAAAATCAGGAGACCAGGAGAAACCATCAAAATCCAGTAGAGTTGGCAGTTATGGTTTTACTATATTTACTGGGCACCCTGTACATAAGAAATAGCCTAACTTCTGAATTCCATGCCCAATTTTTTTTCAGACAAGTTGAGATGCGTCATGCAACTCAAGCACTTTTCTCACTTTTTTAAATTCAAGGTTAGAGAAGGAAAATTTGAATGTAGGCTAGCTTTAGCTTTGGGGAGGAAAAGTGAGTAAAAGCACTACTTTCAGGAGCCGTAATTTTCGTGAAAATGAAGATATTGGTGACTTCGCAAGCTGAAAATTCTTCAAATTTTATATGAATAGAACCGAAAGTACCTAAATATACAACCCCTTTTGCATAAGGCATTTTAAGAAACTTCCTTTAGTCTGAATAGTTCGTAAACCCCCACTCTCCTCCAAATTTTGAATGGCATCAAAGAAGCTGTTATAAATACCGAGAGTGAATGAGCTGAATTCTATTAGCTGTGTTATTGAATAGAACACAAACGAGAAATAGTTGTATAGTATTCAATAAATAGTTGAAAAAAAGAAAGTTGTCAAGGAAAAGTTTTTTAACATAACAAATCATTAAATTTTAGCAGGTGAAGAACTTCTGATTATTTTTTTTTTTAATTCTTTGAAAAGGGGGGGGGGTGTATTTTGCAAGGCTTTAATTTTGTGATTATGATGGGCTTGCGAAAATTGAAGTCTCGTGGAAATAAGTACTTTTACAGTATTGAAATTCTTGTTCTTAAGAGGAGCATTCTAGAACAGGGTGTCTATTAAATTTCCAAAAGTCAATTTCCCGACTTTTTCCAGACTTTTGGGAGCTCTCGAGAAGGTGGTTGGGAAAAAAAAAAGCATTTCAGATCACCTAGGCATTTTATTTTGGGAAATCCCTCAATCCCCTACTTTATATAATTAATATTTTGCTATAACTTACTTGAAATCAATTTTTAACTGTAATAGAATTCATGCGTTTAAGTTAGAAGAAAAAAAATTACTATGAGTTTACATGTTAAGTCAGATACATCAATAAAACAGTATTTTGTAAGAAACTGGCAAATACAGATTTAACCAATACAGCTTGCACTACTGGTATATTTTTGTGATGTATCTGCATACCTGCCAACCTGGGAAAATTAACATCAGTAAAATCTTGTGCTCATTTCAGTAAATTTCCACCTCACATCAGTAAAACTAAGTTCATTTTTCATTAATTACTAGTGTTCTTGTTACTACTTGTTAAACTAAGTTTATTTATTGTCAAAATGCTCTTTAATTTAATTTTTAATATCATTTTCATTCACAACTGAATTTGCTCTACTTAAGTTTTTTTTCTTCCCTTCTTGACTGATTTCCGGAGGGGGGTAAAAATTTAAATTTAAAATAAGAATAACTTTTTATTCTTACGGAATTGGAGCGTTAAATGAAAGAGTACTAAAGGAAAAATATTTACTCTCAAGAGGGATGGAAAAGGATTGAACTGAAAATCTGAACCTGCCCTATTCAATTCTGCTTTTTTTTTTCTTCTTTATTGGTTTCTTCGAGAAAGGTGGGGGGTGGGGAGGTAAAAAATTACATTTAAAATCAAAATAGGAATCAATTTTTATTCTTACGGCATTGGACATTTAAATAAACGAGTGTTGAAGGGAAAGTATATATTCTCTGGTCGGATGGAAAAAGATTATACTGAAAAAAATTGAGAACTTCGAAAATTGCCAAACAATCAGTAAAATGACTCGTCATATCCGTACATCAGTAAATTAACACTAAAATCCGTATATTTTACGGATAATCCGTAAAAGTTGGCAGGTATGTATCTGGCATCAGTGTCTTATGGTTTAAATTTCGAACACAAATATTTATATTTTGGTCTACTACACTTGCAACCAGAAAGAAATTCTATCGCTGATCATAGACAAACAGCTTTTGAAACTCCTGTGACA
Organism: Cheiracanthium punctorium; assembly: GCA_038373885.1. Lineage (NCBI taxonomy): Eukaryota > Metazoa > Arthropoda > Arachnida > Araneae > Cheiracanthiidae > Cheiracanthium > Cheiracanthium punctorium. Next base: position 115,581 of record JAWZYV010013961.1, read on the forward strand.
AAAAACTCCCCAACTGCAGAACATAGAACTGCAAACATTACATATCCCACAACATTCTGACCCATTCTTTCTTCCTTAACATAAATTACCCTGATTAGTATCTTTTATTCTTTGGAGTCTGACAATGAAAAGGAGAAAAAACTTTTTTAAAAAAAAAAACATTACAAGGAAAATTTATTGTTTTTGGTGAATTTTCCTGACCTATTTTGCATTTTCCAGTCTTTTTCTAGACTTTACTGACTTATTTCTAATTTTCCTGACTTTTTCCCGGCTTTCCTGACCGGTAGACACCCAGTAAAATTAATTTTTTGTATATCTAGTAGAAGTTCAGAGATCGTTGTATTTTTGGTAATAATATAATTTGGAATGTATAAGCTTCCTTTTGATGTGACATCCCAAATTATAATAAAACATTTCCAGTCACAAAAATATTTCAGAAGTTTTTAATCTCTCAAAATAAATAAGTAGGAAAAAGGATGCAATGCACCACTTAAAATCATTCAATAGCTTTGTCACATGCAGCACAATTTGACCATCCCTGCTATACATTCATGTATATACTCCACCAGTGGTTGTTCTGCTCTCGAAACTGGAATGCAGGAGGTGCCAGGTTCAAACCCTGGTCGTGCCTGTCGACCTAGCTGTTTGGAGTTTTCTATGGTTTTCTCCGAACCTTGCATAAATATGGGGTAGGATCCCTTAGAAAATACATTACAGAGGGCATTCCCCCTACTGGCCTAGGACCCTAATGCAGTCAATTGGCTTATTCCACAAAGACAAACATTCACGTATATAAAATGCATAAATGGCAAAAAAAATTTTTTTTTTTTTTTTTTTTTACAGGTTACTCTTTTAAATGTAACTGCATTTAAATGTAATTTTTTTGTTAATTTTAAAAACTCATTCAAGTTTAAGATCTTTTAAAGGCTTTTATTAATTAATGACAAAATTTGAGCACTTCTAAAGATTTTTAAGCACCACACAAAACCTGAGAAAAATACACTAAGCTAGATCCATCTAAGCAAAACATTTCACTAAAAATTATACTAGTATTACTTATAATAAAACATACTTTTATTTCTTTTTCTGACAAGAAAGTGGCAGAGCAATCTATACATTTATAAGCACAAGCTGTTGGCTTAGCAGTACTTCGTAGCTGGTCATCTCCTTTTGGAGCAATACAAGTAAATACATGCACTATGAAATCTTTTGATGTACCACATGGTTGAAGGCATCTGGCACATGACCACATTTCGGGACCTAGATAAAAACAATATTAAGTTTTTAAAAAAAACATGATCTCTTGTACTAAAATTATATTAATACTACACACTTCCGGATTAAGACAGTGCAGGGATTGTAGCAAATGTTATAAAGGGGCCCCATGTTCATCAACGCACCCAGAAAGATTTTCTTTTATCCAGGGGAAGTATTTCACCCTCACATTATAGTAGTATAGATAAATTAAACAAAAAAATAAATAGTGCTAATTATATTATAATTAGCCACCTCTGGCAACCAGTTGGTTCACCATCATAAAAAATCTTGAGTTTCTCACTGGCTTCCTCGGCACTGAAATCAATGCCAGATTAAGACAGCGCAGGGCCCGTAGCAAATGTTATAAAGAGGTCCAATGTTCATCAATGCACCCAGAAAGATTTTTTTTTTTTTTTTTTTTTTTGGGGGGGGGGGGGATTTCATCATCACATTATAGTAGTATAGATAAATTAACCGAGAAAATAAATAGGGCTAATTGTATTATAACTAGCCAGCTCTGGCAACCAGTTGTTCGCCATCTTAATAAATCTTGTGTTTCTCACTGGCTTCCCTGGCACTGAAATATCTCAGATTCTCTGAATGGAATTTAAAATTAAGATAGTTACAAACAGGGGCGGCCCTAGGGTAATTTCGCCCCGCGTTAGCATAAAAATGACACCCCACTTTTATGCTCGTCTGAGTTTTTGAGTTCAACATGACGCCCCTTCGAAACTGGTGTCCCGGTGCGATGATTACCTTGCTTACCGTGTTGAGCCGCCCCTGGTTACAAAAATAAGATAATTTAATGATAAAAAGGTACAAATTATTTCTGTCCTAAATTAATTCTGAAGAGCTTCAAGATAAATCAGCTGTTATCAAAAAATAGAAAGGAAAAAAAAAAAAAGGAAGAAAATCTCAAACACTTCCAAATTTTAAATATGCACTACAGTGCTATATATTAAAAGTGTATCACATCCATGCACCTTCCCTATTTTATTTCCTTATTCCATTAAGTTGGAAAGTTTATCATCATTCATGAGTGTGATTAAACAAAATTAAAATTGATATTTATAACATGCCTTTCCTGGATGTAATACATTAGAAATTGAAGGGGGGGAAAAGACGTGCAGAAAATGCATAATTCGAACTGAATGAAAGTTTCAAAAACTTACTTTTTGTTTGTTTGTGTAACATGCATTTTTGATTTGTGTGCTTGGCCCGAAGTCCGTTTATAAATCCGGGTCAGAAGGAAAAACTTATTCAGGTGATTTTATTTATTAAAAACTGTGTATTCTATAAGTTTGCACCATCTGTTGACGGCTTTGTAAAACAAGCTCAATTGCTTTTTTTTTTTTTTTTTTTTTTTAAGTAATATTCCCTTACTTAGTGTAAAAGAATGTTGTTATATATATTTTGAGGAAAATGCATGGATTGTAGATGTAGTAGATAATGCTTATAGGAATGTGACAAAAGGGGAGGGGGGGGGGGAATAAAACCTGCAAGAGATCTAATTTTATAAGCTAAATGAAAATTGAGATGGAATAGAAAATAACATGTAAATATTTAGAAAAAAAAAAAAAAGCATCTTTAACATTTCAAAAGCAATTACAAGGGGGGAGGGGGGGAAGGTATATGAAACAAACATGTGATTTAAAGTTTATCTTGTTAGTTTCTATAAATATATATTTCACTGTCAAAGTATTTTGTGTTTCAACTTAAATTATTTTGCATGATTTTAATAATCTGAACCTACTCCTTTTATAATGAAGTTTTTTTTAACAATTAAATTTAAAACAGGAGTCAGTTTTTACTCTTAAGTCATTGGTGGAAAGTCATTGAAAGGAATGCGAAAGAAAAAAATATTTATTCTCATGATGGATGGAAAATAACTAAAATTGGTATACTGAAGAATAATACTAAATGAAATTTTTCCTCGACAAAAAATTTAACAATTTGCCAATCTGTCAGAAAAAACTAATAAGCGTAAATCGACTGATCTGTACATCACTCAAAACCGCTGAATCTGCAGATCCATGGAAAACCCTTATACTTGTTCATTTATTCAGAAAGACAATTTTTTGTCTCAAAACTCGATTTCTTAAGAGCACATTTAAGGCACTGCACTTGTTATGGTAATTGAAAAATGAAACTTTTAGGATTTCCTATTGTAACTCTGAATTATGTCATATTAATGACAATTACATAATCTCATATATAAGTAACGTTATATTTACTTGTAACTTGTGACTTTAAATTGAAGATACTTATTATTACTTTTAGCTTGCAATAGCAAATATAATTTACAAGTGGATGTTTGGTAGGTGCATGACAGTGTTTGAAGAATTGCACATATATGCAGGCTGATTTTTTAAAAAATATTTGCTTTATGCATGAGTAGTATTGAAAATATGGACTTTTTGGTAGGTTACACAGTTAATATTAAATAAATTCACACATACCTGTCTGCACTGAATGTGATAATAAGATATGCTGATCCAAGTTTTCTTTGCCATTAATAAAAAGCTGACAAACAGGGCACTTGAGCTTGATCTTACTACCTCTTTGAGCAATACTTGTAGGCTGAGGACTAGCAGCAGCAGCAGCAGTTGCTTGAGGATGCTTCTGCTTAACATGAGTTTTGAGTCGATTAGCCCGCGAGGTAATGAAACTGCAGTATTTGCAAACATATGTCTGCATTCTGTGGACATTTTTCATGTGTGTGTGATGCTCGGGGAAATTTTTTGACATCTCCGAGCATATGCTGCAGAATAAAGAATTACTGAGTTCAGTCACTTGTTGCTCCTGCACTAATCTTACAATTTTGTTGTGATTAGTTGGATAGTGAGATCGTACTTCAGCTAGATTTTTCAATGTAATGTCACAGAATCTGCATACTGAATTCAGAGTTGTCTGCTCGGTGACATCTGGTGGAACACAGACAAAGACTATGTTCTCGCTGAACTCAGCTTTGAAAGTCTGGGATGCTAACTCATGGACCGTACTGTAGTGTTTTTCCAAGTCGAGCAGATATCGGAAAGTGTTCTTTGTGGTGCACAGCAGACATTTATGGTTGGTATCATTGGGCGAGATGACTTGGCGGAAAAGAAACATGCCGATCAATTTATTGCAGTTTTCTGCTTCAGATAATGGCAACTCACTCTGAACTAACTGCAAAGTATTGGGCAATTTCAATGTTTGGCTATCGTTGATAACATCCCCAGTACAATCTTCTAGTGATACTGGTGCAGATGGAGGTTTTTTAACGGACGATGGTGTCTAAACAAAGATATAATAACAATAAAATGTTAATATTCATTATTACATGATAATTTATAATTTTATCACATAAAAAAGTTTAACTATGAATAGCACACATACACAAAGGAACAGGCAGTTAGTCTTTGTGCTACAACATGTGCAATTTAGCTGATAAAGAAAATGGAAATAACACCAACAAAAAAGTACAACTCTTTCAGGTGAATCAGAAATACTATACATATATTTATACAGTAAGAGCTTCACCAGAAAGCTCAGGAAACATCAAATACCAGGTAATGAAAATTCATCATAGTTGAGGATGAATAAAATGATATTTGCAGGAAGCAGGTCATGAGGCAAGTGGGATACTCAGATTTAAATAAAATACAAACAGTGATTAAAATATACTGTGATTTTGCTCCATAGCTGAATATGGGAAAAGTTTTAGCATTAGTTTTCTTATTAAATAATGCCTAACTAGATTAGTAAGACAATAGTAAGTGTTTAAACAATATAGGCCAGAAAAAACAACAGAGTTTTATGATGTTTGTTTTAAATGATTTAAACATTCTGAATTGTTTTTTAAAAATTGGTTTTTTGGAGATGTAAATGTACTATTCTTCAAAATATAATTTGAATGAGAAAAAATGCTTCAATATCTTGTTGGTAAAAAAAAAAAAAAAAAAAAACTTAGTAAAAAGGAGGTGAAAAAGAAAAAAACTTACAGTTTGTTTGGGGACAGTTTTAGATTTTGGTGTAGCAACTGCTTTTCTAGGAGTATCTTCTTCAGATTTACCATCAGTTTTTGCAGTACTAACTTCTACCATACTTCCATCTGGCATGACTACAAATACACGTTCATTAGCAGTAGCATCTTTAGATGCTGCAGGTGTAGTAGGTTTACTAGAAGCAGGATAGTTTGACTGACTAACAGAGGTTGGGGAACCTTTTGGCTTAGCAGGTCTGACTAAATTTTTCCTTGCTCCTACTTTAGGCATGACCTCTGCTAATTTAGATTTTATATTACTTTTGTCAACTTCACTCTTCTTCATATTTTGCCTCAAACTGTCACGCAATTCAGCCAGAGTTTTGGAGTCACCTCCACTAAAAGAATCATCGGGATCATCCACACAGGCCTCAAAATCGTCAAAGTTCTTTTCATGAAACTTTAAGCTTTCTATTTTTTCTTGATAAGTAATTCTTTTCTTTTTGTCGCTAAGTTCAAGTGGTTTGGAAAGTTTCGGTGTAGCGGGCTTGCTAAGAGGAGTTTTGGGGACAGACACTGTTTTGGGCAAGTATTTCTCCATTTCTACTGTCTTGCTGGCTGGTTTCTGAAGACTGGCAGGCAACTTTGGTTTTACATCAATGCCTTTTGACCCTTTTTTTTCTTTCATCATCTTGAACTCTTTCACGAGCATTTCTTTATACATTAACACTTTGATCTCATCTTTAGAATGTGGGACTTTTTCACCAAGATTGACATAAGGATTCAAATCACAGTCTTTCAAGAACATTATTTTTTTTGCTTCCCCTTTCACTTTGATATACTTTCCTTTCTCCAGTGGGTCAGGCACTTCTATGATGACTTTCTTCTTTGGAAATTCTGGGGAAGGAGAATTTGATCTAGATTCAGAGTCAGAAGAGGACATAGCTTCATGGAAGGGTCCAAGGGATGAAGGGCTAGGTCTTCTTCCTTTCAAGCAGACAGTTTTGATAAAATTCATTGCAGCTTTTTTACAGGATCGTCCTCTCTCAGCATCCAGTGTTGTAGCAGGAGAAAACATTCGTGAAGCTCGAGCTTCATCTTGACTTGAATCATCACTGGATTCCTAAAAAATATTTTGAAATGTTAATTTATATTAATGCAAACTAATTCAGGAGTTAAAATTCAAATTTCAGATAGAAGGCAGTCTCTTCTCTGCACTTGTAAATGGAGGGATTATAAAATTTTAGCAAGGAGAGAGTTTACTGGGCAAAAGGATATACTTATAAATTTCATACACTAGTTAAAAAAAAATAAATAAAACTGGTTGAAAACATTGCAAGAGTAAGTTGTGATAAAATTCTAAGTCCAGATAGAAATACATTACACACACAAATAATTATCAAATTGAAGAATTCGGTTTCAGCCCAGAGCAGGGCAGAGCACTCTCTCCCATCTACATAAATAAAACAAACTGTAAAATGTCAATTTGTTGGTTGGTTACTTGGTTAGTTTGACCCGTGTATGGAAATTCTCCAGAATGGGTCCCGACATACCTCAAAGCGACTTTTTCAAAATTCGTATTACTTTAGGAGATATCCAGAGGTGCCAAGTTTCAACTTTCGCTCTCAGTAATCAAATGTTAACCAACTTCCGGAGGGGGGGATGATGACTGACCATTGCCAATGCAACTTTACGTGTTCTAATGGGAACCGGACCTTGATCGAATAGTCCATTGTCTGACTAAATGAACAAGTTACAAACTTATTAAAAAACTTACCTGCAAATTGCTTCTCTCATCGTACCTGCCAACATCTAGTGAAGAAAATCCAGTCGATTTATGTGATGCCACAAAACACACGTAGCATTTTTTTCACACATTAAATTTCAGCATCTATTCTATGCATCATTTCTATTCATTAATATAAGTTGAAATGACACAAAGTTTTAAAAATGAACACTTTGCTTTTTATTACACTTTTTTACAAAATATCTGCTTTTTAAACAAACAAACAAATAAATTAAGTAATGAAAAAGTAGATTTGGCAGGTATGTACCATCATTAGATTATTCCTCAACAGTCTGTATTTGTTTTTTTAGAAAAGTTTGCTGCCCATGTTGCCTTTTTAGCAGCTGCAATTTTGGAATCAGAAAACTTGTTTTCATAACAAACTTTTCCTGAACTAAAGCATTTTTGCTTTTCCACAAGCAAAGATGTGAGGGTGTCTGTTTCCAAAGTTAGTCGAAAATATGTCTGATTTTTTCAAACCAGACTAAAAACCCTTTCCGTAGCTGCATTGCTGACTGGCACCAACAATAATGCCAAAACCAACTTCGATAAAGCTTTATATTTCTTCACCCCACTACCATCAGACATTTGTGATATTTTGTGCCACACTTGATCCGCATGTTCTTTTTCGTGATCAAAATCTAAGTCTTCAAATTGGAACATACTAAATTCCACTTCTAAATTTTTTTCTTCTGTATCACTCAAAAGTCCAAGAAATTGTGAAACAAAGTATTCCACAGAGGAAAAAGACTTTTTTCTCAGGGAAACATCAGCGACTGCAGCATGCTTAACAAATGGATCGTTAAACGGAAGATTCTCTTTAATGTAGTCTGCACTTCATCAAGATGCTTTAAATAAGCCCTTGTATCGCCACCAATAACTACATGTGCAGCACTTTTCAGATATTTCTTTTTAGTGTAATCAAGGTTTAATAGAGAATCGCAGCTGTTGTCAACTGCAGAAGGTTTAACAAACCTTACTATCAGTCAAAAAAACAAATAAATTTGTTTATATAGTTTGTGTATCAGAGGCTTTTCTTGCGGGAGAGAAATATTAGCTGACACAAACAAAAGCAAGGTATTTTTTTTTTAAATAATAGATAAGCCTTTGTAACAAGATTTTCAAAAGTTAATATTATCTGTACACACTTAGGATTGTCCAAGTTTTCCTCACCAAAAATCTTCTTGAGTGCATCCCACTGTTCTAAAACTCTGTTTACACTGTCCAACAGTGATAACCATCTGTTTGAAACATATTTCAAAATCTTATGAGGTTTGGTCCCAAAAACATCTTGACACAGTTTAAAACTATGTTGCCTTTTGGAGATCTTTTGTAAAATATGTCAACCAAAAATTGGTCCACGTTTACTTGATGAAGAGCTTCACATCCTTTTTTTTGCTGCTATATGTAGGAGATGACAAGCACAACCTTGAAATCTAATGCTGGGTTGTTCTTTTCTAATGAAAGAAATCACACCCTTAAATTTCCCACTCATTGCCTTAGCATTGTCGGATGAAAATGCTACACAGTTCTGCCAGGGTATGTTTCGTTTTTTCAAATCCTCATTTATAACGCTAAAAATACCTTCTCTAATATTACCTGTGCATTCCAAAAGCGTAAGAATTTGAGTGACAATTTTACCTTTTTCCTCATTAAAGTAAGACACAACAACGGGGTAGATCTTCATATAATTATTGTCAGTGCTGCCATCTGTTGACAGAGAAAATGAATTACATCTTAGAGTATTTGATATATCTACCTGCGTTTGAGCTGCTAAACTTTTTAGCACGGCACTTGTCTTCGTGCGGACGCATGCATATTTTAATGCAATTTTAGAATCCGGAAACATTTTTCTGAAAAGGTTACCAGCATGGTCTGCACAAGATAATGGAAGATTGTGCTCTGTTAAAAACGAAGCAAACAAAAGTTCGGCTTTTGTCACAGCTTTTTCATCATCTTGGCTCTTAACGAATGATGTCAGGTCTTTATTCGACTTTCTTGTTTTCACGCTGTCTTCGTGTAACTTTGTTTGTATGTGCCTCTTACAATCATCTCTCCCACCGTGCGCCACAGAAAAATCCCGTGAACAGACTGTGCAAAATGCATGCTCGGTCGATTTATTTGACGCAATAATGCATGGCCATTCCTCTGTATAGGCACTCCTGAATTTTTGCAGCACCACTAACCTCCTTTTCTTTGCAGAATTTAAAGAGATGTCTTCTTCATCTACGCCACCACCGTGGTCACGCTTAACTAAATATATTTGCATGTCTAAAATTATATTAACAGATATCCATAAATCATCGAGTATGGAAAGCACAAAACTCAAGTCACATGTGACAATACACTGCATTTGCATGAATGCAAAAGAAGAAAGAATTTAGCTGTATTGGTGCTGCCTTAAGTTTTTTTCTCCTAACCATGGAGTCAGCATACACTCACATACTGTGCGTGTATGCTGCTTTGTGCAATCCAATTGGTCTGCTAGCGATTTCATTCCCCATTACGTCACAAGTGAATACGATCTGTCTCTAGATGATGCCGTGCTTCGTACTTGATAATGTTTTCCTCTTAAAGAACGAAAGGTAGTGTCGCCGGTTGGGAAGTTTAGGGATTCGTGATAGATTTTTAGCGCATTCAGTGCAGTAAAGGTTGAAATTGCTTTTTAAGGTTGATTTTCTGATTAAGGTTGATTTTCTGTCTAAAAAGATTCGACTTTTTAAAAATAAAATTATTTTATGAAAGAGAATTTTTTAAAAAAGTAGAATCCGTAATTTTAGCTTTCTGTCCGTAAGACCGTAGTTTGCACCTTGTATTCGTAATTATTACGGACAAATCGTAATACTTGGCACCTCTGGATATCGATAAAAAATGTATCGCAAAAGGCTAATTTTTTCTCTTCGCCATTTCGCAATTGTAGCCCTGCAGTGAAAAGAGGGAGAATTAAGCATATTGAGGTTCCCATACTTGGCAGGTTTATTAAATGATTCAGACTCTTAAAGTAAAAATAAAAGAATAATGATTTTTTGATAAAATGATTTTTTTTTTTTTAAAGATTATTTGTAAGGTTATTTTTTAATTAAAATATCGTGTGCATGTGAAGTCAGAGCAGGAATGAAATTTTTTATACTCAAAAAAAATAGGGTTTGAAAATTTTCCGAGACTTAAATGTGCAACTTTTAATTTGGCAAAAATTAAATGGTTGATATGCGATTTTGAGAAGATGTGATTCTAGCACTTGGCACAATTTATCAACTGCTTCTGCTATTTAAAATTGTGCATTTTTCTGCACAGCTTTTTCCCATCTATTTCTAATGTATTACATCCAGAAAAAGGATGTTAGAAATATCAGTTTTAATTGTGTTTAATCACACTCATGAATAATGATATATTTTCTAACTTAATGAAATAAGAAAAGAAAATAGGGAAGACCCATGGATTATAATACGCTTTTAATATGTAGCACTTTAGTGCATATTTAAAATCTGAAAGTGTTTCAGGTTTTCTTACTTTTTTTTCCCCACCCCCTTTCGTTTTTTGATAAAGGCCAGTATATCTAGAAGCTCTTCAGAATTAATACAGGATGAAAATAATTTGTACCTTTTTGTAGGTTTTTATCATTAAACCCCATCTTATTTTTGTAACCAGGGGCGGCTCGAGACGGTAAACATCACATCTGGGCACCGGCTTTGAAGGGGCTTCATTTCGAACTCAAAAACTAAGTAGAGCATCTCTTTTATATTAGCAGTGGCGCCACTTACCCTAGGGCCGCTCCTGTTTGTAACCATCTTAATTTTAAATTCTATTCAGAATCTGTGAAATTTCAGTGCCAAGGAAGCCGGTAAGGAACAGGATTCTCTCCGAACAAGATTTATTAAGATGGTGAACCAACTGGTTGTCAGAGGCGGCTAGTATTATAGATTTATTTTAATGGGAGGAGGGGCCAATTTTCGACAGCAATCCCACCCTTCATTTGAACAACTCTAAACAGCTTTGATAAGCATGAATTACCTTTTCATCATACAAGAAACACAATTAAATTTTTAATTCACTAACTATTGGGGCAAAAAACTCACACAAGCATCATACTTACAGTATAATAATATTTTTTCCTTTTCCTTGGAGTTGATACACTCTGTTGTGCCTTAGAAAGAATACGGCTGTGTCTTTTCTCAAACTCTTCCAGCAAAGCATGGCTAAGAATATTTTCTTTGGGTTCCCAAGTGTTATCAGAACTGAAAAGTGTTTTAAAAGTTATGATATTCAACATTTTAAAAAAGGCAAAGGCAGTCTTTTACAGTGGATTATGCAAAAATCAGCTCAAATTTAGTGATGAAAATACATTAAAATAATGGCATACAATAAAAACATTTTTAAAAATTAATTATTAAAAGGCAAATAGATTTGAAAACATACAGTAAGTCTCAAAGGAGGAATATAAAATGCAACTGTAGGACTGAGGAAGACAAATTTGCCATTTGATTTAGTTTGTTACTCTTTTTTTAAACCAGAAAAAAAAAACTATTTAGGAGGCCTTTATTAAATTTCAAATATAAGCAATAATGCAGTAAAGATAATTTTTAAATTTGTGATTGAATCGATTTAAATATACAAAAAACATAACTGAATATTTTTAAAAAATGAAAAATAGGTGGGTTCTTTTAAATGGATTTTATTTTGAAAGCCAAGCTACAAATATTAAGATAACAAATAAAGCATCAAATTATACCTAGGATATCCTTTCCACTTTATCAAATATTCATATCTTCCATGACGATAGCGTTTTGCTAAAATTTTTTCAACTTTATAAACTTCTTCATCCTAAATATATAAAAAAAAAGTTTAAGCATAAAACAATTTTACTGGAAAAAAATACTTTCATGAAACAATTATCACAACTATTAATTTTAAAAGAAATGGCTGCAATATATGAGACTTAGTTCATTATTTAATAATTCGCAATTTGTTATTCATTAAATACATTAGAGTCTCCCTTATCTGACATAAAGGGGTCGGCACTATGTCGGATAAGCAAAAATGTCGGATGATAGGGAAGAGTCAGGAAAAAGCTTCTTAAACATTAGTCTACATTGTATCCAGGTACATAATACATATATCCTTATGTTATCTTGCATTATAATCATGCTCTACGAGTACACGAAAACAATGGATAAATTAATTTACAATTACACAATAATCTATTGCCTGAATTTACGAGTATGATTTGTTACACTTAAAGTTCAATAATGTGAGGATTTAAAGAATTTTTTAATGTCTGTTTTCCTGATGAATGCCGCTTCTTCGTTGACAAGTCTCTCTGTTTTTGCAGCATCATTATGTCAATTCCTGTAGCTTTTTAAGCTTAAGAGAGAGTCCCTAATTTTACATCTCGTGCCCATCCCTAATCTCGTCACTTTGGCTGACGCCAGACAATACGGAATGTCGGATAAACGAAGGTCGGTAAAGTAAATAAAAAACTTTGTAAAGAACACACATAAGATGTTATAGGTAAGAGGAGTTCGAGTAAGAGTATTCCTAAGAGGAGTAAGAGTATTCCTCTTACCTATAACATCTTATGTGTGTTTTTTACAAAGTTTTTTATTTACTTTATTGTTTAACACCAGTATTTTTTGAGTGTTTTTTCAGAAGGTCGGTAAGCGAGACTCTACTGTACTCACATTACAGAGAGATAATTTTATAATTGTCAGTTTTTATACAACCTTTCATAAATGCACAGTTGGACTTCTATTTAGCAGAGTTGCTGAATTTCAAACAATTGTTCATTATACAGAAGTTTCGTAAAACAGAGGTGCAACTTTTAAAATACCATAAGCTAGCTACATAAGACACATTCATAAACAATAAACAATATTTTTAAAAAGTAATTAATCACACTTTCTTGAAAAAATAAATTAAATCAATTTTTTTAAACCCATTGAAAAGAAATTTGCATGGAAAAGTAACAGCCTTTGAGAATAAGGTGGTTACCTCATGAAGATGGGAAAGTGTGGTGGTTGTGAAGTGAATTTTGCGAAATTGGTCACTACACACAGGGGGTCTCTGTTTTTGTTTCTTTGAAATTGTGTGTTTCATCATAATACAGCTAGTAAATAGAACTTTTAAATGTCCAGAAGTATTTTGAGAATGGGAATTTACAAGAAAAAGTTTGTAATATAGAGAGAGTGAAATTTATTACTTTGGTTTGATTTTATGAAGAAATTTGCAAAATGCTCTTTGTTGCAAGGAAAAGTTCACACAAAAAAAGAGAAATTTGTAAAACAGAGGTTAGCTGAATAGAAGTCTGACTGTACAGGAAAAATATATAATCACTCATTTTAATCTTTACTGTGAACTATTAACATTACAAAATATAATCTGATGACTGATTTAAAACTAGAAAAATAGGAACTCTGTTCAGGGCTACCACACAATTTTCATCTATCATTTCCCTGTGATCAAAACTAAAAAAAATTCCTGATTACTTCTAATGAGCTATCCTCCAAAATAATAAGTAGTGTCATCTTGACAATACCAAAATCATTATAAAACAGAAGCATTTAAAAATGAAATAACCCCCCCCAAACGATTACTGTCTAAAAACAATCTAATTAATTTAACTCAGTAGATTCAACAGATGTTTGACTATAAAAACATTAAAGTAACATAATGCACTGATGCTTCTGCAAATGTTTCTTTTACTAACAAATCTTAGCTCATTTTAATTTTTTCCTTTCTCTATACATTTAATTTTGTTACTGTGTTTTATTCCGAGATCTAGGTTTTCCATTCACTCTTTTTCAAATTGTGTGTTGTTTTTTTCCCTCAATGTGAGGCATACATTTTTGCCAAAGGAACAGAAGAATGAAAGCATGCTTTTGTCAACCACAACATTTTATACCCCTCCAGCATCCTGAGGTTATCATGCACTTTTCTCAAAGCAATTATGGTATTCTCCAGCATATTTTCTAACAAAAAATCTGTATTCTCAGAAAATCTATTTCCCACAGAGGCATTCTATGGGGTAGTATTAAATGACTTTTTTCTCGTTTCTTAGGGAAAAGTTTCCTTTATCCCTGACTTTCCATGACAGTCACAATTTTGTCTGTTAACATGGAATAAGTCAATTGTCCAATAAGGGTCTTGTTAAAAAATAAATGAAGAATAGATATGTACCTCACCAGTGCACTCACGCAAGATACAGATTTCATCAACATCAGGATCATCAGCTTTTTTCTAAAAAAAATATTGATAAATTAATTAAAACAGGCATTTAAATTTTTTTCATATCATTCATGTTTGCTGCAACATAATGTTGCTGCAACATAATTTCAAAATCATGCTTTTTCACAAAATGCACTTGAAATGTGCAGTGTAAATGCAGAAATGTATGCTCCAGGGATGTGATTGGCAAAAAGTAAAAAGACTGAAATCATACGAAAGCAAAAAATTTATATATGTGATATTTGCATGCAATACACACATGAAAGATGTAAAACATCAGAACATGCTATCCTCTAAGTGAGAAATTTTTACAAGTCCTTTCGAATAATCTAAAAGTTACATGCATAATAATGGCTGAAGAAACAATTTTAATTTACTGTCATTTGTTGAGATTCACTCGCCATTGTGGACCTAAATTTTTACCAGCCAGTAAGGGTTTTTTAATCGTAACTCAGTGAGTGATAACCTACATTTGCAAGGACTAGTGCTTTGTAACAAATCAGGTTCTTTTCAATGTTCGGAGACGGGAAGGATGAATGAAGCAGGCAATATTTAGTTCCAATATATTTTTATTAACATATTGTTAAAAGGATACAATACACTATGTACAATATTAAACATTCATTTTCAGCATCCTGGCTCACATCGCCAGCCGCTTGTGATCCTTTCTCAGGCCTCTCCCCCCTCTCCTCAAGTGAAGTAGAGAGTTGCTAAAACAAATACGGAGCTGCCACCCATAATTCAGGGGCTAGGTTACCACAATTGGCAAACCTAAAACGCCCACCTAATATTAGCCCTTAGTGGCACCCAAATCCCTTCTGACAACTATAATTTCTGTTCCCGAATCTACTAATGCACATACTAATTTTCCATCTAAACTAATGAATGTCTTTTCCAGTTTGGAAAGTAGCCTGTCTCGGGACAACCTTTCCTAAACAAGTCTACAGGGTGGCTATAGAAATTGAGAAAAAATGTTCCCTGATTTTTCCCTGACTATCTTTATCAAATTTCCAGAACTAATTATATACATACCATAATCTTTCATGTAAATCACCATTGTGTATCATGCACCAATAGGTGAATGCTTCATATAGGGAAATAAATAATAGAAAACTACAAAAATGCTTAATAGTAATAAAATTGTAGTTCAGTTTCATAAATCCAAACATAAAATTTAGTTGAACACTAAAAGACAATATGTAGCAGAAAGTTTCCTCGTTTATAAAGATAGTGTTCAATTTTAAGCGTAAGGATGACTGATCAAAATAAACTGGCCACCTAGTCAACTTATTTTATTTCAATCAATGTATCGTTTCAAATTTTAAAAAATATGTAAAAAGGCTTAAAAATGAGCACTATCTATTAAAAAAAAAAATCGTCTTGCGGGGGAGCTTAGCTGCCATCACTCAAATGTCCCATCACTTTAAAAAACTCAATGGCGCAGTAGAAGACTAAATCATCTTTTACCATTCATTTTACCTATGACTTTATTCAGGAAGCAATTCACATGCGAAATTGATTCACATGCCGATATGATTCTCATATCCGGTTTCTTGTATGATCCACATCTTAGAACAAGTTCGAAAACATGCACTTTTTCGGATTCGTATAGTTATAGTGCCTACATCACTTGAGTCTCGGATTCATATTTCTATGTTCTCGTATGATCTGTATTCTGGTTTCGGATTCGTAAAATGTCTGTATCTGTGCATCAGTTGAGTATCGTGGGATTCAGAACGGAGCCGCGATCCGATTGACAATTAAAAATGATCTAGTTCACTAGGCAAAAACGAAAGTTCCCTGATTTTTCAATATTTTTGCAAAATTCCCCGATATTTCCATGATTTTTCCAGATTGAGTAAGTACCCTGATTTTTCCATGATTTCCCTGACCTGGGATTCTGTCACATGATTCTGTCACATTGATTCTGTCACATTACTTTACTTAACCTTTTTATTATCAATTTCCTTATTTTTAGGACAATCCCTTTTAAAGTGCTTTTCAGACCCACAGGTGTAACATGTTAATTTCTTAGCTTCAGAGACTTTAGTTTTATCAAAATTTTTCTTAGGGAAAGCATAATTGTCTAGCCTTTTTTCATCTATTGGTTGCTTAGCCCAGCTAACATGGAACCCTTTTTTATCAACCTCAGCCCATTTACCTCTCACAGACCCTTCAAACGATTTACCTTTTGAGGCATAGAAGATGTCATACTGCTTCCCTTGAGTTTGAACCAATTTTCCCCCTGAAGTACTCCTATATGAGTCATGGTCTCAGAATCTAACGTTTGAAAATTTTGTCTGACACTAGAAGATGATTTACCGATTCAAAATCATTTGCCACCCTCAATTTGCAATATTAAGTCCACACTGATGTTAAACACGACGCAAACTGGGAGAATATTTCCTCTGGATTCCGTTTCGCCCTACGGAAATTTTCCAAACATAATTTCTGTGGCGGGTCATACTCTTTGAGCACCAATTGCTTAGGTGAGTCATAATTTTGAAATTCTTTTTCAATTCAATTGACTAACAAATTGGAAACTTTATCCCCTAATAGACAAAGAAGAACTTTAGGTTTATACTCGTCACTCACATTTTCATTAAGAAATGCTTTTTCTAAACTCGAAAAGAAGTAATCCCAACCCTCAGATTTATTGGGCACTTTTATGGTTAATAACCTCACTATCCTAACTACTTCACATCCAATGATCGTGCCCTTGCGGCCTGATCACTGATATGAGTTGCACCAATGTTTTTTGATAATTTTACCTCTAGACAAAATTTTTCTAGTGCAAGGGTGGGAATTGGGTAAGGCTGATTTGGAGCAGCTTTTTGGAGCAACAGTGTCGAAGATTTGGAGCACTGAAGCAACAAATTGGAGCAAATTACATTCTTAATCTATCGATAGAAAAATATAACTACAGTCAAGCTTCCAGGAAATTTGAGAGTATTAAACATTACTCAGATGAAAGAAGCCCACTTCAATAATAAGCATTTAAAAGTGAAAAATATAAATTTACCTTAACCTACTATATTATCAGATGCTACATTCAAAGTTACAGGTAATTTTTAACTGACTTTTTCCTGACTTTTGGGAGGTCCCGGGAAAAAAATTCCTGACCAATGTATTTTACTTTGGGAAATTGCACAATGGCCCACCCTTGTCTTTACATTTGCATTAGCGTTCTCCTCTTAGTATTTTGTAGAATCAAATATTAATTCATTTAGGTCTACCTTAGACATGGACGAATTCAGCGTTTCCCCCAAATCTCCTGCCAGACGAAATAAATCTGCCTTTGTGCTTTTATTTAAAAATGACTTTTTTTAAAGCTACACCAATGCCAAATTGCCTTAAAGTAGTTTTAAATTGAAAACATACATTACACTCATATTTAAAAAAAGAATTCACTAACATATTTGTCACTTTAAATTACACTCGCAAAAAAAAATTACGAATGATCAGGGTGTCTGCCACAAACAGTAGGCTTGATTTCTTGACCGTAACAAATACGAAACCCTAATATTAAAAATACATCATGCTGTGTCCAAGGAAGTGTCCCAAAAAGGTAACGGGCTTTAATTCTTTATCTACTAGAGATAAGTGGACAGTGTAAATTGAAAAAAAGTTCAACATAAGGTTAGAAGTAAGCATAAGGAAAAATTCCTCTCGTTTACAAAATGTGGCACTTTTTAAATATGTAGATGACCCCCATACAAATAATTCCCAATTCACACAATCAGTGTGCACTGGGATTAAATTGGTCAATCAGTAGTCAATTTCCAAATCACAAAATCAGTGTGATGTGATACCTTATTAGTTTGCATACAAACTTTCAGATGCATTAAAATTCAAGAACTTTATAAAAAAAATTCAAAATACACACTTGTGTAGATAAATGATTTTAGTGATATGAATAAAGAAATACTTAAGGTTAAATATTCATTTACCAAAAGGATACAAAAGGCATGTGCCTCATACACTCTTGAGGTGGCATACAAAATTTGAGAATTATACCTTAAAAAGTTTCAGAGATATGAAGATAAATATAACTCTGACTTAACCCCATGGCTCTTGAAGGCAAAAAAATCAAGTTTCGGATTTCAGTGGTCGTATAGAATTAACGGGGAAAAAAAAAAAAAAAAGTGTTAGCAATACATGTTTAGATTCAAAATTATGTGTAGTTCCTGATTATGTTTCTTTAAAGATATCTCTGTGACGTATGATGAAAGGCTCAAATATGGTCCATCACCTCATTAGTTTATGGGACACATATTATTAATTGGAAATGCTTTTGTATGGGGGTGATGTACAAATTTTAAAAATGTAACTTTTTGTAAATGAACAAGAGGAATTTTCTCTTAATGGCATCTTATTTCCTACCTCATTTTGAACATTTTTTCAATTTACACTGTCCACTTACCTTTAATAGATAAATCCAGCTACCGCCTTTTAGGGACACCCTGTATATTAAATATTTTTGCATAATATTAAGCTGAAAGAGTTACTCAATAAAAAAAAAAATAACATTACTCAAAGATCACGAACATATATAATACTTAAAAAAAAATACATAATTGCTGACGATAGTAAATTTAAAAAATATTTTAACAAATTACTTTCTTTAAAGTTTTACATAAAAATCATCTTGATTAAAATTTATTCTAAATTACTTCAATTACAATGTACACTGTAAAAACAATGAGCGCTCCAGCTTTTGAGCTGAATTACCAAAAATATCATTTTAATTTAACAATTGAATATTAAAAACTGAATTAATATAAATATATAGTAAAATCAGTCTTTTCTTTCTTTTATTTTCTATTTAGCCACATAAAATCAGTCTAATGCAAAACTACATCCTTTTAAAATCACAGAATCAGTGTAATGTGATATCTTATTAGATGCATACGAATTTTCAGATGCATTAAAAATTCAAAATACACAATTGTGTAAATAAGTGATTTCAGTGATATGAATACAGAAATGCTTAAGGGTAAATATTCATTTAGTTAAAATCAATATGGTCAATCAATCTTAAGGGTAAATATTCATTTCCCAAAAATGATGCAAAAATTTTGGGCATACCTTCAGTATACATCCTACCTTGATTTTTGGTGCCAAAAATGCCGTTTTTGACGGCGCCAAGAAAACAAAGTAACTGCGAAATCGCATTTCCAAATGTGTTTTCCAACAGGAGGCACTAATAAAATTTGAATATTTGTTAAAGTACTTTAGGGTTAAGAATCCAGGGATGCTACAGCCAAAACCTCAGTTTGTCTCAGCATCGTCTCAGTCAAAAACCCTTTTTGTCTCAGTTTGTCGCAATCAAAATTCCTTTTTTTTTCTCGGTCTGTCTCAACTAAAATTCGTTTTTTCAAGTTTGTCTCTCAACCAATTTATTTTATCTCAGTTTATCTCTAAAATAATTTTTTTCCCCATCAATTTGATAATTAAAAGAAAGTTCAAGAAAAAAGGACCAAAGAGTACGATGATTCTTAGGCTTAAACCAGGGATGACAATATTTAGAATGCCAGAAGATTTGAAATGCAATAAAAATAAATTAGGGGGACTCGAGGGGATTTTTAAATAACATAAACCATGCTTGCCAGCACATCATGATTAAATTTGGTACATCTGGTACCTAAAAAATATAAGAAGTATACATAAGAACTCCATGAAATCATAATTTTGAGCAACCTACTCATATCAGAGATGCCACTAATAAAATAGCAAAAAAGAGGAAATTGTGCATGAATAAACAAAAATAGTGGAAAAAGAAGAAATCCTATGCAAATAAAACAAATAAGTGGAGCTTATTTTAGAAAAATGTAATGTATGGAGAAAAAGAAAAAAAAAAAACATATTTAGTTCATCTTTTGTTTGCTTTCATAAATATTTTATTTTTCATTGACAAAATATTTTTTTGTTTCAACTATTTCACATCATTTTAATTTACGTCTGAACCTGCTCTATTTAGCAAAGTTTTTCCTTTACTGGTTTCTTTGAAATCAGTAATTTAAATTTGAAATAGGAGTTCATTTTTATTCTTACAGCATAGGAGATTTAAATTAAGGAATGCTAAAGGAAAAACACTAATTTTCAAGACAGATGGAAAAAGATTGAAATTGAGAGATGCTGGAAATAAATATTTAATTACTGCTGGAAAAAAACAAACACCATGAAATTTTTAGAAAAATTCTTAAACAATAGAAAGCTACAAGGGATAATATTCATTCTGACGATGGATGAAGAAAGATTGAAACAAAAGAGCATAAAAAGAGATTTCTTCTGCCGATTTATAATATAAAGAAAGCCAAGGCTTTATGCGGATCTCCAGAAAAGTAAATATGCATTTTTACTCTCATGGCACAAGAGGTTTAAACAATGGAAGGCTATATTAAAAATAGTCATTCTCAAGATGGATGGAAAAAGATTGAAATTTGACAGGGACCGAGAATCTGCAATTTTCGCCATGCGTGCGATCTTTTTTTCTTAAAAAAAAAAAAAAAGCAAATAAGGAGAAATGTACATGCCTGTAACCAGTCTATACGGGGAAAAAAATAATAACAACCAAATAAGTATAAAATAAGTGTCAATTTTTACTATTTATGGCACTATAGGTTTTTTAAAAATGTGCTTAAGTTAAACTATTAATGATCAAATATGGATGGAGAAAGATTTAAATTCTTATGTCGTATTAGCTATCGTAATAAATTTTATATAAGGGATATTTTGTATTCTTAATAACAAATTTTAAAAAATAAATATACGTAAAATAGGGGTCATTTTTTAATTTTATGGCACTGGAGGCTTAAACAATGGAAGGCTACAAGAGAAATATTGATTCTGAATATGGATGAAAAAAGATTGAAACGGACAGAGGAGCAAAAGAGATTTTCAGCGATTTATAAAATAAACAAAACCGCGGCTTTATACGGATCTCCAGAAAAGTAATGAGCAATTTTTATTCTCATTGCACCAGAAGTTTAAACAATGGAAGGCTGTAGAAAAAATATTCATTCTCAAGATGGATGGAGAAAGATTGAAACTGACTGGAGGAACATAAAACCTGCGATTTTCACAATTAATAATAATTAAAAAAATCTCGAGTAGGCAGAAAACTCGCATGCCGTAAGCAGGCCATAGAAAAAAAAATATGAAAAAGGAATTAAATTAAAAATAAAGGTCAATTTTTACTCTTATGAAGTAGAGATTAAAAAATTAAGGATTAATACGGATGGGAAAAAAACTATTGTATTAGCTATTGTAATAAATTTTATATAAGTGCTAATAATTTGTATTCTTAAAGACACCCAGTTTTAAACAAAGAAATATCAAGAGAAAAATATTAAATTTCAAGAAGAGTATTTCAATTCAGTAGCATAATGCTTTCAAAAGTAGCAAAATTTGCGAAAATTCTCAAGATTTGGCAACACTGAATCCATCAAGTGCAGTTAATCCATTCTGACAAAGGAATAATGCGTTCAGAGGTAGATGATTCGCCTAATTTCGTATGACGTATTTGGATGGATATCGGCTAGTTGGGAGGGGGGGGGGGGGGGTTGGTAAGAGGCAGTAAGAGGAAAAGAATTTCTTTCCTCCCCACGTGGTAGATACGAAATGAGCGTGGTTGCTGCAGTAGGTGTAACGTAGACCGGAAACTCAACTGTGAACCCACCCAACCCCCCTTTACGACGGGAGCTTTTCTTTCTCCAATACCGGCCGGAGGTTTATTTTGAGGACCGGAATGTTCGGCACAACTCTCAACACGTGGTCGTGCGGTGCGCACTCCCGTGAGTCAGATTCAAAATTACTCATGTTCGCTGTTTTGGCGCAGAATTGCGCAGATACGGCCGAAATCGTACCGAATGTCGCAAAATGGCGCATGCCGGCGGTTTTGTCTCAGTTCGTTGCAAATGTCGCAGGTGTAGCATCCCTGAGAATCTAAACAACATTTTCATTTCAAGAAAATTAACTAAGAATTTATGCCTGCGAATTCATGTTTTCTAACTGGATACACTAATAAAATTAGAATATTTGTTACAAAAATTTAGGATTAAGAATCGAAACAACAAAAGTTTCAAAAATATTAACTAACAATTGATTTTTATGTGAGGGGAACTCCACAACCATCAACCACCTCATTTTTATTTTAATGATAAAAGTAGTCGGAAAACTGAAAACTAACAACAAAAAGGAATTTTAAAATGTTAAGAAAACGTTGTGAAAAAGATTAAAAACAGAATGTAGAAAAAATTCATGCCCATTTCCAGGAAAAGGACAAATATTACATTTATCAAAAATTTTTGCATTTATACAATCTTAGGGTTACCAAATATGGGTGTCTTTATAAACAGACAGCAAGCTTAATCACACAGACACACAGTGACATTATAATTACACCAAGATCACAGCTGTGATTTCATCAAGCTTGTAAAATGTGAATGTGGAAGTAATTCACATTTCCTAATACTTTTAATTAATTAAAATAATTTGGTCAGACTTTTATCCTTAAGCAGATGCAAGAACAAACAAGTAACTCAATTAAGTAAGAAATTATGATATGTTACACTCAGTCTACTCATTAGAATAAAGTTTAATGGGAAAAGAAGGCAGGAAGTGAGTAAGCATTTATACAACTCTGGGGTGTAAGGCTTTTTTTCTTATTTAGACAACCATTCTGCCACATCGGGTCAGATAGTTGGCAGTTTAAATTTTCAAACTGGTTAAACAATTTTCAAACTGGTTTTCAAACTGGTTTCAACCATATTTTCAAACTGGATTCTTACACAGGAATGAGAATGCACATAGACGAAAACAGAAGAAAAAAGTGCGAGCTTGAATTTAACAATTAAAAAATTTTGACGTGCTTCACGCAATTTTTACCATTAAATTTCCAACCACATAACAAATCAATTGCTTTATCTGAACAAAATAATACCCAAGTACTCATACATAAATACTTAAAAATAAATTTTAGATAGAGAACATTCAATAGAAAAATATGCTATCATTACTTAAATACAGGATTTATATCAATTTCGTAAAATGTAAGGTCAAAACAAATCATAAATTTCATACCTGAATTTGAGACTTTTTTTAATTTAAATACAAAATAACATAAAAACACTGATTTTGGGAGTGTATTCATACTTTTATTTGAGAAACCTTGATCAGAAATCCAGTAAAAATTACACATATGCAGCAGGGTTTTCTTTATCCCATAGTTAAAAAATTAGCTTTCAAATAGAATAAAAAAGAAAGAAAAATTCTTTTTTCAAATAGGAAATGAATAATCATTTTTTAAATGTCTAAATATTTTTTCCAAATAAAATTTTAGAATCTTCCTGGTTTCACAGTTGATACATAGAAGAAACAAGTCAGAAGCAGATGCTTGTGTCTTGTTTGCAGCAAAAAGACAGAAAATAATACAGTAGAGAGCCAGAAATCCACAGGGCTTGGGACTAAGGCTTGTGCGGATTTTAGGATTTTGCGGATTTCAGGCCATAAAATATAAATCATATTACATTTACATTTCTATTTAAGAAAAGAAGAGTACAATTACAATGAAATAAAAACACAGTCAAAAGTATTTCACTTATATTTTCACTTTAAATACAAAAGCATAGGAGAAAAAAGAAATTACACGAAGACTAGCAAAGCAAATGGTTTCAAAATTTCCTTTCTCTAATTTTGAAAACATGTTCTATGGTGATTTGTTTTAAAATATTTTTTTCTGCTTTCAGTTTCTTTCTTTCTTTTATTTATTTAATTTTGCAAATTGTATAACTGTTTAAACAATAACTTTTTAAATATGCAGTTTGAAAAATAACTTTAAACTGCATATTTTCATCAGAATATTTAAACAGAATTATCATTAATTCTTGTTTTGTTACAGAACTCTGCTGTTGTAAAAATTTAAAGTTTCTTCTCTTAACTTTAAACTTTTATCAAATGGATTTTATTATTAACATTACCCAAGTTTTTATCATCAGAATCATATTTATCTGGATTCAAGAAACTTTTCAACAATTTCATCATTGGCGGAATACTGCAAATTTCATTACTTACATCAGAGAAGGTGTGCAGATTTCGGACGTTTGCGGATTTTAGGTCGGCAGATTTCTGGCGTTCAACTGTATATGAACAATTTGTAATTTTTTTGTAAAAAAAAATAATAATAATAAAATAAATTTAAAAAAAACTGAACATAAGAATAATAAGAAATGTAGATACATCAATTTATTTTATTTTTCTAAATTGCAGTGAAAGGAAGACACAGATCAGTAAATATATTAAAGAAAAAATACTTTTCTCTTTAGTTACAGTGACAAAACTGTCTTGATTTAATTAAAATAATAAATTTTAAAAGGCGTATTTATTTCTACTTAAAGAAAAAAAAAGTAAGATCCTTTTTTTCTCATTCACTCAATCTACTGTGAATCTTTATAATGATTTACAACAGAGAATTAGTATGACGATTTTTTGGCTTAGCATTCAAACTTTTAATTGCACATTTAAAATTCAAAAAATTTACAAAAATTAATCGAAATAAGTATTTGTGTACTTTAAAATAAATAAAAACTTTGTGAAAAAAAACACACATAAAAGGTTACTTCAAGGCGTAACTATCGTTTTGACCGAAATTTCGTTCTGTCTTCAGACAAACCCTTCCGTCAAACAGAGCAGAGGGCAACCCTCCTGCTCTGTTTGACGGAAGGGTTTGTCTGAAGAAGAGCGAACGAATTTTCGATCGAAACGATCGTTACGCCTTGAAGTAACCTTTTATGTTTGTTTTTTTCACAAAGTTTTTATTTATTTTATATTATAACACCAGTTTTTTGAGTGTTTATTTTCATTTGTGTACTTTGTAACAGCATTAGACATATGAATAAAGAAATACTTAACAAAAAATATTTATTTACTGGAAGGATGGTAAACGACTGAACATGAGTTGAGAGATATGAAATAGGGGGCTGGGCCACCATTATAGAACAGACAAATTGTTAAAATAAATAGATAAAATGTAGGAAATTACTAAAAGGAAGAATTCTACAGATTCCCAGATTCACATCCCTGTATACTGTCAGACCTTCATATTCTGACAGTTGCAAGACCATAAAAAAAGTGTCCATGCACATAATTGGGACTTTGAAAACCTGTCTTGATAATTCGGGTGACTGAAACTGGGTGTCAGGATAATTAGACCAACAGTACTTTAGTAAATCTAAATAATCTGATTGAACTTTCAAACAGTAATTAAGTTTTAAGCCCTTGAAAGCACTTAGTTTAAGAAGTTATTAAAATTAAGAAAATGGAAACAAAGTTTTGAAGGATAGTATATGTAAAATAAAATTTAATCAAAACTTACAAGACACACATCACATTCCATACAGTCTTCTTGACGTAAGCAACCAGGACAGTCACCACACCGACTTGTCTGGGAATGATCAGAATCTTCACTCTCACTGGAATCTTCACGTAAATGTTCAAAAGAACCTTCTTCATCTGACTGAACCATGTGACCATGAGAGCTCTTTTTCTTTGAACGCATAACTTGCCGCCGTTTTTCTTCTTTTAATTGCTCTTGAATTAGACGTTTCTATTACAAAGAATACAGCAGAATAGTTGGAATGAATTCAGAATCTTTCATTAATCTTTCTTTTCACAAGTATTATTAAAAATAATTTCTACATTTCTTAAAAATTCATTTTAAATTTAAAATAAAATCCTATTTTTTTATTCACTCAAATCAAGGTTCCCACTCATTAATTTACTGAAGCTATTTTCAGGACTTGAATGCAGAGATATTTTTGACGCATCTACAAGCGTATTTCACACACTAAAAATCAAAAATACTTTTTAAAATTTTAATTATAAGTATTTTTATGCTCTGTATTTTTAATAAAATTTGACTCATATTTATTGTTTAAATTGATCCACATGTCTAAACAATCAGAAGCATAATGTCAATTCGCCTTATCAGAGGAAAGGCCTAAAATTGTCAAGACGGTAATGTTGTCTAATCTTTTAATTACTATTAAGCAAATTCTGTTTAAATGGGATTTTTTTCTAAGATTAAACTGCATATTTATTATTAATCAACTTCAGTTAAGCTTCCCCACCCCATCGGTAACTTGTACGTCTGTTCTAATTTTTTATTCTTGCAGAATCAAAGTTGTACACTTAATATTTCAGCAAAATTCTTGCAAAAAACTCATTTTAGGAAGTACATTATTACGTCAAAGTATTTCTGAGCTTTAAAAATCATTTATTGTATAAATTGAAAAATTACACTTTATATTTTGATGGGAAAAATAAATAAATATTTACCTTCCACAAATATCCAGCAACACCTTTCAATTTTGGAGAATCAGAGGGCAGAAATGGAAGTTTTGATTTTTTGGACATAGATTTTGATGGCTGAATGTGTCTAGACTTAACAACTGCATGTGATTTCTTCAATTTATCAAATTCTTTTCTCATGTCTTTTCTATCTTTTACTTCTATAGAAGGATTTAGAATAAGAAGCAAATTCACAAGAGCTTTACACAATAGTATAACATGAGATTAAAAATACATATCTGAAGAACTGAATTTGAAGGCAGAAATAATGGAGAGTAATAAAAATAAAATGCTATCTTTTCATTAACAGACCACTAGTGCTGGTGAGCCAAGAATGAAGATTAGACACTTTGTGTCTATTTTTTAAATTTAATTTAAATCAAGGATCAATCCAGAAATTTTTTCCAGGGTCTCATTTTTGTGAAAATTGCTTATTTCTGTGAATTTCAATTTTATGAATTTCAACCCCTATTTTGTAATTTTCAAACCGATTTTTAAAAGGTAATTTTTTGTTGTTGTTAAAATAATTGATAAAACAGATTCAAATGTTGTATTTTTGTGAAGGGGCTGTTTCAATCAATTGTATTTTTGTGACAGGAACCATTTTAATCTATTTAATTTTGTGAAGGGGACAGCAGACATTGGGTCTGTTTTGTGCAAAACAGACCCAATTTTCGTCTGCATTGATCCCTGTCAATGTTAATGTAAGAGAAGATATATATATATTGTTGCAGAAAACTCTGCTAGTGATTTCTGGGTTTGTTGTTCAGTAGGTGTAGACAGTTCTAGTAAAGAGTCCACTTGTCAGGATGGAACACAAACTTTATTGCTTCTAGAACTTTGTCGAACCATCAGCTGTACAAAATTCACAAGCAGAATCAGTCAGTAACATGCTTATAACAGACTGCTTACAGACTTGCCAACATGGGAAAATCCAAAATGTGTAAAACAGTGCGCGAACAGAAATTTCGACACTTTTTGGTATGCAACGCATGACCATTATTTTTTACCTTTCACTATAGAATGCACGAGTATTATTTTTAATGCATTTTATATCACAATTATCCGTTTTAAGTATTAAATAAAGCTAAGAACAATAAAAGAAAATGAAGTTGTTGAATAAAAGGCAAATCAATTAATACACCATCTTCCAGATTTCTGGTAACAATTTATTAATTATAATCACTTAACTGACTTGAAAAAACACTCATTTTGACTGTGCTGACTTCAAAGAAGGAGCAGTAGCTTTTTCGCCTTTATTCAGAAAATCTGAAGTAAAGTTTTCTGGAAGCAAGATTTTTCGCTGTCGGCTTTCTAAAATCTTATTAAACAAGTTGCACCTGAATTCAATGCTGTTTTTTCGAATAATACTGAAAACCCTCTCACATTCAGCATGGTCAGCTGCTGAAATAGGAACATGGTGTTTGATCAAGAAAGATGTAAATAACAGTTCTGCATGAATAACGTCCGGGGGGGACTGCCCCCCAAGAAAAAAGAAATTAATGTAAAAGATCCTAAATTGCTTCTATTAAATGGATGTATATGTCAATCTTCTAACCGCTCCTCTAGTATCTAGTGCAATTTCCAAAAAGCATAATTTTTTGTCAGCATTTGAGAAGTACAAAAAATGGAATCAGCACACTGGCATAATATTGAAAGTAAAATTATAACTTCTATATATTGTTGGAAGATTGCAGGCTAAAGAGTAAGTACTGAAAAAGAGTAGGTTAAGATAAGTTAAGTGCTGAAAAAAGACAATAAAAAAACATTTTATTTTCAAAATTAATGGTTTATTTTAGTGGAATGAGCTTTTAAAGCCAAGAGGTCATTCCTTGCCAGTAACTAAACTATGTTTTATTCACAGTAGATATTTTAATATTATGCCTCAAAAAATTTTTGCAAAATCTAAAAAGCAAATAAACATTAAAAAAAATAATAGAATTTCTTCAAGTTGAGCAAATTACTCTTTAACCAAAAACTATTATTAAGCACTTTTTTTTTCCCAAAAATTTTGTCTCTCATAATTTAGATGGAGAGTTAAAAATAAGATCTTTTCAGTTATAAACTAAAGGCCAAAATTAGGGATGTAATGGATATCAAATCATGTAATCAAATATAACATCCACATTATAGGCAAAAGCATTTTGAACCCCTTTCTTACCCCCCAACTGAAATTGTTTGTGCCAGATTGCAGTTTTCTATAGTTGCATTAGTTGAAAACAAACATCCCAGAGATGCCTCTATTTGGCTTACACAAGCAAAAGAAAACCGGTGAAATAAAAAAGTGATGACTATCAGAAAAGCATCTCAGTTAGGAAAAAGGTGATTATTTGTAAAAGGACATTTTATCGGGTTGCATTTATGATAAATGTCTCCTTGCATTCAATGGCAGCTCCAGACAGAATTCTCGGAGGGGGCCATCGAACTTTTTACTTAGGTCTAAAAATTGTTCAAAATGCAAATTGAACGTGTGAAATCGTGAAGTATGCGAATCTAAAGTTGTAAAACAAAATTTCAGAGGGGGCCATGGCCCCTATGGCCCCCTCACTGGAGCCGCCCTTGCTTGCATTGTTTGGAATTTTGTGAAAGAACAGTTACACATCGTGTTATGTTAAGGGTCATTTTAATTGGTCGTGTTTTTGCTACAGTATCATTTTAATAGATAGTGTTTTGCAAAGAGGCAGTAAAACGATGGACGCCTCATTGAGCTGCGATGAGACGTGAATAGGGGCGAAAAAAAGTGCGGACACGAGAGAGTCTTCTATCTCTAGTAAAACAGGACAACCAGTGGCAAGGGGTGGGTTGTGGGGGGGGGGTGGGTGGTGGTGTGTGTGAACTTGTAGGGAGGGGGGTGGGCTAAATACTTACATTGTGAGTGGAAAAAAGAGTATAGAGCGTGCGGTGCAATGCACTAACTCACTCAAAAGTAAAACTAATTCAATATTCTAATAAAGACTTTCAACTTTTTGTTGAATTTTTAAGATGTGCTGACAGAGAAATCTTGTTGGAGTGGGCGGTTAAACTTTTTAATACGCAAGGGGGAGCGAGCTGCGAGAGGTCTTCGATAAAGCAACTGACCCATAATAAGTAAGCTAAATTTTGTTCAGGCGACGCAATAATATAAAGCCACTGCATAAAACAGCAAGAGCAAAAAAAAAACACGACATGATGTACAGCAAAAAATAAAATTACTGCACATTGCGAGCAATAATAACAATTAATAATCAGTGCGCTGACCAGGGTGGGGGAATCCGATATAGAGCCCCCCACCCGCGAAATGTTCACACATAGCTTGACAACACACATTCCTCTATTTATACCAAGGAGAGCGAGATCTCACTTCCCCCGAGAAAAAAGATGTGCGCTGTCGAGAGCGGCGCGCTGTACTGAGAGAAGTGGTTGCGAGAGCGAGCGCGCGAGCGTGAGAGAGCGAGGGGTAATAAGAGTGAGTGCGTGCTATCTCTCTATATCAATCAACCACTGTTTAAACAAATGTGAGTGAGAGAGCGAGAGAACATTTGTCACCATAGGAAATTGTGGCGAGAGCGCGTGAGCAATCAGAGAGAGGAGAACACAGATGAGAAGTTAAAATAAATCACTGAAGGATGTTGTAGAATTCTGGTTATTGTTACAATTGGTTTAAAATAATTCTCCTAGAATATTAAGAGAGGAGGGGTGTGAGTTCGAGGGAAGGCGGAGACACAGATATAGAAAAAATACACAGTGAGTCGAAGGAAGGCAGAGATCATGGGGGGGAGAGGTGCAGCGGGGGTGGGGACGATGCGCACGAGAGGATTCAGGGACTAGATTGGCGTGGTTTGAGTGTTAAGTTTCTTCTCTTTTTTGGAGAAGATTTTTTTTTTTTTTGTGGTTTAAGTAGGGGGGGGGGGGTTTGGTGATTTTTTGTTTTGGTTATGTATGATGGGGAGTTTTGTTATGATTGTTTTGTTTTGTGAGGGGGGTGTTTGTTGTTGGAGTGATGTGAAGTTTGTGGGGGAGATTTTTTGGTGTTAGGTATGAAGGGATATATGATATTATATTTTTAGGTTATTATTGGAAGAAGGAAGTGTGGTAGATTGTAATTAGATATTGGTAGGGGGTTTTGTTAGGTTTTTTTTGAATTTGTCTTTAAGGATATTGTTTTTTATTTGTAGTGTTAAGGTTGTGTTTTGTAGAGTGTAAGAGAGTGTGAGAGCGAGTGAGAGAGCGAGAAGAGCAGAGTAGAGTGGGTTTTTTGTAGGGAGGGGTGGTATTTTGAAGGTTTGGGGTTGGTTTATTGTTGTGGTTTTTAGAGGGGTTAGAGGGGGGGTTTCTATCATGTAGAGGTGTAGTAATTTGTCTAATTTTGAGAGGTGAGTGGTGGGGTGGTGTGTTGATGGAGTTGTTTAAAGTAAGGTGAGGTGAGGGGGGGCTGCGAGTAACAGTGTGTGGGATGACTCACAGCTTGTGATGTGGTAGCTGAAGGGATCTGTGGTCTCGAGGGAGATGGGGTCAGGCGATTCAGTGAGTGGAGTGTGATTGATGTGAGAGACACAACTTTGTGTAGGGGGCGCATATAAGACCGAGTGTAGTGAGTTGAGTGGGTGCTAGTAGTGTCTCGGGGCGCGGGGGGGGGGGGGTGTGGACAGTGTGGAGGAGGATAGACGGTCAACACTAGTGAGTTGAACGACAAGGTACATAGTCGCACAGGACTAGCACGTGGTGATTATGTATATGAGAGTATGGTATGGGATAGGATTGGTGTCAGCGGGGGTGGGGTGCGAGATGGGGGTACTGGGAGAGGCAGGATTATTCTATCTATATTGGTTGGAAGCTGTACGAAGGTTGCGACTCTCGGGGGGTGAGGTGTGGTAATGGGGGAGTAGGGGTGATAGTGAGGATGGTTTACTGGGGATGGTTGGTGCGTGGGGGAAGACTAGTGTGGAGGAGAGGTTTTTTTGTTGGTAGTTGGGTGTGGGGTTGTAGGTTTAGGATGTGATTTCTGGGGGGATGTGTAGTTGAATTGGGGGGGGGGGGGGGGTGTGTGGGTTTTGGGGGGGTGTGGAGGGGGAGGGAGGGGGAGTGGTAGTGTTAAGTGGTGTAGAAGAATGATTGGGATTCTTGGGGTGGGGGAGGATAGAATAGTTGAGAGTTAGTATGATGTTGGGGGGAAATGAAGATAGGTATTTGAGGTCGTGGGGCAGTGTGGGGGGATGATGGATTTATTGTGTTGTTTGTTTGGGTTTGATGGTGGTTTGTGGATGTGGGGGGTTGGGGTTAAATGTGTGGTGGTGATTGGGGGTTGGGGGGGGTTTTGGTTGGTGGGTGGGGAGGGGTAAATGGTGTTGGTGGTTGGATGGGGAGGAGGGGGGGGGGGGGGGGGGAGGGGGGTGGTATGGGGATGGTTGTGGTTTGTTTTGTGTGTAGGGGTGGGTGGGTTTGATGTAGAGGAAGTTGTAGTGGTTGATTGGGGTGGAGGGTGGGTTTGGGGAGTGGGTGGTTGGTTTTGTTTGGGAGGGGGAAGGTATGTGTGTTGAAGAAAAAAAAAATTGAAAGGGTTGAAGAAGGGAGGTAATGGTGGTTAGGGATAGTTGGTAGGTATGTGGGGGTGTTTTGAAGAGTTAGGGTTTTTTTTTTTTTTTTTTTAGAGGTTTTGGGGGGGGGGGGGAGGTAGTGGGAGGTTATGGTTAGATATGGGGTTTTTTGATGGTGGAGGGTGGATGATGTTTTGGTTTAGGGTAGGGGTTGTAGTGTTTGTGAGTTGTGGGTGGGTGGGTTGGTGGTGGTTGTTGGGTGGGTGGGTTGTTTTGTGTGGGTTTAGTAATGTTTGGTGGGGTAGGAAGGGATGGGGTTGTAAGTTTGTTGTAGTATTTGGGTGTGGGGTTTGTAATGGGTAGTTTTGGAGGATTAGTGGTTGGTATTGGGGGTGGGAGGTTAAGAATGGGAGGGTGGTTTATTTTTGGAAGTGGGTATGGATGTGATGTGTGGTTGGGAGAAGGGAGGAGAGTAGTGGGGGAATTTTAATTGATTTTGGGGGTGAAGTTTTGGTATATTTATGGGAGGGGGATTGAATAGGGGAGTTGTGTGGAGTGTTTATGAGGAATGGGTGAAGATTGTTGAATATTATGTTGGAATGGTTATGGTTAGGGAAGGGTTTGATTGGGTGTGTGGTGATTGAGATTTTATGATTGTTTTTATAGGAGATGATGTGTATTGTTGTGTGGTAATAGAGAGGATTAAGGAAGGGAAGATGGTAATGGATGCAATGGCTGCATGTAGTTTCCCTTTAGTCCATTTTTTGTTTTTGAATGATTTTTAATTTATGAATTTCGTTTGTAAGTCGACATATCAAAGCAAATGCACAAGTGGTGGCATATGCATATACGCATTTCATGAACCACCAATGTATTTATTATCAAAACTTTATGTATTTGCAGAGAAGTTTTCGATTATTGTCCAGAAGTTTTTTTCTTAGTCACTATGTCGCATTAACAAAGCGCACCGACAACGGTTTCACAATTGCGAAAGGGGTCCCCCCCCCCCCCCCCCCCCCACCCCCCTTCCCGATAGATAATATTGTTTGTAGATTCGCCAAACATAATTATGATCAGATTGCCTTCAAAGTCACGAAGGATCTAAAATAAGAATTCACCCTCTGAACTGAGTTTTTGAATTTAACCAACCAGGAAATCAGAACATTGGCACCTAGCTGACTTTAGTCTTTAGCGCAGTGCAGATGCATGAAAACGCATCATCCAGTGCGCCTTATCGTACTCATTATTTACCACATGTCCGCTTGTTTTGCTTAGGTTCGGTAATCTGGTTTTTTTTTTTTTGAAAACGAAAGTAAAACATTTTCACGGAAAGCGGAGCTTTCCAAAAAAACAAAAAAAACAAAAAAAGCGAAACCCCGAAAAGCGGAAGATTTTCATGCCTGTAACAGGACACATTTCCATTAACTGGGAAATTTTTGTATAGGTCTGCATAAAAATTTAAATTTTATTTATTTAGATTTAAAGTTCGAATATGTAAACAACACCATAAAATAATGTCCCTTGGTCTAACTTGGAATTTACGTACATGTCATAGTCCAATAAATAATAATAAAAATCCTAGCCAGTGTTTTTGAACACCCTATATATACTGGCAGTAATTTTTAATAGCAGTGTTATTTAAATATATATTTAAGAAATCTTTCCTTATTAAATGACATAAAGCACGTGCAGTTTATTAAACTTATATATAGAATTTTTAATATTCAAAAACAACAATGGTGGCCACGGCTACCTGCAAATCTTCTGAATTTTGGACCTCCTATTAAAGGCGGCTGCGGCGCCGAGGAATGACGGGCTCAGATTGAGAAGCGAAGAGCTGAGGAGCGACGTGATAAGAAGTCGACAGGGTAGAGGGTATGAGAGCCTCGCCAGCGGTTATGGATAGATATGTATGCAATTAGAGATCTTTCAGAGTGAGCGCGAGCGCGTGCCGAGAGCGGACGTAAAGTGATACTTGATTAAAAAAATGCATAAATCTACTAAAAACAGTAAATGTGTCTGAAAAATTTAAACATAAAGAAATTCCAATAAAATCAAACTAAATATTACATACCAGACTTTTTAGCTTTCTTTGAATCTTTAGAACTGTCATCACTTTCTTCTTTTGATGTGCAATTTGACATTTTATGTTTGATAAATACTTCCAACTGGTGGAAAATCTCCCCGCACCTACCACATTCTAAGCTATCTGTTTTTTATGAAATACCATTAAACCATTAATAAAAATAAACAAATTAAAACACAATAAAGAATAGTTAAAGGGTCATTCCATATTAAATTGACAAACGGGTTGTACTGCACTATTTTTGATTTTCACTAAATTCCGTAGGCGATATATACCCATCTTCTGTATCCCAACAGTTTTTTTTTTTACTTCTTAAAAAAAAAAAATATCTTGAGATATAGCCATTTATTTGTTCTGCAGATGAGTAAAAATCACCATTTTAGGTTCTTTTTCTAAAAGCTGAAGATATTTTTTTTTTTTTTTTTTTTAAATAGCAGAAAGATCATCTAGGACCTATTGAAGAGCTTTTTAAGAATGGACTTTTAACTGAACATAATTTATTTTATTTTTTTTTAAATTACGCCTGCCAAGGCTTTTTCGAGCGTACGATGCCTTGCAGTCTAATAAAAATAAGATATTGCCCCAGAAGCTGGGAGAGTCATAAAAAAGTCCGCAGAAAAGACGTCTTGTAGAGAAGGACAAGAATAAAGATGTTTCTCAGTCATTGGTGTCCCATAAGTGCACAAAATGCAATCTGGGGTGTCAACAAGATAAAATCTGAAGAGGTGGGCCTCAAGGTAGTCATGTCCAGTTTCAAGTCTACATAGTAAAATAGGTTTTATATTAAACCTAAATATAACTTTTTTGGACATCAAATAGCCGTTCACAAACTAATGCTTTTGTCATTTTAGGAATTAAAAAAAACAATGAAAGATTTTCAGTAACAAACCTTTTTTTTTTTTTTTTTTTTTTCCTGTTACACTTACATATCAATACTATATGCAGAAAAAAAAAATGAGCTGTTAGTGGTGGTTCTTCATGCTGAAAAAATTGCTTAAACTATTATAAAATTGAAATATCTCCTATTTCACTCACCAAAAAAGTCATGTGGGACAGGTCATAAAAATCTAAAAATGACATGGTACGAAGCTCTTATACTGTACTTTAAAACAAAACAAAAACTGTCTTGTTATTCTAAGACAGAGGAGATACAAGCTTTTGAAGTAATACAAAAGACACTTCTTGCTATTGAGAATAGGTTAATGTTTCACCCCCCTAAATAGTCATGTGGGACAAGTGATAGAAATCTCAAAATGACATGGTGAGGAACTCTTATACTGTACTTTAAAACAAAACAAAAATTGTCTCGTTATTCCAAAAG
This sequence comes from Cheiracanthium punctorium, assembly GCA_038373885.1. Classification (NCBI taxonomy): domain Eukaryota; kingdom Metazoa; phylum Arthropoda; class Arachnida; order Araneae; family Cheiracanthiidae; genus Cheiracanthium; species Cheiracanthium punctorium. The sequence continues at coordinate 151,077 of JAWZYV010013961.1, forward strand.
ACAGAGGTAATACACTCTTTTGAAGCAGCACTACAAAAGCAATTAATTACAGACAATAGACATACACCCACTCTTGCGATAAAACGAAATCATTGGACTGAGCCCTGCTTGTACATGATGGAAATCTCATTATCTGTCCAAACACAGAAACACAAATCTAATCTTCAGTTTAAGAAGATCAATTAAGCTTAAGCAATTTTTCCAGGATGAAGATACAAGATTGCAGAGCACCAATAACAGCTCAATTTTTTTTCTGCATATAGTATTGATTTGTAAGTGTAACACGTAAAAAATTGGTTTGTTGATGAAAGTCCTCCATTGTTTTTTTAATGCCTAAAATGACAAAAAACATTAGTTTATGAACGACTATTTGATGCCCAAAAAACTATTTAGGCTTAAGATAAATCTATATCTAATTATGCGCATTTAAAAATTAAAAGTGCATTCTTTAAACTTTCCAATTAGCTCTATTTGATCTTCCTGCTATTTCAAATAAAAATTCTACAGCTTTTAGAAAAAAGAGCCGAAAATGGCAATTTTAACTCATCCCCGGAGCAAATTGCTATATCTCAAGAACAAATTATTTTTAAGAAATTTTAAAAAAAAACTTTGGGGATACAGCAGATACCTACAAAATTTCGTGAAAATCAAAAATTATGCAGCACAAAGATTTCTTAAAATTTGCCAATTTAATATGGAATGACCCCCCAAATGAGTTTACAAAAGTATTACTTACCCATTATTTTAGACATTTTGACAGCTTATATATGAAAAGACTGCTTACATATGAGACTTCATATATATGGGAGATGATTTAAACCTTTAAAGAAAGAAAAAATAATCCTATTAGAAATTTAAGAATCAATGGAGGACACCTATGAGGCTGCTCCTTAAAAAAACAGTATAAGTTGGGTACCCAAAGAGAATTTAAGGACTTATATTACACTTATAATGTTTATTGGGGTGTTCACAACATTTCTACTCTTACAAATTGACAAAATGTGCTAAACTAGTGTTGTGAGTTGAGAATATTCTCAGGAAAATATTCTCCGAGAACGAGAATACGCTGAAAATATTCTCCAATTCATGAGAACTTGAGAATATTAGAGAATTTTCTATTTTACTCTTAAGGGTTTTTATGCGATAATGGTCACATTTAAATGAAGTAGAAATGTAGTAGGCATATAAAGAACATTAAAAGATGGGCCCATTTATTATTCATAAATGCATGCAAGCATTACATCTTTTTTTTTTAACTGAGTTTCTTGATGGGAAATATTTGGAAGTAAACTTCATTTTTTTTCCACTTAAATTCAGCATACACCCATAATAAATTGCAAATATTTTGGATTATCTCTTTTTTTTCCCTTTAGGCTAATGACAGAAGAATAAATGGACATTAAAATTTTGTTTGAGATAATACATATACAAAAAAAAAGTGACATTTTCCCTTTAAGAAATGTTGAAAATTGATAAAATGTTTGGGAATGATTTTAATTCTATTTCCAAATTAATATTTTTTTGTTTGTTTTGTTTTCTATTTGAATTTAAATTTTATCAACTTCAACAATTACCCACAATATTTTGCATCTAATGAAAACTAAACTATTTTCTTGCAGTCATTATTCAGTGAAAGTGTAGTATTTGCTTTTGATGAATTATTTGAAATGTCAAGAATAACAAAGCCCAAAAGTTCAATATGGGAACACTTCTTATTGAGAACAAAAAATGGGAAAGTATTTTACTCATGTAAAATAGCCAATACTGTGAAATGGAATATGTCACTAATGCATTTAGGATTCAAAATCACCTTAAAAAATATATAAAGTAGTCTGCATGTCATAAGAAATAGCTTTTCAGGATATCAATGTTTTGGAAAATTGGAGAACAACTTTTGGTAAGTTCCATTTTTAAATACTCCATGTAAACATAAAACAACTAAATTCGGGGCAAACCTAACCTGATAGCGGAGAAGGCTAGAGGGCAGGGTTTTAAAAAACCCAACCCGGGTGGGTTTTATTGGGTATTTTTGGGTTTTATTAAGATTCTTTTATAGTATAACACTTTTTGGATTTAAATTTTATGGTTTTATTTCAATACAGAATAGTTTTAGTGTAAAAGAAAACTTTCATCACAAAATAATAATTAATTAATTAAAATGTAAAAATAGCTTCAACTTTAATGCAGTACTATCTTTTTCTGCTGATGTTTATAAAGGGCTCCTAATTTGTTTTATGACTGTAGATAAAATTATATTATTGTTCACATAGAAAAATATGTAGTTTTTGATTGGCTGTTTTCTATTACTTTTAAATTTATGAACTTTTTAATTTTTTTACCTTTATGTTTTTTAAGTCATAGTTATATTTTCCAGTTAGAATATAAGTCAGTAAAGCCTTTGAAGGCCAACTTACTGCAGAACTACTATTTGCTTAATAATTTTCTTTATAGTTATTAATTTTTCTCTGAATATATATATATTCCTTTTTACTTTAAAAAATCTAGAATTAATATGTCTGATATTAAATCCCACATAAACAATGTGTAATGAAACAGATTTATATTTCTCAGTACTAAAGTAATGCAGCAACTAATAGAATACAGGATGGTTTCCTGAACCTCAATTCATTCTTGAGATGAATGCTTGTAAGTTGTAAGAGAGAGACATGTCCCATTTTTCTCTTATATGGGAAAGGATTTTTTTGTGTCACTATACTGATACTTATATATTTTATTCGTATTTAAAAACTTATTCATTAAAGAGATAAATTGCTAAGTTATCCCTGCCTGCATTCTACACCTGTTCATTTCAAAACAAATATTGCAGATAGAATTGGCTCAAGGTATTATTTTTAAAAAGGTTATTATTCTTTATTTTGAAGTTGGAAAAGCAATTATAAAAAAAATTAAACTGGCATATTTATATTTATCTAATATAATGCACTAAGTTATGTAGGTAATATTATATGTATTTAATGTCAAATAAATGATTTAAATGAAAGAAAGGAAAAATTTTGATAATTTTTAATAAAACCCAAAAAAACCCACTTCTGTGTGGGTTTTATTGGGTTTTTTTAAAAAACCCACCCGGTTTTTTGGGGTTTGTGGGCGGGTCCGAAACCCTGCTAGAGGGGCCATTTTACTACTCTTTGCATGTATCGCTCCGACACTTGTTTATCCTTCCAAGCAGCCCAATCACAAGGCAAATTCGTAGTACTAAATTTCCATCAGCACAAAGAGGTCTATCATAGGCCAAACGTCTGGGAAGGCGTTACATCTGCTTTCTGACTTAAATTCTTAATCCTTTTAATTGTTGCATTCAAGTAACACAAATATGCAATTATTTTATAATATACACTTTATTTTAGCACTTACTAGATGAAAAATGTCTTAGCTTTGTAATAAGCTGGGCGAACGAAAAGAACTATTTGACAATGGTGGAATCGCACCGTCCATAGCTTTACCCTTCCACTATCAAGTTAGGTTTGCCCCGAGTATAGACAGGGCTTGAATTTCAGGGTGGGATGGCGGGATTCGCGCCCGAAATTTAAAAATCCTGCCGAAAACGATTGCCAATGCGGGAGCCTCCCGCCCTGAAAAATTCCCAAAATTTCCAGAAAATTTACTTTTTGCAATGGCATTTCCCGTTTCTGATAATTTCCCCGATTTTCAGATGAACTTGTTGCTTCTAAAACTCTGAATGTAGCTTAATAAATCTAAATACAAAAGGCTTATAAGTGGGGACTTGTGTATCAGTCGTTTTCAGAACCCTTGACTCATTGAGAGCTGCACTGGAACATGATGCTAGTCTAAAAACAGGGGATGCTGCAAAAGCAAAAGGAATTCTCAAGTTAGCTTCTGAATTTTCTTTTGTAGCTCTCATTCACATCATGATGGATATACTCCAACCATTTACAATACTATCCAAATTTTTACAAAGTGAAAATTTGGTGCTTTCTAGTGTCATCAATATGATTAAATCTACGAAAGAAAGCTTAGAAGAGCTGCAAGTGACACGTGGTCCAAACGATGAAAATTTTTTTTCTGAACTACAAGAAAATATATCTCGTAAAAATAAACTCACTGATTCCTCCAATAATCAAAAATTAAGAATAGATAACTTGAAGTCCACTTATATCGGAAACTTAATAGAAGAAATGGATCGAAGATTTCCTCCTGAAACTCTCGATATGTGTTTGAAATTTCAGTGCATTGAACCTGCTGCAATCATTGCAAATGGAGCAAAAGCAGATTTTGGCAATACTTTAATTCAAGATATAGTCAAAAAATTTTGTCCAGAAGTGGAAATTGACACTGCAATGGCAGAGTAAACCTTATACAAAAAGGTGGCAAAAAATGAAAACTTGTCAGATTTTGGAAAGTTTTCAGAAAAATTCTTAAGGGAATATAGTGAAACATTTCCAATAATTGCAATGATTATAAAAATTGCTGTTGTGCTGCCCATTACAAGTGTTCCTTGTGAAAGGGGCTTTAGTACCCAAAACAGAATTAAATTAAAGTTCCGAAACTCACTGAACAATAAAAACCTAGACATTTTAATGAGAATTGCAGAATTGGGATCAGAAAAATTAATGAAACTCAATTGTTAAGTTGCCACAAAATTTGGCTAAATATGAAAAAGAGGCGTATGTAAACGATCTTTTGCTTTCTTTCGATGAAAATAAATATTCTCATAGTTATCTTGAATGTTGGACTTGTATTCCTTCAGTATTATTTTATCATGTTTGTGCTCTTAATGATTTACAGTGGTTTTTGATTTTTTTTCCCTCCCTCCCAAAAATTTCAACTCCCCTCCATTCATAAATGTTGGTAGGGAGACTCCCCTCCTATGGAAAAATGAATTTCATGCCCTGATAGATATCTTTTAATTGATGCCAACTAGTTCCAAATTTTTTTTAATAATTTACTGTACATAGTAATTTTTTTTATCATTTTAATAGGTTAACAATTGAAATAAATAATTGTTAAAGTAGTGAAAAAGAATAATTAAAATTAATAGTAAAATATTAATTTGAAGATACTGATTTAACTTACATGCTTTTATTCTGTATTTCGATTACATGTATTTATTCTGTAATAAATATATAACTGTCTACTTTAAATTATTTTTAAGAATATTTAAAATGCTTATATTTATCACTTTGTGTTAATTTCGTACTTCTATTCATAAAGATACTCTGATGTAAAAATAAAATTCTGTGTAATAAACTTTTTCAAAATATTCTTATCAAATTCAGCCTGGAATTATTATTATTATTTTAGGAAGTTCAACAATAGAAAAAATGTGTGAAAAAGACAGCATGTAAAATTATCCAGTTGCTAGTGCATCCAATTCCAGTATCTCAAAAATATCACAAAATCACTCTCACTTTAACATAAATAGATAGTTTGATAGTTTGGCCAGGCCAAGAATGAGAATGACCAACTTCAGGAACTATTTGCAAGAGCTATCTTTGCTTCAGTTCAGGGTTGGCTTTTTACTGGTAAAAACCTGGGGAAAAGGGGTAAAAACCTAATGATACAATAAACTCCCCGAGTCATGAACTGTATATTAATGCTATTTATAAAACTGTATTTTCATGTAATTATGTGGATATATCATCATCAGGGCATCCTGATGATGCAAACTACATTATGTATGTAATAATCATTTTAATGAAAACCAAATGCTTACAAATATTATTTAAGATAAGTTAAGTGTAATAAAAGTATATTTACAATTTTAAGTAAAAATTATTAAACTAGCCTGCATTACATAATTGTAATAAATATTGTAATGTGCCATCTTATAATAATAGTTTTAATAACTTTGATAATGATAAATGTACATTATTGATAAATTTGAATTCTTGTAAGATGGAAACATGGATGAAAGTTTTCTGTGTTTATTATATTCCTTAAAATGAACTATTTTCGTATAGCATTCTTTTACTTACCAAATCAGACACTGAATTAGGTGAATATTGTTATATGGAAATGAAAATAGTGATACTAAATGTCCTGAACTTTTATCCCTGAGAAAATGAAAAAATAGCAGATAAATCTTCATTGTTCGCTTGTAGATTAAGGCCAATTGACTGCACTAGGGTCCTAGTCCTATAGGGGAATACCTTCCTATTTCTAAGGGATCCTAGCCAGTATTTATGTGCGGTTTATGGAGGGGGGAAAAAAAAAAACATGGAAAACTCCAAACAGCTAGATCAACAGGCAAGACTGGGATATGAACCTGGCACCTCCCACCATCCAGTTTCGAGAGCAGAACCTCTCAGCCATTGGTGGAGAGATAAATCTTCAAAAAAGTGACAGAAAATAGTCAAACTAATAAGTTTTTCTCAAAGGTTGTAAAAACCCTGGTAAAAACATGTTTTTCCAAAGATGGTAAAAACCGTAGTAAAAACCAGTAAATACCGTCCAACCCTGCTACAGTTACACCATTATCAATGCCTGAAAATGAAGAATGGAAGGCTTTTTTTCATAAACAACAGCCACCATTTACACTACCCTCAAGGCATACTTTATGAAATAAGCTTATTGATGAAGAGTATTTAATCTGAAGTTAAAACAAAAATTGAACAAACTTCTTCACTGGGTCTGGAATGTGATAGCTGGAGCAACCGATGAAATGAAGCAATTGTGAATTTCACTGTGACTATGCCTAACCAGTGTTTTACAAAGCATTACCAACTAATAAAAGTCGACATACAGCGGAATGCATGACTGATATTATAGAACATGTCCTGAAAGATATAGGGACTATATTCCGTATCCAGTGCTGTTTACATGTTGATGATTGTTTACATGTTTCATTTGGTGATCGTTCTGGTGCCATCATGAGCGATGCACAGCGGAAGTGAAGTAACTTGCCGGTGGTAGTTTAGACTGGCAACCATAAAGAAATGTGCATCGTCTCATCAGTTTGGGAATTTGAAATTGTTTCATGTTATGGATGGAAGGGAATGAAATATGTTATGTTATTGTATGAAAAGAATGTGTGTGTGTGTTTGTTAGAAACATGGTGTGAATATAAAGCTAATTAAAAGAAAGCATGTTGGTTTTACGTTATCAGCCGGTGTATGTGTTTGTTAGAAATATAATGCCAATATAAAACTAAATAAAAGAAAGCATGCTGGTTTTATGCTATAAGCAGGTAGAAATTAGGGACATTTCTGAGCGGTTAATTAAAAAAAATAATGTGCTAAAAAAATTTGTGCTTTTTTTAAACAAATCTTTGCAATGTTTAAGGTTTTTAATGTGAATTTTAAATTGATATTTGATGTTTTTATGTTGTTGTATGTAAGTTCTATTTACGTGCTATTCTAATCATACTGACTTTACATGAGGTATACAACTAGGTTGTTTAATCCACTGATGTTTTTTTGAGTTGAAAACGGGCCAGTGTTTGCCCAGTTTACATTAGTTGTACAACTAGGTTGCTTAATCCACTGTAGTTTTTTTAGTTAAAAACTGTCCACTGTTTGCTCATTTTAAATTGCCTGTAACTGAATTTGCAGATGTTCTTTGCTTAAATATTGATGGTGTATTTTGTTTTAATATTTTTGTTAATAGGAATATATGTTCAAATTTAATGTGTTATAAAATACTTTGCTGATCGTGCCAGATGGTTGGCGACAATCATTGGAGCTTGGCAACCACAAAGCTCCAGCGACTGTCGCCGTTTTTACATGGAGTGTGCACCGTCTTGCGCATCCCATGTAAACACGACGACAGTCGCCAACCATTTTGCACGATCAGCGAAGTCAAAGTATTTTAACACATTAAAATTGCACATATATTCCATTTACAAAAACATTAAAACAAAATACAACGTCCATATTTAACCAAAAGAACGTCTGCAAATTCAGTAACAGGCAATTTAAAATGAGCAAACAGTGGACCGTTTTTAACTAAAAAAAATACAGTGTATTAAGCAACCTAGTTGTTCAGCTATGTAAACTATGCAACCAGTGGACCATTTTTAACTAAAAAAACCTCAGTGGATTCAGCAACCTAGTTGTACAGCTATGTAAACTATGCAACCTGTGGACCGTTTTTAATTTAAAAAACCTCAGTGAATTCAGCAACCTAGTGTTACAGCTAATGTAAACTGGGCAAACACTGGCCCGTTTTCAACTCAAAAAAAAAACATCGGTGGATTAAACAACCTAGTTGTACACCTCTTATAAAGTCAGTATGATTAGAATAGCACGTAAATAGCACTTACGAAAACATAAACACTTCAAATATGAATTTAAAATTCACATTAAAAACCTTAAACAATCCAAAGATTCGTTAAAAAAGAGCACTTACCTTTATTTTATTTTTTTTAATAACCGCTCAGAAATGTCCCCAACACCCACCAGCTTATAAGGTAACACCAGCATGCTTTCTTTTATTTAGCTTTATATTCACACCATATTTCTACCAAACACACACAAATTCTTTTCATGCATTAACATATTTCATTCCCTTCCATCAATAACGTGAAACACAAACAATTTCAAATTGACGATACACGTACTCTTTATTGTTTGCCAGTCACAACTACCACCGGCAGGGTATTTCACTTCCGATGTGCATCGCCCAAGACGGCGCCAGAAGTATCACTAAATGAAACATGTAAACAAACATCCATATGTAAACAAAGCACCGGATATGGAATATAGTCCGAACAAGTAAGTGGATCAGAATTCATTCACAATATAGCTTCAACTACAGAAGATGTGCCAGTGGAAGAAATTCTATCAAAACTTGCAGAATATTGTGCACAAGAAGGCTTTTTTGGAAAATCCTGCGTTATAAAATCTGCTGAAAATATTAGTGTTACATTATGGTGGAAGGCACGTGCATTGGTATGAATTTAGCAAAAATTGCAGTGAAAATACTAAGCATGCCTGCAACAACTGCAGCAACAGAAAGAAGTTTCAGTACTTACGGACATATACACACAGCAAAAAGAAACTGTTTATCGATTGAAAGAAGTGGAAAATTAACATTTGTGGCCTATAATATTAAACTCTTTAAGGACAAAAATGAATTGCACTAATTTAGTGCAATTTCAAAATAATTATGAAATGGAATATTTTTCAGATGAAGAAAGCTTTTCTTCTTCTGAAGATGAAGAAGATTATTTTTTGTTTCTTTATAATACTCATGGGAGGGGAAATAAAATCTAGCTTTCCTTTTTGTTGCTCAATTTAAATCTACTTTTAAATTCATCTTATAATATATAATATTTAAAGTAGTTTTTTTTTTTCCTTTTTCTAAAATTTAAGGTTTTTGTGTCAAAAGTACAAGTTTCTATATAAAAAAGGGGAATAATACCGTAAGCGGGTGTCGGTTGAGTTGGCAACTTTTTTTTTGTCGCCAACGTCTAACCTTGGCGACTTGTTTTTCGCGCCAGACTAAACATAAACATAAGTAGACACATACGGAAAAATATAAACCCAAAACTACAATATACTTATCTAAACACATTAAAACATTAATAGACATATTTCAAATGCAATTATAAACAAAATGTACATAAACAAAGCACTAGCTCTGGGCACGTTAAAAAATAAATAAACCATAACCTTCAAATTATGCAAAATGCTAAAATATGTTTCTGCACATAATTAATTATACAGCGAAATTTCCCTTAAAACGTTAAAATAACAGTATTAAATTAATAGAAAAACACTCAAACCGACTACCTCCCCCCCCACACCACACACACAAACAACTCAAAAATACTTATTTACTGTATCATATTTAACCTGAATAGTGCACGTGATTTAAAGAAAAATACACTGCAAATATTTTTATAAAATGTTAAAAACACTCTTTATAAATAACAGAAAACAACTATAATAAACCGACTACTTCCTCCCCCACATGATTTTTGCAATTTAATATACCTTCAAAACACACAACATTTACACTATAAATCAGAATAGAATCACAAATCTGATCACAAACTCAAAAATCCTTACATATGTATTCATATTTAACCTAAAAATTGTACGGGAATTCTGTAAATCGGAAGCAAACCCAGATAACAAAAAAAAAAAAAAACTATCCCTCTTAAAACCTTAAAAAATTTTATTTTTTCATCCCAATTCACAAAAAATAACATACCATACTAAAAACCTTACATAATTATAAAAACATAAGACCATAAATATTCTCAACTATACACCGGTGTACCGTAAAGCAAGGAATAAACATTTAAATAAATAAAAGCACCACATACCTCAAATTTTATTCATGAACGACGTCCATTCACCACAAAATAATTCCATCAAAGCATTGAAATAAGCATAACAACTGTACCTCAACATACGCTCGATTCATATTCTTCACAACTCACAACAAACATTTTCAAATTTTTGTCGAATTTCACTTGATAAAAAATTAGAAACAACTCAACGTATAAAGGAACAACTTTCATCATAGCTCTACACAAATTATCTACATTTAATATAAAAACAAGCAAAAATTCCAATTTTCAAAAATAACCATTATAAAATACAAAACTGCAGCAGACGACACAACTTCCATTCCCGGCTAATTCAAGTTCAGTTATTTTTCCAGTTAAACTCCTTAAAATTCCTTCAACCAATCATATAATTCCTTCAAACACACTAGTTTCTCATGACATCATAAAACAACACAGCTCCGGCGGAAGGGTTGCCGATTAGCTAATCTCGATTGGCAACGCTGTCAGGGCTGTTTACAATATATAGTAAGCTTTGGCGACGCATCTTCCTTGGCGATGGACACCCGCTTACGGTATTATCCCCTAAAAAAGTTTCTTTCATAGCTTTCAAGAGAAAATTCTCGTCTATGAGAATATTCTTCAAAAGATTATTACAAAGAATTTAACAACACTATGCAAAACATTTGGACTATATTCCATATACGGTGCATTGTTTACATATCAATGTGTTTGTTTACAAATCATTGGCGAACAATCTTACGGCAGAGTGAGCGATGCACCGCCAAAGTGAAGTTACCTGCTGGTGGTAGTTGTGACTGGCAACCATAAAGAATACATGTTTCGTCAGGTTTGGGAATTTTAAATTGTTTCTGTTATTGATGGAAGGGAATGAAATGTGTTATGTTAATATATGAAAAGAATTTGTGCGTGTTTGTTAGAAATATAATGTGAATATAAAGCTAAATAAAAGAAAGCATGCTGGTGTTACGTTATAAGCCGGTGGGTGTTGGGGACATTTCTGAGCGGTTATTTAAAAAAATATAAAGGAAAGTGCTCTTTTTTAACGAATCTTTGCAATGTTTAAGATTTTTAATGTGAATTTTAAATTGATATTTGATGTGTTTATGTTTTCATAAGTGCTATTTACGTGCTATTCTAATCATACTGACTTTATAAGAGGTGTACAACTAGGTTGTTTAATCTACCGATGTTTTTTTTGAGTTGAAATTGGGCCAGTGTTTGCTCAGTTTACATTAGCTGTACGACTAGGTTGCTGAATCCACTGAGGTTTTTTTAGTTAAAAAGAAAAAAAAAACAAAGAAAAGAAATGTTGGTGAGAAAAAAAAGTCGCCAAAAATAGCCGACACCCGCTAACCGAATAATTCCCCCACCGATGTTTTTTTTGAGTTGAAAACGGGCCAGTGTTTGCTCAGTTTACATTAGCTGTACGACTAGGTTGCTGAATCCACTGAGGTTTTTTCAGTTAAAAACGATCCACTGGTTGCAGAGTTTACATAGCTGTACAACTGTGTTGCTGAATCCACTGAGGTTTTTTTAGTTGAAAACGGTCTACTGGTTGCATAGTTTACATAGCTGTACAACTAGGTTGCTGAATCCACTGAGGTTTTTTTAGTTAAAAACGGTCCACTGGTTGCATAGTTTACATAGCTGTACAGCTAGGTTGCTGAATCCACTGAGGTTTTTTTAGTTAAAAACGGTCCACTGGTTGCATAGTTTACATAACTGTACAACTATGCTTAATCTAGTGTATTTTTTTTAGTTAAAAACGGTCCACAGTTTGCTCATTTTAAATTGCCCGTTACTGAATTTGCAGACATTTTTTTGGTTAAATATGGACGTTTTATTTAGTTTTAATGTTTTTGTAAGTGGAATACATGTGCAATTTTAATATGTTAAAATACTTTGACTTTGACAGTCGCTGGAGCTTGGCGGTTGCCAAGCTGCAGCGGCTGTCGCCGTGTTTACATGGGGTGCGCACCGGCTTGTATGATTTTACCAAACATTTTTTTTTTTTAATACATTGCCCTAAAGAACCTCTATGTGAATACAATTTAATACAAAAACAAAAGGACAAACTTTTTATAATAGGAGAAATGGGTATTTACGTATTATCTGGGTGATCTGCTAAGATGAGCAATTTTTTGCCAAGATAAATGCCGGGCACATGAAATTATTTCTGGTTTAGAATGCGATTGGCAACAGATTGCCAGCACATTTGATGAAAATATAGTTTGGTGGGAATGACCACCTGAAACTTATACTAAACAGCAGAGCTGTAATTGACACTCAGATTAAGCTATAGATTTTGTAGTACAGTCTGGCGGCTTAAAGGTAAATTCAAATATAAATTTGTAAAAAATTAAAAATGTCAAATAGGGGTTTATTTTAAATCTTAATTATTTTTGCGTCAAATATGCTGGCAGATTGTTGCCGATCGTATTCTGAACTATCAATAACTTCATTGTACCGGCATTTATCTTGGTGTAAAATTGCTCATCTTGGCCGTCTGCCGGTATAATACGTAAGTACCTGATTTTTTTATGTTTTCGTAAGTGCTATTTATGAGCTATTCTAATCATACTGACTTTATATGAGGTGTACAACTAGGTTGTTTAATCCACAGATGCTTTTTTGAGTTGAAAACGGGCCAGTGTTTGGCCAGTTTACATTAGCTGTACAACTAGGTTGCTTAATCCACTGTAGCTTTTTAATTAAAAACGGTCCACTGTTTGCTCAATTGCCTGTTACTGAATTTGCTGACATTTTTTAGGTTAAATATGGACGGTGTATTTTGTTTTAATGTTTTTGTTAGTGTAATATATGTGCAATTTTAATGTGTTAAAATGCTGACTTTGCTGATCATGCACAATTGTTGGCGACAGTCGCTGGGGTTTGACAATCGCCAATGCTGCTGTGTTTGCATGGGGTGTGCACTGTCTTATATGATTTTACCCACAATTTCATAAATAACAGCACAAACAATATTTTTTGCATTTTTTTGGCTACCAAATATTCATATTTTTCTAAGGGACTTCCTCTTTTAACAATCGATTTTTTATAAAACAGAGAGTGGTTGCTTCTGAGAAATTTCCCTGTACATTTATTCTCAGTATCTTTCCTTATGTTAAAATGTATTCTCATTGTGAGTATAGAAAATTCAATATTTTCTCTAAGAATGTCTCATCTCTGTGAAATTCATTAATTTAATGGTATTCATAGCCCAAGAGAAAAAGTACTACTTATTTATACTTATGACCACAAGATATGTACTTTTATCAATGAAAATAAAATACAATAAAACTCAAAAAAATATAAATAGTAATTCCTCTGAAACAATTCTCTAATAAAAATTATCAGTCACACACAAAACATCAGTGGCGGCTTGTGACCTGTTTCAGTGGTGGGGCCTGAAGAAAAATAGTGCCAATTAAAATCGCGAAAATATATATACATATAGAACAACCTATCCCCACGTGCACACAGCTTAAGTATTTAAAATTTCTCAAATGACAAATAATTATTAAAATTACTATACAACCTTTGCTATTTTTTACCTAATTATGTTAAATTGAAAAGTTTAATTTATTGCTAAACAAAAAGCCTCATTTAACTATTTAATATTTATGTTCTTTATGGCTGCCTGTTCATAATTTTTAGTTGATTTATGTATTTTAAAATAAATATCAACATATATAAAAAAGACATTTATACATCGCTTTTTGTAAATCGAGAAAACAAAACAGAAAAATATCTGACTGCACTGCAAAGATACGATCACGCAAAAAAAAAAAGATTTCCACCTAAGCGGGAAATTTCACCAATAGCTACCGATTGCCGAAATTTCCCCGTACAGTCGTGTAGATCACCATGCGAGGGCCCAAAGATCTGGGCCTCGAAGACAGTGCCAAATAAGCCGTTTGGAAGCCAAGTTAATTCCGCGTCAATATGGCTTTTGTCCTCAATGCCAAATATGTCAACCCGATGAACTGAGAAAAGATACCAAATTTAGGGCAAGCCAGCCCATGGCCCATGCATGGTTTAGATATAGGATTTCCCCCTATAACTATTGCTTTTTAAAGGCGTTTTTTAATGGATATTATTAAAATAGAGTAAAATGCGTGCATTTTTTCAATGAAGGTAAATTATTGAAAGACCTGTCTTACATAATAGAAAGATACTTTGATTTAGACGATGGTTAGTCGGTGGGTCCAGGCCCCTCTGGCCCTTAATGACGAGCCGCCACTGCAAAACATGATGCAAAACTAGTGTAATCAAGACATTTCAATTTTTTTCAACTTTGTTCACTATAGCATAGTAATAACAATAATAATAATACGCATCTAAATATGACTAAGAGATGCAATAATACATTGTCAACAAATTTTTATTAAAACTTTGGTAGTTTGAATCCATAAATTTAATAAATATATAGTAATAGGTTGATATACTAAATTAAATCATAGCAAATGGAACTCAAAAATTTTTGATAAATAATCCAAGTCCATTTCATCTGAACAGAGAAGACTTAATTCAGGTCAATAGGATCAGTCCCAAGTACGTCAATAAATATATATATATGTCAATATACAACTATAAAAAGATACCAGCTCTAAACTAGTACTATCATTGGTAACATATAAAACATAATTAAGAATTGATCAATAGTATTATTGTACAATCAAAGCATTACACAAAAAATACTTAACAATTTTAGCTAAACGAAATCGGAGAACTTAACAAGTATACTCCACCTTCGAATCAACAAATATGATGCTCAAAAATAAAAAACAAAAACCACCGCTAAATAGACATTAAAAAGAATATATAACACAAATTTACCTTGAAAAAGCATAAATAAAGGAGTAAATTACTAAAAACGTACATAAGTGAGAATTTTTTGGGGTTTTTTTTAAATTAACGCTACTACACACATAAACAAACGATTAAGCCTAAACAAACCATGGTCATCATACAAAGCAAGATTAAAAAAGCGATCAAATGACAGAAACAAATCAAAACTTTTAGATTTCAGTAAACATCATCTAAAAAAATGTCAAATACAAAATCAATTACGTAAGAAAAGTGAAATAAACTTACAAAATTGACTCCGCCAATTATTAAGAAAAAACCAGTAACGCATATCCCGCTACAGATTCGATTAAATACATGTAAACATGAGTATTTTAATCGTGTTGCATCGATAGTTAAAAATTTGAAAATAAAATGGCAAACTCATTATTTCAAAGTAAATTAGCAAGGAAAAAATATTCTAATTTATATAATTTCATTTAAAATAAAAATTAGCAAAATAACTCATTAAATTACTAAGAATAGCTATTATTTTATAAATATACCATTGTTTAAGATAAGAAATATCCTAGTAACCTATTTTGAATGACACACAAGTTTTGATCAATGTTGATAAATACAGGAATTTAGAGCGACATTTTATATTTAATGAAATAATTAACAGAAATCTAATTTTAAAAAATTTAATAATTAAAAATTGTCCTCAATTGCTTCTTTACTTTTTGAGGACAAATCGCGATGACAGCTAATAAACTAGTTTATGGACATTTTGCAGGTGATGTCACCTGGCGGTATTTGATAGGCAACATGCACTATCTTATGGGCATATTCACAATCGCGGGTCTCTTCAGCGGATTGGCGATTTCGCCTTGGCGCGCCCAGAGAATATCGCCAGTGAGACTCCAGCGCGCACGCGCAGTGAAATCTTTTGGGGGAACAATGCATTTGCACGGTTTTCTTTTCATTTCGCAGCTCCTTTTGTTCTTGTTTTGTTCATAGCTAGTACTATGAGCGTGTTTTAAGTTTTAATTTTAACTATCGGCTTT
>JAWZYV010013962.1:0-217235 GCA_038373885.1 Cheiracanthium punctorium
ACTCGGCAAGACACAAAATGCAGAGTGGGGTTCCCCAAGGTTCTATCCTGGGTCCCACTCTATATAATCTTTTTGTTAACGACCTCCCAAGACATGACCGTACTAGTATCGCTCTGTACGCAGACGATACTGCTATCATAGCCAGGCATCCAAATACTAGATTCATGAGAAGTGCCTTACAAGCTCATCTTGACGCAATCGAACTCTGGATGAGAAACTGGAAGATAAAACTAAATGCCCAGAAATGCATAGCCATTTCAATGGGTAAGAAAACCCCTCCATCTAGACTTATAATTGACAAGGACATTAACTGGGCGGACTCCGCCGCCTATTTAGGAGTCACGCTTGATAAAAATCTAACATGCAAGCGGCACGTTACTCTCACTAGAGGTAAAATGAATGCTGCATTCAATTGGGGTTAGCAACCTTATTTATACCAGAAAACAGAAGACCCAAAACAAGATTATTATGTACAAGGCCCTTGTTAGGCCAGTTGCAGTTTATGCTGCTCCCGTATGGGCGTATGCAGCTAATAAACATATTACTAGCCTATCTAATGCTGAATCAGGATTTCTCAGAATCATCAGACATGGTACTGCCTATATTTTGAACAAAATTGTTAGGAAAGACCTTCGTATCAACACTATGACAAAACAGCTACACAAGCTAACCAAACGTTTTCACAATAAGCTCGGCTCTCTCCCTAATGAGATTATAGCCGAGCTCCCTGATTATGACTATCACAGCATCAAATACAGAAAACGGCCTAAGGCCGCTCTGTCTCTTCTCTCCTGCGGCCATATCACAGTCTAGCAACACAGACGAAGTTATTAAATATTTATATATTGGCATACGACTGGTTATTACTATAGCTTCGTTAAATTAAAAAATAAAGGTCCAATTAAAGATTCCATATGGTCTTCTTTGAAAAATGCTAATCAACCGTTTAAGTTACATAAATTCAATAATAATTGTATTGGAAAAACAAAACTAAACATAAATTTAATCATACTCAGGTGTCATAAAAACGAAAATTAAGGAACGAAGTTCCGAAATTTCGTATACGTACAACATTAAAACCAATTCCGCTATCCCCATAAAACCCATCCCCTTTATCAACAATAGAACCCAATGACACAACCCCTCTCCCTCACCATAGATATATCAACCACATGCAAGAATCCCCCCTCCCATACCACATCCCTATCCCATACCCTCCAACTTTCCTACCCAAAAACACAAGCCGAACCGTTCCTCTCAACATTAACGATACAGCAGCGGAAACAAACAGTCCCTGCTTCGTTTTTTACAAGAAAAACGAAAACGACACTAATATTATTTACGGAAAATTAACGACCTTCAAGCTGTTATTCAAAATTGTTTAATATTAGTGTTACAAATAACGAAGCGTTATCGATAACGGATAGAAAAACGAATAACGGTTGAGATCGGACTATTACTAAAAACGTAAAAACGAATAACAGTTATATGCAAAATACAATAACAGTTATGTCGTTTTTTCCTCCGATAATAGTTATTATTAACTGTTAAGCGTTATTCGACCCATCCCTATTGCTTACACACGATATTCTTGACAATTCACCTTTAAGCTTAAAGTCTAGTTTGAAATTATGTAAGAAAAAATTCAAATTCTGATTGTTTGTTCACCATCATTTTATCAGGTCTGATATTCTTCAATTTATAGCAATAGTTAAAATAAGTTTTGAAAACGTAAGCTGCAATCGTAATACGGAAACTAAATTTCAGTTCAATATTCAACCCCTGATCAAAAGTAAATCAAAATTAACTCAAACAAAAATAAATTTGATAAAATAGAAAAAGGTAACAGAATCGCAATTTTATGACACATTTTCATTTTACGCGAAAACATCGAACCCGTTACATGACCCATTTCATAAGCCAGCTGGGCTGTTTGGGGAATACGTTATAGAGATGGCCAATGATTCGATGAGTCGAATCAGTGATTCGAATCTTGGTACTGAGTGGCTCAGTCTTTACACTCACTCTCTACTGATTCGAATCTCAAGCCCTCAAGGGAAACACATTCCAAGTGCGAAGGGAAGAAAAACTTATTTTCCCTTTGCCGTTCCCAGAGATTTTCCCTTACTCTTTCAACTCTTTTCGACTCTTTACGACTCTTTTCGACTCTTTACGACTCTGAGTCGATAGATGATTTGAAACAGTAAATGAGTGGGTGTGGGTGAGTTGGTCACTGAGTTGGTGCAGCAACGAATCTTTACTGATTCAGTGTTTCGCTCTGTTTCGGTGATTGTATACTATCGTTGAGATTCATTAGTTTTTCGAATCTTCTATCGACTCAGAGTCGAAAGGAGCCGAAAAGAGTTGAAAGGATGTTTCATTTAATTGAAGTTTTTTTTTTCGAATCTTTGGTGTTTCATTTCTTGGTTGGTGGTCGGATTTAAAGTTTTATCTGTCTGTGGGTGTGGAGTGGGTCGAACATCGTTTGCTTTTGGCGGGGGACATAGGCGTTACTTCCTAAGGGCAAGAGGGGTCAATCTCCCCCCCGAAAAAAAAATTAAGAAAATCCCTCCTTCCAACTTGTCTGGATGATTTAATATTTGTTTAAAATTTAATGAAACATCCCTTTTCTACTTTTAACTTCAATATATGTCCCCTGCCCCAAACCTTAAAAAAAAACAAAAAAAAAAAAACGGAACGTTAAGTTTACATGGTGGCGGATTTTCATGTGAAGGGAAATAGAATGAAATAAAGTTAGGATTGTGCTTGTCACTTTTAATGAAGGATACAGGGGCGGTATTAAGCGCTCTCACAAAAGGACTTTGTAGTAAGCAAAATAACATTTCGCTTTATTGCAGCAGATTTCGTTTTTTTTTTTTTTTTTTTTTTTTTACCTTGTTTTTCGTTTAAGGGGAATGATTTTATTTTCTTTCGTAATTCAGAGAAATACAAAATAGGATCTAAAGCAGTGGCGTAGTTAGTGTTATTGACAGTGGCGTAGCCAGGATTTTATTTCGGGGTGGGCTGGGTATCAAATTTAAAGATAAAGTTCAATTGTAAGCTAAGTAAAGGGTCCCATTTTTGGGGGGGGGGCAGCAGCCCCTCAGTAGGACTGGGCCAAAAATCGACATATCGGTTTTATTTCAACATCAAATATCCGATATTCCCATTTTCATTTCAGTGAAATCTCGAATTCGATAAAGGTCAAAAATACAGGCCGGTCAGGGGCGTAGCCAGAAATTTTTCATGGGGGGGTTATGACTACTGCAACTCATATATATGTATACGTGTGTGTGATAATGTAGTGAAGAATATACATTTTGTATGGCAAAAAATTCCTCATGGGGGGTTATGACCCCCCTAACCCCCCCCCTTGGCTACGCCTCTGAGGCCGGCGATAAGAAAATCCTGAGATCAATACCAGCTTGTGATGCTTTTGCTACTGCTTTCTCTCCGTTGATGACGATGCCGGATCGCGGAAAAAACAGCTCCATGGTTTATTAGTCTAATTACCATAATTAATTAACGTATATCTCGGAAACTATCCACCTTAGCGCGTTTTTATTGATTCTCGACCCCCCTAAGCTCAACACCCCACCGATACTTAAAATTTCGAATGCTTTGACACCAAACTTAACCTTTTAATCTTACAGCTCCAGGGGGTCATACGAAGCTCCCCTATATTTTCAAATTGGCCATTTTAAACACTAGCCTCCTCCGGCGGCATCTCCAAAGTCTGGAAACCATCCCAGAGCCAATTTCTACATGTTTGCAGTCCTTTTAAGCCTCAATCATGGTTAATTAGTCTAATTACCATAATTAATTAACGTATATCTCGGAAACTATCCATCGGAGCGCGTTTTTATTGATTCTCGACCCCCCCTAGACATCTACCCCCATCGATACATAAAATTTCGAATACTTTGACACCAAACTTAACCTTGTAATTTTACAGGCCCAGGGGGTCATACGAAGCTCTCCCGTATTTTCATTTCGGGCAGAACACTAGTTTTACTCGAGCAAGGAGAGAGAGATGCTAGCTGCCCGAGAACTCAGCGGAGAAGAAACCCGATGAATGGGTGAAGGGTGTTTAAATAGTACGGCTTTCGGCGCAGAGAGAGGGAAAATTTCTTTAGTTGTTTTATTGATTCAAGATTCGAATCACTGATTCGAATCATCGAAGTAGTGAGTGTGTTGAGATTCGAATCAGTAAAATGAGTCGTGCCGCCCATCTCTAATAAAGGCATACCTGGAAGCATGTACTATATAATCACATTTTGTGGAGT
The DNA here is from genome assembly GCA_038373885.1 of Cheiracanthium punctorium. Taxonomy (NCBI): domain Eukaryota; kingdom Metazoa; phylum Arthropoda; class Arachnida; order Araneae; family Cheiracanthiidae; genus Cheiracanthium; species Cheiracanthium punctorium. The sequence goes on from JAWZYV010013962.1 coordinate 4,287, forward strand.
AATAATGAATTGTAAATATTTAATCACAATTTTTTTCAAATAAAACTTTACTGTTTGAGAAATGTGGTTGGTATTTTGTACATTATTATAGCTATTTAAATAATCGTGAACTTTCAAATTATGGTAACTTCAAATTTCGTAACACTCCTTTGTAGAACTGTCCATGATATAAATGTGTCATATTAAGATATTTGTTTATTCATAAACAAGATTACTCGATTGTAAATTAATTTTCATACTTAATTTCCAAGTTTTTGCCTTGAAATAAAAATGCGCAGAGGATTAACAAATTGTATTAAACTATAGATTTTGGCTTTCAAGAATAATTTCCGGGAGGGAACACATTTTTAGCAACAAAGTGATTAAGATAAAGCGCTGTTAAAAATACGTCTCCCAGATCACATCGGTTATAAAACATTTTCTATCACTGTTTAGGTGGTGCACATTCCTTTCCAAAATTACTAGTTATTTTTTTCCCACATCTTTTAAAAAACACAATTTTCTTGTTCGTACAAATGTAATTGCACACTGAATATGAAGCTGAATGAGTGACCCGAATATGAAAGCATAACATTTTAAAGAGTTGAGGTACAGTTTGTGGGCTTTGTCGCAACAATCGCCTTTTAAAGGAACCATTATAATCACAATTGTGGATTTTCGCTAAATTCTTCACTTTTATAATTTTTTTTCTAGATGATTATGATTTTCTTCTGGTTAGGTCATTATGACAACAAAAAACGTTTTTATTATATAAAAGCACTTAGTAAATAGTGGTTGGTAATTTTCTACAGGCATCTTTTATGTTGGCAGTAATACATATTTTTGTTTTCCTATACTGATCTGTCTATACTTGCAATTCCTCGAAGTATTGCCATGTACTAGTTTAGTAAAAATAATGTTCTTAGCAGTTTTAAGCAAAATCACTTTAATTATTAATTTATTTATATGATTCACTTAAATTCATACCCAGAAATTTAGGATATTTTAAATAAATTGACCAATTTTAAGTGTTTTACGTATATTATTTCAATTGTAATGCAAAATAATAGAATTTTAAGTAAAAATCTTCCGTGAATATAGCCAAATAACCTTACTTATGTTTAACTTTTTATGGGAAATTTCATTAACAAGCTTCTTTTAAGAATATCTTGTTGTACAATGCATATGAATCTAAATATTATGCAAAAGCATGCTATGACATTTTTACATAAAGAAATAATAGTTTAAGAAAAGACCATGAAAACAAATCAAAATTACAATAAAAAACGTTTTTAAGTTTTTATAAATTGTGTCTTAATTGAGATTTTGTGGTACATTCAATGTAATGGCTCAGTTTTTGTACCAATAATGGGTGAAATTTGCTCTTTTTTCCCCTCAAATATATTGGTCTACCATCGTACTTATTAAAAAAATAGACTATAACATTAGTGACAGTATATCTGTTATTTTCACTGTATTGTATATTGGAGGCTTAACACACCTATGCCTAAATTCATGGACAAAAAGAGTCCATTTTTTTCGCTCATGACTTCGTTCTTTTTGCTTCTATCTGATAAGCACCATGAGAAGTATTGTAATTACTTTTTCGTTTCAAGCATTTAACAAATAAACATTGGCCATTAATAAGGCCGAGGTTAACTTCCATTTTACTATGGAATCATCTATCAGGCGGCCCGCATACGTGCATCCCCCTTCACAAGCCCTAGTCGGGAATCGAACATGATCCCATACGTAGAGCGATAAAATTTTACAAGCTAGAGGCAATATGACACGTGAGAGTGATTTAGTTCAGTAGCATATAGAGTATTTCGAAGAGCCTAGCTTCTGTGCAACAGCCCCTCCCGTTTTGCGTCACAGCTTTGGGTTCTCGTAATGTATGTCAATCGGAAAACCTCGTTTTTTAACAACAAAAAAAAAAGTATTCAAGTGTTTGCATGATTTTAATGCACTGGATTGGTTAAGTAAGCCTTAGAATTTGATTTTTCCAAGGATAATTAAAACTGATGTTTCTAATACCCTTTTTCTCGTGGCTGACGAGAAGACAGGCTGCGGTGCTGACATTTGGATACACCCGTTTTGTCCTGGAAGAGTCATGTGACTGAGGAGGTTTGGCCATCTTGGTCCGATATAACTACAGTTAGAGATAGTCACGGAATACCCCGCATGACTCTTCAAGGGCAAAAGGGGTGTGACCAAAAGGGAGACCACAACCTGGCTTTCTCGTCAGCCAAGCCTTTTCCCCAGTTTGAATACAATAGGAGAATGTGCGCAGAAGGGATGTGCAATCGTCACCTGACTGTCAGACGTCATTAAAGCGTCACGTTGAAATGCTCTAATGAGATACAATTCAGTGTAAGGCAGAAAACAGTTGATGGAATTCTGAAGGCCCAAAATTATTTGTTTGTTTGTGCAACATGTATTTTGGATTTGTGTGCCTGGCTCGAATTCCGCTTATAAATCCACGCCAGAAGGACGACACAAGGGAGGTGCCCTCCGTGGGGGTCTTTTGAAGGGGTCCTAACCCGCATTTACGCTAGTTTCGGAGAAAATCAAGGAAAACTCAGAAAGGTTAGGTCGACAGCCAAGCGAGTGGACCCAAAACCGGGACCTTCACACATCGGCCGTCTACCGTTTTCAGTGATATAACCACGGTGCCATAGTGAGGCGAACCAAAATTTATTTCCTAGAAATCAAATTCGATTTTTTTTTTCCTCTGAACAAAACAACTCTCATGAAGATATCCGTCCAAGAAATAATTAAATTCGAAACTGACGGCACGATCGTCAGCAGAGTGTACAAAACTTTTCTCTCTGTTTACTCCACCAAATTACATAATCAAAGATGCATGACGCTTATGTCGAAGGCCTTTCTGGAGTAAAAAAGAAAAGCAATCAGACTTTAAAACTGATAATCTTCCAGAAAATCCAGATATCATAGGCATCCAGTGCACGAACGTAAACGATATCTGTTAAATATTTAGTGGTGGGTTCACACAGAAGACAGTGGAAGGCTTCTACGATTTTATTTTGCTTGTGTGTATGAGGAATTTAAAGGAATTGTACTTAAGGTGGGAAATAAAAGTTTGTGAATGAAGAAAACATACTCGCATTCGATGAAGAGGATTTTGTGCAATTTTGTATCTAAAATATATGAAATACCTAGTGTGCTAAACTTTAGAAAACTATTAATTCATCGATTCTGGAAGGAATAACAGAGTACTACCTAGAAATCTTATTTAGGAATATAGTCCAATATGTTTATAATTGAAATATTTTTCTCTATAAGTTAAGTGTTTAGTTTGTGATTCGTGATACACTTCTGTATGATTAATTATACCGATTCAAGTTTTAATTACAGTAATAACTATGCTCTTAATTGTATTATATTTAACTATTAGCACTTATTCTACTGCATTTATTGCCTCATACATATTCTTCCACTTCATTCTTTGCTTATTTTGTTAGTCTCATACCGTACTCCCCAGACTAGAAGATTCAACTTTTAAGAGCAATACTTTTGCATAATAGTCAAATTTTAGGCCTTTTTTGGAAAAGTATACTGCACAACTCTCGAATAGTTCCACTTTTAATGGTTTAAATTGATCTTAATAACAAATGAATTAGATAAAATATGCATAGCTAAAAATGAAAATATGCATGGTGGTGAATAATCTGCCGAACAAAACTAAAAATTGGCAGCTGTACTTTTAAACTTTATCTGATTCTCCATGCGGAAACATTTTACTTTTTCATACAGAGCATTTCCCTTACACTTTCCGAGGTAGCGTGTCATTAGAGGTATACCTGAGTAAGCTGTACACTATGTATGCTTCTGACATTCCTACATTATACTGAATTAGATTCATATATAGCAGTTAATTTGTGAGGAGCTCCACCCGAACATTTTTCAGCAATGTTTATTTAAGGATAATTTAATATATTATAAATGAAGAACTGTGTCTGCTGAATAAGTTACGACATTGTAAAACAAGGATGGTGAACCCTTATGGATCAACGTGCCATTTTTTCTAAAGAAATCTTTAATGAGACCATAGACGTGCAGTCAAATAATTTTGACTTAGTGATTCTTAGGAAAATAATAAAACTAAATAGTAACAACTCAAAACTCCTTATTTACAAAAAATAGGGTTATATGTGTAATTCATATTAAAATGTGTGTTATTTTTAATTAAAATGCAAACCGCTTTGTTTCGTGGCTTGCCCAAAATATTGTGTCGCGTGCCATTCATTGGTTCGCCACCCCTATTATAAAATGATTATATTAGTATTTACTCTAATTGGGGTATACTTTTTGCCTATGTATCCTAAATGTAAACCCTATTTAACAATAATTAATTTTGAAGTGACCTACTTCATATTGACGGATTACCGGATTCCAATGATTATGTAAATGCATTTGAGTAGAATAATTATGCGTTAATAACATTCCACATTCTACAGCCGCGCTCTATACCTCTGCGCGGTTTCTGTCAACTGGATTTGATTATATTTCGTCTGATGGTTCTAAATTAGTTCAAAGATAATTCAAAACTACATGAAAACGAAAGTTTATTAAATTATTGGGCTTCATGTGCAAAAAATGAAATACAGAAGTTAGTTCAAATAAGTTCATTTTATGAATAGAAATGATAATTATGTTTCCGAATGCACTTTTCAAGGTCCCAGCACTTGGTATGGATATCTTTGAAGAAATCATTTAATTCGACAAAAATCTTCGCCACAACTCTAACACAAATAAATTTCATTATAATGCTTTTTAAACAAAAAAAAATCGATTTTAGCTAGAATGAATCCAAGAATTTAGTCATTGCAAAATCCATAGCGTAAAACTAATGACAAAGACATTTTTTCAAAAATTTTTTCCCAATTGAGCGATACCTTCAGGAGATAAAAATTATGGAGATAGAAATTATTATGCACGTCAATAGCTGCCCACTTTTATGGAATATGATTAATCACTTACACTAAACAACAGTTTTAGGCTTAGAGCACAGCGCAGTTTGAGAGTTCAACAGATAGAACGTTGGCTACTTTAGAAAAATATTTTTATAGAATTTCTACTGTTTACAAAAAGTGGTGGGTTATATTCCGTAAAAGTTGCCAACTATATTGTAGTACCGACTTATCTCTTTTTAACATTAAACACAACTAGAAATAAATGTATCATAAAAGATTTTAAAATTTTGTGTTATTGGGTTTCGGGAGGATTGAAAAGCAAATATACATGTATTTTAAAACCTTGCAATTTTACAGTCGCAGTGAAATAATTTTTTGTGTGATAATTCACGATAACACATCATAGAACTGCAATTAAACTCCATTACTTTTCACTGGTGTTTCGATTTTTTTTATACTAAATGTATATATTTCAATAGTGGTACTTCTGTACGATAAGTCAATTTAAAGTATACACATGTGCCATCAAAATTTTTATTGCAAAATGAAGTAAAATATATATTTTAAAGAATGAATTAATATCTAAGAATATCTTTTTTTAATTTGGAAGTTTTCAATTTTATTTTAAAGTGAGATTTCAAAAAAAAAACTTACTTTTCCCCTTATATTTTAGTTAAAATTTTCTAAAATGTTTCTCACTCAGTTTTAATTTTAATTCATTCTATAGATACTGATACTATTTATAAATGTACAAAGTTTCGTGAAGATGCGAATCATAGAAATTTTGTTATCTTACGGATAGCTCATAAAAAATACGTTTTGAGAAAACGCTGTTTAGAGGTATTATTGTGATCATATATAAAACCTTCATAAAACGTTTTATGTGTATCTCCGGTTCTAGTTGGAATAAATGGATGGAATTGGAATCGAAATGCAAAGAGAGGATTAAGGTTCAAAATCAAATGAAAGTCAAAAACTAGATTTTTAAACCCTTAATAATCCTATGACCCCTTAAATTGCCTCGCAATAAAATGAAAGAAAATGTTTTCAAAAGATGCCACTTAGTTCAACGAATGTGAACTTCAATTGTTGAAAAGATGTAATCAAATGTTAATTTATTTTTCTCAAGTCATAATCCCTCTCAAAAACATAATCTTGTTAGGTAGAAAATAAATTATTGCACAGTTAAATAGCAATATGAATACTTATTTTTTCTTTTCCAGTTAAGAAGTTGAATGTTTCTTATTTATTTCACAAAATTAACTATTTTGGGAAGGGGAAATTTTTATTTTTTACCTTGTTTCTTTCAAAATTAGCAAACTTCACCTCTTTCTTGTCCCCTTTCACTCACATTTAGCTAAATCTTCACCAAACCCAGAGAGAGATAGTGAATGACTGTTTGATATTGTTATGTTCCCTCCATTCTCGCAAAGTAAGAAGCAGGTTAACAACTGCAGAAAAGGAAAGGTATCGCCTATTGGACATGCAAAGAATGCCTATCCTTTCAAAAGATATCTTGCTTAGGACAAAATTCGACCAGCGATCATCAAAATGTAGATTAAAGTGGAATTTATTTCATTTGGAATGGAAAACATGTGTAGAATTTTATTTCTTATTGGTTTCATAAATTTACAAACCCTACCTTAAGTGTTTCCATTCGTTCCTTCTTTTGCATTTAACAATTTCAGTATATTTTCCTTTAATTCATTTTTGCAATTCAACTAAAACGAAACATTCATAGCAATTTAAAGAAATCAGTTTTTAACTCGTGTTTATATGCATTTAATTTGATTACTGAGTCTAAAAGTTAATATTTGAAACTTTTATGCATTCATCAAAATTGACATCACCCCACCAAGGGCCGAGCGCATAGCGCTGTGAACTGGAAGATGGAAGGTGCCTGGTTGAAAAATCTGGTCACGTCCGCCGACTTATCCATTCGGAGTTTTCCGTGGTTTCCTCTGAAACTTAGCGTAAATATCGGTTAGGCCCCCTTAGTAAGACTCACATGGAGGGCATCTCATTTCTCGACCTACAGCCCATGTGTAGCTAATTGGCTGTAATTCCACAACACAACACACAAAATCGACATCATACGAAAATGCTGCATCTCAAGACATTGCTCTGTAAAATATCTCACTTTAGAAAATGAAATAAAGCAAGCATAGTTCAGTGCTTTTTAGGCTTGCCTTCTCAAGCGAACAATTTCTTTTATTTCCGCCTGTTATGTTACATTTGCTACTCTATTCTTTCGTCATTCTTTTTTTATGCCACAATCTGTTGACATAAAAGAGTAAAACTTACAAAAGAACAGCTCACCATTAGGTTCCGGTTGCATTATAAAGTACTATTTAGTTCGAACGCATTGATATCAGTTATAGGGGAGGGAGGGAATCAGGCATGTTTCTCTAACACCCTCTCGATTAGATAATACGTTGGTATATCAACTTTTTTACCTCGAAAGAAAGAAGATTCAGATGGTGTAATTATGTGTTGATTTTACCAAGCGGAAGAATTTGAGTAACCGATATATCATCTCAGTTAATGGGTACTTCTGATGATGCCTAATTACTTGCTCATCTAATAAGACATAGTAAAAATCAAAACATAAAAAGCTTGCGCACTGTGAGTTTAGAGACTAAATAATAAAGTCTACAAGAAAGAAAAATATTTATTCCAAGTATTGCTTGCACTTCTTGCTTCAACGCCCTGAAGTTATGACTGGTTTATACAGAATTTACGCTCATCGTACTTCTCAAAACTTTAATCAGTAAAAGAATTTAAATTTTGGGTAAATACGGACATAAATCTCTGATGGCTCCGGACAGGTCTAGCCGAAATCGGACACATTCTTTTCAGTTCTATTCTGCTACACAAGAGAGTAGGAACAAGATTACTTGAGATTTTTCATGCATTGTTTTTCCTTACTTCTCACTCTCTCGAGTACTCTCTTGGATCTCGTTCATCTAGTCATAAGATTTTTCCCCCTCATTAAATAAAATAAAAAAAATATTTTCAGTTGATCGTGATGGCATCTGCTGAAATCGACCGAAAAAAAAGACGTTGTTGACGAAAAATTTGAATGATCGACACCGCTGTAAATACTGTTGCAAAAAAGTTTGCTTGGTTTTCACGTTCGTCTCCTGAATGTACAGTGTATGTGGAAAGTTCTTGTAGACAGCCCACTTGCCAACATGAAACGCAAATTTTATCGATCCCAGAACTTTGTCGAACAATTTGCTGTACACAATTCACAGAATCAATAAGCAATAACACTGTGTTTTATAATAGTCATCTTAACTCAGAAAATTTCTTACAGGGAACACAGGGAACTGAAAAGAGAATTTTCAGTTCCCTGTGTTCCTTGCGACGAAGGGCTTGGACTGATGAAGGCCAAAACAATTTTTGGTTGAAACGTGCATATCTTCTTACCTATAACATCTTATGTGTGTTTTTTTATAAAGTTTTTAATTTACTTTATTGTTTAACACCAGTATTTTGAGATTTTCCGAAGATGTTAGAATATAACAACCACTTTTTTGCAAGAAGCAATTTTTTTTAATTGAAAAAAAAATCTTAACCAATATTATGAATGCGAAAGTGAGTTTGCTTGTTTGTTTGTTTATGAGGCTTTCACGCCTAAACCGCTGAATCGATTAGGATGCATCTTGGTTTAGATATAGATGGGACCCTGGAGTTGGTTATAGGCTAATTAGAATTTTAGATTTTTAATTACTTTATTAATTATAAACCGCTTTTACGTTGCCATGCTTGGCGAGTTTCGCCCGTATCAATCAAATGATTCATGTTTTGAGCTAACAAGAATGCTATTGCTTCAAAAAGAAGCGCGTGCGTGCATCTGAAAAACATTAAATTCCACGGAAATTATGCCAGTTTTATGCCAAATCTATCTATCTGTAATAATAAAAATGAATGTTCTCCAGACAAATCTACAGAAAGCAGAGCTTTGAAAATTTGAGCATAGAAGCCCATGACTGTGCACCTGAGGCTCAGGATGTTGAAATTTTAAATACTTTTCTAATTATTAATTAAAAACTGTTTTATCGCCCGCACAAAATGATTATGCTTTTGAAATAAAGCTGAAATTCTATTTTCAGATAAACATGCATTTGAAAAACATGAAATGGTATGGAAATTATGTTGATTTTACGCCAAATTAAAAAGCATTAGAAAGAAAAGTCCAAATGTGTTTCTTAAACTTCATAAATTTCCAAATCCTACCAATAATATAAAAACTCGGCTGTTCTAGCCTCGTCAGGGGGAGATCCCCCTGAACCCCCCTAATTTTTTAGTTTTATTATTGCCATATTAAAACTATATTAATTAACTTGGCATTTTATCGCTCATCTTTCGCGTATTTCGCCTGGTAACCCTATGTTGAAATTTTTATGAGTGTAACCTATTTATAGAAAATACATGTGGTGCATATTCTACAGCTTACGAAATAGTGTACCAATAGATTAAAGCTGTTGTGAACTAATAATATTTGAATATATGTAAAAAATACATGTGGAGCACATTCTACAGCTTACGAAATAGTGTAACAATATCGAGACTAAAGATTGCTTTAATCTCGATATTAAAGCTGTTGTGAACTAATAGTATTTAAATACATGTAAAATTATGTCACTTTATTATGTCGCATTTTTGGGACACATTTTTCAATAAGGGTATTGAGAGATAAAATGACATAGTCATTAAAAAATGTGTACGTTTGTGTGTTTAGATGTTTTTGACTGAATCACACTCAAATTGCTGAACGGATTTGGAAAAATTCGTAATGAAGTTAGCTTATGCCCTGGATTAACATACAGGCAACCTTTCAAGCATATAGCATAAATAATTCTTTTACAAAAACATTCAAAATAATTCTAATGTATTGCGCTCTATGGACATTTTATAGCTACTAAACCGATTCTAAAACTTCGTTACACTATTCCTGAGTATTATTGTTCGTTTGTTTGTGGATTAAGACCGATTGACTGCACTAGGGTCCTAGGCCTATATGGGTTATTCCTCTGTGGGGAACTTTCTAAGGATCCTAGCCCGTATTTACGCGAGGTTTTGGAGAAAACCGCGAAAAACTGCGAGCGGCTAGGTCGACAGGCTCGACCAGGGGTTGAAACTGGCACTTCCAGCCTTCCAGTTTTGAGAGTAGAACTTCTTAGACACTGGTGGGACCCTGAGTGTTATAGGCTACCTTTTATGCATATATCACAAATAGTTCTTTTACAGGGATACTCATAAGAATTACATTACACTCTATATGTATCTCTGTAAGTACCGAACCGATTCCAAAACTTTTTTCACTGTTAGTAAGCTACACTATTCTTGAGTATTATAGGCTAAAATTCATACATGTAGTGCAAATAGTTTCTTTACAGGAACACTCAAAATAATTCTAATACATTACGCTCTCTGGGTATCTCTGTAACTATAGAGCCGATTCTAAAACTTTTTCGCTAAGAAAAAGCTGAACTATTCCTGATTAACGTAGGCTAAAATTCATGCTATAGCATAAATATTTCTTTCACAAGAACAACAAAAACAGTTAGCAAATACTGTCGTAAATGTATTCGCCAAATGCCTGAAAAAAATCTAAATTTAGTAACTCTGCTTACTCTCTTATTTTAAATGAAGTATACTACCACGCATTATACTTCATATAAAATAAGTAAAAAGCAAATAATATTTAAATACAGTTTCTTTTGCGCAAACATATGTGTTATTCACACATGCTTCATTTCTTTTGGGACCTAACTCTAAATCCGACGCGGACGAAGTCGCGGGTAGCAGCTAGTAATATATATATAGGAGATGTTGAAATGCTAACCGAAAACTGTGTGTGTAAATACTAATTAGAGCGTAATTGTCAGTTTACTGAAAGCTATTGATTATATTCGGTAGTTTTGTCGACTGTGAAAGTGTTGCCATCTGTTATTTTCAAGCTTCGTTGGAAATAAATGAAACAGTTGTTAGATTTAAAGTTACTATTGAAGATATTACAAATAGAAAATCATTTTAAAAATATTACATTTATTGAAAACCTTTAAGTGAAGTTGCTCTCCCTCTTGATTTAAAACGCTCTGGTTGTTCATCCCGCTATTTCCACGGGCAACTCAAATGTAACAAAATTTGCTCATTCCGCGATTTTCGCGGGATGAGCAAAGCGTTTTCCTTCCTTTATTGAGAAGCGCATCCCGCTTTTTTACCGCTTAACCAGTGAAATAGATGCCTACAGTGTCAGACGTTTAGTTTAGGTTTTGACCAACAAACGTCGTTAGTCGTCCATTAAATTGCGGCATTTGAAGGTACTTGGTATTTGCTGCTCTAACTCCACTTGTTTGCAGCCTTTTTCTAATCAGAAATGGCTGCTAGAATACGTTCAGCGATTGACAGAGTATATATTCAGGTTGATTTATCAGATTGTGAAAGTGATTTTAGTTTTGAAAGTGATATAGATTTTCCGGACTGCTCCTCAGATGGCGATGAATCTGATCATGATTCAATAAGCTTGCGTTAGGCAGTGATGCAAAATTCAGAGGATTTCACTTTTTTATATTATGTAATAAGTAGAAATTAACTGTAATTGAATTGAAAGTTATTAAAAAATTATGTGTGTGATAACATCTGAAATTGGTTTTTCTGACAGCTTAGTTTCTCATGATAAAAATCTACATCAAAAATTTTTTCTAGACAGAAAAAAAATGCATATTTCAATTCTCCAGTGCATACAGATTTAAAATATGCAAAAACAAAGTAATAAGAAATTACACAATTTTTGTAGCGTTTGTCTACAAACTGAGCAGAAGGCTAAAAAAAAAAAAAAAAAAAAAACAAGAAAATGCACTAATTTTTCGCTTTATTTGTTACAGATTACCCATGCTGCAACTAAAGATTAAGACATAGGAGGACATATTTTGGCTTCTTCACCCCGGTTTCAGCAGACGCCTGAGAAAATTTTAAACAGCGAAGTGACATGAAGACTTCCGATTTTTTGAAAAGTACTTTCAGAACCTCAATGTTGCTTTAGTCATGCAAAGAATATGTTAAAGGTAAAATGTTCTAATAATGATTCACTAATTCGTACGTTTTAAAGAACGACCACTTGCGAATTTAGGAGAAAACTCTTTGGTAACACCTTGATTCCCTATAATGAAATGCCGAAAATTACTCTTGATTTTTAAATGTACCTAAATTAAGGTAAAAGTACTAGTAATGGACACGAACAAGTAATAGATCACATACTTTTAAAAACTAAAGGTTCATTATTTAAAATGGGCATAAAACAGCACCTGAGTTGACTGAAATTTCGAAAACCCTTGTGTTAGACGATTGTAACACTGCCATGCTAGATTCCGTTACACAAAGCATACGGCTATAGCAGTTTGTATATTTAATTCGTTAGGTTAGCTCCTTTGAAGTTAGAATTCATAAAGGAAATTCACTCAATGATGTTTCTTCTTCAAATATTTTCCTAGCATTTCAATAGTATCTTAAGCATGTGTAGCAGAATCCAGGAATAAGGTGAATTGAAATATTCAGAACAGAAAGAGAAAAGCGCGAAATTTGGGACCATTTTTTTGTAAACTAGGGATCCAACAATGATGTTTTGAAAACATGCCAATATTACTTGAATCGGTATGAAATTCATTTAACTTGGCAGTCTAATCGAAAAATCGTTAAATTTTATTCTATTCTGCTTCGAAACAGTGTGGAACACACAGATTTCTGGTTTTTATGCGATTTGAATTACATAAAGAAAATGCTTCTTTTGCATTTTATCGCTTTCATTTAATTTTTGTAAAATACGTTCAGGGAAACACGAATAAGTAAAATACGCATTCGAATGAAATACTTTTGAGTTTAAAGTATCGGTGCACTTAAAAAAGGAAAAGAATAAAAGAAACGTCATTGATGAGCCGGCTGCCGTTGTTTAAAGTTTATCACGAAAAATTTAACTCAGAGCATCAGAAATTCATGCAGACTAAATTTTCAGTTCAAACTCATTAGTTTTTCCAGAAACTTCAACTGTCTACACTTCAAATGTTCCAAAGTTATTATTATTATTTTTTTAATTAATTAATTTTTTCTTCATGTTTTTTCAGTGCCGTTTCTGGGACAGAAGATACATACAGAGTGTATGTATATATTTATACATAACTGTGATTTTCCATTAGATTAGTTTAGTACACTGTCAGAATATGAGTGTAAAATCTTTTAATATCTTTTTAAAAAAATCAGCGACTGGGACTTTTTTAAGTATCCGAATACCGCGAGGAGGGAAGAGATATCAAGAAAGCGAGGTATAAATTTATGTTCATTATTTTTACATCACGAAACAACTTTTCCGCATTATTAGATTGTGGTAAAAAAAAAAAAAATCCTAGTTAATCCTACTTGAAAACATTCCTTAGCCTCACGTATTGCATTTTTTAGACTTGATTTTCTTGAGATGCTAAGCTGAACGTAGCAGCCATTACACCGTACGTCAACACTGCACCTACTGCCGACCAAATGAGGCTCTTGTCGATTACGATAGAGTCCATCAAAGTGAATCCCATAAACTCAGAGCATTGCTTTTGCAAGTAACAGCGATTATTTTTATAGAATATCTCCGTTGGAAATTTGTCGATCAGGCCCTTCACGGCCGCCGCTTCCTTTTTGACCGACGAAGCGCACAAACATACGGTTGTGAACAGGGCAAAGAAGTAAACCATTGACGGCGATCTTTGCAAAAAGGCGGACAGTGTAAGTCCGTGGATCATAATAGCGTAGGCATGAGCGAATACCTGCCCGAGTGAAGCAATGGAACAGAAAAACACCACGATACTGAACAGGCTGTTGATCCTGTCAGCAGCGTTCACGGTTTCGTTGTATAGGAGAACTAGATGCTTTACGTCTCGACGACCGGAGTAAAGCAATTCGTTTAACCTGATGAAAATTTTCTTCAAAATGATGCATATAGTGCAGAAGTAAACAGGAATCAATCTCGTAGCCTGCCCCCACAGGTAGCAAAACGTGCATATGTAGTACCATTCCCGAGACGACAGCGGGTTTTGTTTAAATCTTGGCCAAATTCCTGACAAACGTTTCAAAGGCAAAAAGTGTCCGAAAGTGAAATAAACTATGGTAGCAGCATCGTGAAGCAGCAAAATTATCACAAGTTTGCGGGGGAAATAGTCGCTGTCGGAGTGGTATATATCGTAGTATATTTTCTTCAACCTCTTTACGACTTGGAAAATTTTTCTCCTGCGAAAAACAATACAGCATCGTTGGAGGAAAGCTAGCACAAGACAGCACCACTGTATCGTTAGAAGTGTGGTTTCCTTTTTAAACTTCAAAACAAAGTGTAAATATAGCAAAAGGCATGTATTAAAACTTAAAATTTCAAAAAGTAATGACATACATGCAGCTGCTTTCCTTCTTATTGATCCAGGTTTCCCAGTCAGTCCTAAACTGTGGATCCAAAAGTAAGCATTTACAATCTTAAAAATGTCTTCAAAGCTGTTTCTTTTCTTCTTGCGTTTTATTTTGAATACACTTGCGTTTTTTGAACGAGAAAATAACATGATTTTGTTTGAAAGGTAATGCGAAATACAGCAATATCAGTTACGATTCCGTAATTCTGGTATTTTTACTACCACGCCGAAAAAATAGCCAGAAAGGAGTCAACTGTCAGTCGTGAAAACGACTGGCATAGTTTGAAGTCACACACCTAAGGTCAACTTATCATCCACCTTACAGCCCTGATTAATCTCCGTCTGATTCTTCGTTGTTTTCGATGGCTATAAAAGAAATTTTAGAGATTATGTTTTGGAAATTCCGAGAAAGTTATCGCTAGCGCGTCGAGACAGTTAAAGAATTTCTAAATGCATGTTCCAGGAGTGTACTGAACAATGGTATGTAAGATGCATAGTTCTGTGAGTTCAAAAGTCTGTTTAGAACGTCGTTTAGCTAAAAGTGCTGTAAGTAAAATACATTAATTTTTATTTAGAAATTCTGGAACCTTTTTGAATGCAGTAGTATCTGCACTATTATAAATAAAGCATACAAACTTTTAATAAATTTTTTCATAGGAAATGAAATTTCAGCTTATTTGAGTTTTCATTTCAGTATATTTTTAGTGTCATCACAAATTGTTATTCCCTAGATAAAAAATTTCTTTCAATTATTTTAACTGGATATGGAACAGTGAAAGCTACTAAATTTACTGTGTTAATTATATTGCAAACAATGTTAAGTTATAAAACATTTCCATAGATTTTGTTAAATTCACCTGTCACGAGTACGTTTTGCGCTATTCAAATTTACATATTGCTTTATTCAAAACATACATGAATAATTCGTCAATCCTCAATCTCGAGATAATTAAACAATTTGCGAACTTAAACAATTATTCATAGAAAAAGTGCATACATGTATCAAGAATCTTCGTTAAATAGAAAATAATTAAATTTTTGTCCATTCACAACTGATTCTCACTAGCTTCAGACTTGAACATGAGACGACGTTTCCTCGGTCATACGTATTTTTGGAATTGTTTCAAAGAAATAGCACGTCTCATCCTTTTAGATCGCTCAGTTAGAAATTCTTTAATGAAAAAAAGTAGTCATGAAACGTTTCCATGTACGTGACGAAATAAGTATGATTCCTCGATGAGGACAAAGTTCCTAAATGAATTTAAATCGATATGTTTACTTTTCAATAACGAAAATGAGAATTTACGCAACCATATCGTCTATCAGAATTATTACTATAGAAGATGGAATTTTTGTCTGAGTCAGAAGAGATATTTATTTTTCAGTAATATCTTTAAAAAATCAATATTTTAAGGACTCCATTTCTTTACAATGCTGTATCGAGTGACCTAGTTTAATTTTTATGTGTTTTACATGAGGAGTTTACTAATTACACTTTCTTCATAGAAAGAAAACTTACTTTATGAAGCAGCATCAAAACAACCAGAAATTATTTAAAAAAAAAAAAGTTGTTGTTATTATCCATCACCTGCTGCTGAATATTTGGATGTGCTTATTTGATTACAGTGTCCTTTGCTGGAACCCGTAAGTAGGTTAAAAACAATTCGTTTCGAAATTTCAAACGTCTAGCTACAATTTTTGAGATTTTTGATAGTAGAATGAATCCCCTAAGTATGAATGACTTTGAGGGCTCCCAAAGTTCCATGAAATTTGGAATTTATAGAAAAAGATAATTTAGAATCGCCTTCTCTCTATATTTTATAATGAAAATGTTTACGAGATAATACAGTCTACGAAGTGACATCTTCGTCACACTTCTTTGCACTCGATAAAGTAATGTGACGTAGGAAGGTGACACCATTTTAGAACAGCTATTTCGGACTAAGATAGCCACATGACTTTTCTTGTACAAAGGATTGTAACTAAAATGCCAGCACCGCAACATGTACCTTACCTGGTCAACCACAGCCACTCTATAAAACGTATTCTGTGTGGCTACCAGCCATACCATATTATGTAACGAGTAGTCTCGTTCGTCTATCAAGAATGATATTTTAAATAAATACCGTATACTTCAAGACCTGTTTGGACTGTATTGCTGAAAATTAAAAGTATTTTTTTTCTGGTGCTTTTTGATATCGCATTTTTTTTTATTGCCCAAATTTGTTCACTGATCATTCAATAAAAATATTAATTTTTCACCCTTCGGTTAAAGACGATCTGCCTTTTAGTAACATACTTTAAGTAGTTCTGATTTATTTTTTTGATACACCTGAAAATATTAACTATGAAACAAATTGAAACTTATGATAGTTTATGGGGTGTGCATTTTGAATCCTTAAATTTTGGATCCTTCATATATATATATATATATATATATATATATATATATATATATTTAAGATATATACATATTTTTTGAATATATTTTTGAATATATATATATATTTTTGAATTGAAAATATTTATGAATTTTGAAATTTTGAATCCTTAAAATATATATATATATATATATATATATATATCCCTGGGGCCAGATTGAGGAATCTGAATCTAAACCTGAGTTTCATGGAATTATTACTTCATATAGTAGAATTTCCATAGACTATAAGTAGTAGTTCTTTTCATTCTAAAGTTTGACTAGGAAACAATATAAAACTTAGAATACTTTGTAGATACAAATTTCGCATAAGACCATATAATTATTGAATGATGCAAATTCCAGTGCAATCATTTTAATGGGGAGAGGAGGGTGGGAACTCAATGCGAATTTCATGATCTTACAATGATTCAGTAGAATTAGATAGTAAATTTACATAGAATTTGTGTTAAAATGTATGACATCCTGACTTGTTTTATTTACACCATTAAATGCTGTTTTTTTTAAAAGTAAATTCCGCTCTAAATATGTAAAGTTTTTCTAGAATGATTTCTTTGTTATTCAATGTAATTTAGCTTAAAGAACCATTTTTTTTAAAGCCGAAATATAAAAATGAATATTTATATTTGTATATTCAGTTCGACTGCTAACTATCTTGTTACTTTAATCTGTTCCTTATTCTATAACGCCGACTCTTGTAATGATTAAGCATATGCAGTTACCATGGCAATATTTTGTATTTTTTGACAACCGTAATTTATAATTAAAATGACGATTTGGAACAACATGTAAGTACAGCATTCCATTACATACTTATTTATTTTGCGTTGCCAATTAGAGTAGTTTTAAGAATTACTTATGTTCAAATCCTTAAGGGGATGGTGGACATTAAAAAGATTTTTTTTTTATTTAATAAGATAGGATTATGAAATTTTGTATTTTAATATATTAAACTAAAAGCATTATAAACAACTGAAAAAAATTTAAAATAAATTTTAAAAATATTAGTAATAATTAAAAATTAATTAATTTTTTAGTTTCGAAAAAATGCTCCATGCGTTTTAATTTTAACTTTTTTTTTAGTAATTTTGTTTTATAATAGCATAAAAATATATTTAAAAAAAGTCTGTGTATCGGATTTTGATTCGACCGAGTAGTTAATTTAAAAAAAAAATATTTTCATGGATATACACCAAACTTTCCCGAAATTTTTCAGTTTTCGTAAATAAAAGTGAAATTTCATAATCGAAATTTTGACCGTATTTAAAAAGGATATACAGATTTATTGTAATATATGATAAGAATGTTTGTAGTAAATTTTGTACAATTCCGACCAAATTTAAGTCGCATGGAGCATTTTGAAGGCAAGAAAATCACAAAAAACCTGATTTGGAGAAAATACAGTTTAAAGTGTAATTTTTCATTTACCTTTAATACCGTATCTTCTGAATAATTTTATTTATGATTTTACCTTAACAAAACATATTTTTAAAATAATTTCATTTGAATATTAGCTTATTTTTTAAAACGTTCAATAAAAATTGTGACGTGTTTATTTACGCGTTTGTTTGTTTGTGGACATTTAACTGTCCCTTTTAATTTTTTCAAACCCTAATATCTTTTTAAAAAATTGATATAGACATACGCGTTTTTTCTCCATGGTTCAGCTTTAACTGTAGAATATTAGTATGTAAAAAAGAAAAAACACATTTTTGGGGGCCAATTTTTATGATTTGGGAGTCTACCATCCCCTTAACCAGTGCATTTATCGCTAATTCAGTTTTCATCTGTTCTTTTGTGATCGTTCAAACTTGTGCATAGAGACCCATGATTACGATCTTCGCGTAGCATAGTTCCAGCATAGTTGGAATTTTCACCATTTAAATTCACTATTTTAAATACTGTTTAGAATGGGCATCATAATCGATGAGTGTGCCGTTTTCGTGTTTCTTGTTCCATAATAACACATATTTGGAACTGAAATCTATATTAAAATTGCCTACTAACACTATTTTACAATCTTCGCCAGGCATATTTTAACTATACTTTCCTAGTTTCTAGCCAAATTCGGAAGATATCGCAAAGCTCGGTTTCGAAGTTATTTTTGTCAGTACACTTCGTGATCAGTTATCAAACATTACAAACTTTGTGCGATTTTCAAGATTTTAATCCCCCCCCCCACCCGCAACCTCCGCGTTTTCTGGAAAACACATTCCGAAAGATCTTCGCCTTGACAGTTAATGTCCACAAAACCTTTCCACAAGTAGATAAAAACCTGGGATTCAACGAAATAGCACCCTAGTGCTAATAACCCTCTTGCAATGAAACTTACCTGAGTTGAGTTCTCTATTTTTAGAGCGAAAGGTAAAGTATTAGGAAAATATATTTTTGAGGGAAATATTATCATCGTATTTTTTCTTATTCATTTATTTAAATTACTTGTATCAGCTGGACTTAGCAAAATTACTACTACGCATATTTTTATTTACTTTTAAAAAATATCACGACAGGTACACATGATATTCATTCCACATGTAAATAAGGAGTCCTCGCGGTTACCTGAACTCTAAACACGACATCGTAGACGGAACGACGTTCTTTCACCCGAACTTGCAGAACAAAGGAGTAGAACGAAATTATTTTCAAACGCATTTAGATTTTTTACATCCCTATAATGTTTTTAATGCTTCAAAAATAGTATGTGATATATATACATTCGCTTTCTTTTGATGGGTGAATTTTAGATATGTCAGTTATAAGCGTTTTAAGCTCCGTGACTTAATTTTCAAAAATATGACACAAAAATGGAGGGGGAGGTTGAGAAGAAGAGAGAGTTACTTGTAAATAAAAATAAATTACATTTGGTAAGCTCAAGGAAAGAGGAAACCATATAGATTTTTAAAACGAAGGGGGGGGGGAGATATTCTGAAATGGAAATTTTGATGGGAAAATCTAGGGACAAGGTTATCTTCAATACGCTCATATCAGAGTAATCTTCTCCGTTAATTCTGATTGATTCTTCAGGTTGTTTAAAAAGAGGTAGGTTAATGTATTTGGGACACCATAATAATTATAATATAAAATATAGCTATCACAGACCATTAAAACAAACAAGTACTTAGAGTACCGAATTCTCACAAAAGATGATTCCGTTTCTTTTTCCATTTTCTAAACGTTTTCTATTACTTCTGGATTTTGCATGATGCAGTAATTTTTTTTATGCACGAATATAAGAGAAATTAAATTGCGTAAGCAGAAATTTTGAAAAACATTCTTAGATTTAAATACAAAACAAACATAGCAATTCGTTTCTAATTCATTGTAATTTCTAATCAATCTTACGGCAAAACGCAGATGCTACAAATGCTACTCAGGTGACAAAAGTTAATTAAAAATGTTCTTTATGATAATGCTTTAAAAATGAGTAGATTGAAAAAAATTATATATTCATTGTAAGTGGACGCAGCATCAATAAATAAATAAATAATGAAAGAAATGAAAAGAAGCGGAAATAAAGAACGGCAGAACAAAAAGTGTAGTTATCAAATTAACAATTCTAAGTGCTTGTGTTAAAAGCATATGTGATTGGCAAGCAACATTATCCAAGAAAATATGATGAAATAAATGTCCCTGGCCGCACTGGAAAAACTCCAAGAACAAAAATTCACGAATACTTACAAATTCTAACTCTCTTCTGCAGTGAACCTGTAAAAATCTATTATTAGGTAATGAATTACGTATATCAATTACAGAAAACAGAATCCTAGAAATAAGCAATGTTACTGCACATTTTTGGGCTGGAAAAATACTTCTAACACTGTTTGAAGGTAATTTAATTATTTGGAATAAATTTAATCATTTGTATTTAATCAACTCCTAGTACTCCGTACATTTTCTTTCATTCTATTTTTGTGTGACAAAATTAGTTTCCTTTTTTTTTCACCTTTTTAAATCTGCAATATGAAGGATTAAGCGTCATATGTATCGAGACTACAGCCAAATTTTCCAACTCGGCAGTGTCCTATTGGGAAATTCGGCTGTAGTCACAGCTAACTTGGTGACAATGGACTAAATTTTGGGCATGCTCAAAGAATGACTAACCACAAAGTTTTACTGTATTGAAAAGATCCACAGAGCTTACTGGATAAGGACTTTTTGGCTGACACTATCAAAAAATTTGTTAGTCGTTTGTAACCAGACCACGGAAGCACACACGTGAAGTTCGGTAACAAATCGTATTGACTTAAATAGTTAACCCATGTTGTTGTCTAAACTTGTATAAGAAAATTAAGATTCTGGTAGCACATTGCCATTATAACAAATTCATTATTGATTAAATATAATTTTGAACAACAGTTCATAATGCATACATTTAAAAACTGAAGCTGCAATCATAATTTCTAAACAACTGTTTAGTATAACATTAATCAATAAAAATCAAGAAATTTAAGAAATCTTATAATGTGATGATAAGCAGCCATATTTTTCATATTTCTGTATAAATTTTAAATTTACTGTGAATCTTTTCTGTTCGTGCATTGTATTACAAAAGACCGCAAGCTATTATTAGTCTTCTTGATGTAATTCAATCTTAATAATTTTCGTCGGTGCAGAAGAACTAAGCTATTATTAATTTCCCTAATGCGCACGCCCGTGGCGCTATCAACGGCGTTGTTAACTTCTTGGTTCTTATTTTACGTGAGACGTAAAATAAGAGACAAAATGTTGATCGAAATTGGAACAGTAACAATTCTACCAGTATTGTGCACAGTGATTAATTTTAATTCTTATAACAATACTAAAATTTAAAAAAAATTTTTTAAATGTTTGATAATAATGTATTTGTATCAAATAAAATTTATTTAAAGAATCTGTTGAGCTTAAATCCGTTTTCTCGGCCTGAAAATTAAGACAGCGTCTCAGAGATTGAGTCTCACTGATGTAAACGTCTATGACACTTGCCCGTTTGTTTGAATTAAGGACTGAGTACATAGTGTCTAGAGGAATACTCTTGAGATTAATATACATCTTTGAAGAATCGATATACGCATAAAGGATAACACCTTCTGAGGAACAGCCTGCTAAATTGGCATTAGGACAATTGAGTTTGGCAATGGAATTCATATGCCAAATATTACAAGGTAATATTTGGCACAAACAGTGTGTATAAAAACTGCTGCTGCTTTTTTTTCCATATCTTCCTTACTTTATCAGGAGTGTTGACTGAAGGTATTCGGCTACGTTTGGGGCAGTTTTTTTTTTTAAGTTACAATTTAGATTTCTTAAAATAATCTTTTAGAACAGGAAACGGAAATTACCCAGGAAACGAAACTATTTATAACTCTCATACATTTTGAGGAATTTGGGTTTTCACTGAAAACTTTAAGTAAAATTTATCCGAACGCCTAATACTGTACACACTTTTGTAGTGAATGGGTCTTAATTCTTTTTTAAAGTGAGGTATATATGACAATGATACTTGAAATGACGAAAATACTAAATATAATTTTAACAGGGAAATAAAAGTATGGCCAAGTAGAGGATTGAATATGCATGTTTTGCTCCGTGAATGATAGCTTCGGTAAAAATTCCCTCCAATTATTAAATGGAAGGGAGTAGACGCAACCAGAAAAAATGTGTAGAAATGCTAGATATTTTCTGGGGAAAAAATTGTGTAGTAAAGGAATATATTTAACCGGAATAATTAAACGGTAATTTTTTATATTAAAAATATTGCCACGATGTTTATGCGGAAGAGCACAATTCAGTCCGTTATTTAATGTAGGCGGCTCTCTTGCCAGAGCCGCGGGAAGTTAGCAGTAGAGGGTAAAACAAGAGACAGTTCTCATGCGTTCGGGCAATAGAAAAATGTTTAGCGTTCTATGATTTTTATCGATTAAATTTATATTGCAGAAACTTTTCAAAAAACTTGTAGATTTTATTCATTTTTTCAAACCATTTTACTGCCAGGAACATTTTCTTGTAAGTTGGTAAAACTGAACCAAATTGATAATTTGGAAATGGCACCATTGTATAGGGAGACACATTTTCCCGCATTTCGTGAGTGTGACACAAAGTCTCGGAAGAGTGTAAATTAGTACTTCTGTGCTATTAACATCAAGCAGGTTTCTTTGCGTCGAATAACTTGTCTGCGCACGATTTGTCACACTGACGCACTTTTCAAATATTTTTGCCAGATAACACGGAGGGTGATAAAATATTGAAAGTTGCACAAGGCTTGCAATTTTCGATAATTGGTCGCCAGGTTTGGCGCCAAATAATGTCTTCAAAGCCAAAACAAGCTCGGTAATATCTTCCAAATTTCACTTGAAATTTGCAAACGCGAGAGTTTTTTATAAAGGAGAAATATAGTTAGAATATGCCTGGCGAAGATTTTAAGATAGTTTTAGCAGGTGATTTTAATATAAATTTCAATTTCTTAGAAGTGTTTCTGGAACAAGAATGACAAACACGGCGCACTCCAGGGTTATTATGTCTATTACAAAAAGTAAAATAATGAAAAACTTCCTAAAATAACACTTTAAAGGTTTCTTGAACGACCATGCAGCTGTTTACAGCAAAATGTTTTTGATATTCATCAGTGGAAACAGTCACCTGAAAACCGGAACGGGGAACAGAAAAGAAAGTAAACAGAAAACAAATGCCACGAACAAGTAGTTTCCAGGCAGAGGACGAAAGACCCTGGTTTCTTCCATTTTTCTTCCTCTATTGGCAACAACTTCTTCTCCGGACTACACAGCCGCTATATAGAGAAATGTTTCTTTATATGCATCTACCTACACTTAAATTATGGCCTATGTTTTCAGATACGCCCTGGTACGTATATATATATATATAACTCGGCTGCTCGAGATTCGTCAGGGGGAGACCCCCTGAATTCCCCTAAATTTTTAGTTTCATTATTGCCATATTAAAACGATAGTAATTGACTATGTAATTTTATCTCTCATCTTTCGGTATTTCGCCTGGTAACCCTATGTTGAACTTTTTATTGTAACCTATTTATAGAAAACCTATTTATAGAAAAATACATTTGTAACCTATTTATAGAAAAATACATGTGATGCATAGTGTACAGCTTACGAAATATTGTAACAATAGATTAAAGCTGTTGTGAACTAATATTACTAACTAGGTATTTAAATATATGTAAAATTAGGCCGTATACTTTTATGTCGCTTTTTTGTCTCATTTTTGGGACAATTTTCAATAAAGGGTGTTGAGAGATAAAATGTCATAGTCATTAATATATCAATTATATAAGAAAACACCGCAGTCGATAAATCTGTTCCTACAAAAATTAGGAAATTTAAATTTCTATACGGTCGCGCTGTCCTAGGAATTATATTTTTTTAAAAATCTTTGTGCAATTTCATAAAAAATTTAATAAAGATAACTCTTTTACGAACAAAACTAACCGTGTTATGAAACAGAAAACATTCTGACTTAAGTTACTTTTCCACGTTTAAAAATGATCCTTTACAGCACAACCTTAAATCTATATAAAGAAAACGAAGTCGGGTTATTTACACCATTTATAACTCAAGAACGGCTGGACCGATTTTAATGATCTCTGACTTGTGAGATTCTTCTCGCCCCGAATGGCAGAATAATTATTAAAATATCGGAAGCTGCTAGGTGGCGCTGCTGAGCGTAAAATTCTATTCAACCTCTTGCTATGAAAATACCGTTTAACCTATTTTGACGAAAATTGGTGTCTATGGATATTTGATAACGGAGAATGTTTTTACACTATCTATTTTCCTATAACTTGCCGCAAGATGGCTCTTCAGAGCGTCGAATTGTATTCCGTTCAATCGTTTGCTATGAAAATACTGTCCTACTGATTTTGATAAAAATTGGTTATTTGTGGATATGTGAACATGGAGAATAAATTTTACACTATCCATTTTGCTACAACTTGCTGCCAGATGGCGCTGCGGAATGTCCATTCCGCTCGACCGCTTGCTATGAAAATTACCGTTCAATCGATTTCCATGAAAATTGGTTATTCGTGGACATTTGAACATGGAGACTATTTTTAAACTGTCCATTTTGATGTATATCTTCCAGTAAACGCAGAACGTCATTACTCTTCAACCAATTTTGATGAAACTTGGTACTCATGGATATTTGAACATGGAGAATATTTTTACACTTTCCGTTTTGTTATAACTTGCCGCAATGTGGTGCATAAAGTTCTATAGCTTTGTCCAATCGCCATACAAAAATTTATACTTACATATTTGAGAACGGACTTTCTATTCTAACTATCCAATTAATCTCTATGACAAACTAACAAATGATCCTATGAAAATTGATACATAGTTTCTTGAACACGGAGAATATTTTCATGTTATCCATTTTGCTGTAATTCGCTACTTCATTGTGTTGTAGCACATCATTATTTTAACTCTCCACTAGATGGCGCTGCAAAGTATCAACTTTTTTCTTTAACTGGCTGCTTGATGGCGTTGCAGCATATAGAGAATGTTTTACTGATCGCTATGAAAACTGGTATAGACAGATATTTCAACACTAAGGATATTTGTCCGTTATCCCTTTTCTATAAATTGCCACTAGATGTCACTTCAAACCAATAATTTCAGGATCGTTCAACTCATCGACATGGAAATTCATAAACATAGATGTTTGAACGCGAAGAATATTTTCGCTGCATCCGTTTTGCTATAACTCGCCTTCTGTACCGTGAAACCGCTTCCTATGAAAATACCGTTCAACTGGTTTCGATAAAAATTGGTACACACAGATATTTGAGCACAGAGACTACTTTTGCGCTATTCATTTTGCTATGACTTGCGCTAGATGCCGATGCAGAGCATCATCATCAAAACCGTTCGACCGATTAACTTTAAGAATTTATGATTTATGGTTTCGGTGATGATTCTTATGATTATGATTTCGTTTATGATTTCGGTTTGTCTGTCTGTACGTCCGTCCATCCGTGCTCTAACTCGCGTAATATGCACCGATTTCTACGAACCGATGTTTTTTCTAGGTACTGCACCATGTACTCTGTTGGAAATTGTGTATGTCGCATTTATAGTGCTTCTACAGGAGTGATCAAAATAATTCCAATGCATTACGCTGAATGGCAGTTTAAAGACAGGCCATCTATTTAAAGCACAATAGTATCCCACTATATATAATTAGTTAATAATCTAACGACGAATACATGGTACCTCAAAAGTTGCGCCAAAAGTCGCCAATATTTGAGACTTTTACGATAAATCACCAAATAGGGTGCGAAGTTTTTTTTTTTTTTTTTTTTTTTTTTTTTTTTTCGAAAAATGAACCCCAGCTTGGCGATTTTTTCATTATTTGGCAAGAAATCAAAAATATACCTAATGTGATAATATTAAGCTATGGCGATTTAAGGGGAATTTTGAAAATTCGTAACTCGCGTAATTCAGCGTAATGCATTGGAATTATTTTGAGCACTCCTCGAATCAACTGATTTATTGAGTTGTGTTGCGTTAAGACAAAGCTACGCAAGCAAGGGCTATCTGCCTACGTGGGGGGGGGGGAATGCCGCGTTGGTCGGAGGAATTTTTAAGGGTTTCTAATGCATTAAGCGATTTACATGCAACAAAATTGCAAACATTGATTTTTTAGCCTGTGGAACATTAATTTCCGACTGCTAACCCTTAAAAGAATAAATTTCTCGCTCTCCGTGTTCCTGCGATACCGTTATTTCGTATAAGAGGAATACATATTTATATTTTCATCTTTTCGGCAAGACTGAGAGGTGTGCATGATTTCGATTTTTCTGTTCACAGGTCCGTGCTCTCATTGCCGTAAATGTACACGGATTAGTGCGAAAAGTTATGATTTTTTATAGGTTCAGTGCCATGTACCGTATTGAAAATGATGTATGTAGCATTTATAGTTCTTTTACTGTTGCCAAAAGAAAAAAATACAATACATCACGCTCTATGGTCAGTCGTTCTTAGAAGTGTATTTTAGAGATTTTTTTTTTTTTTTTTTTTTTTTCCAGCGAAAGCAAAGGTTAAGCAAAAGTTGACTTATAGGTTAAGGTTAAAGCAAAGGTTGACTTATAGGTTAAGGTTAAAGCAAAGGTTGACTTATAGGTTAAGGTTATTAAAATAATGTTATACATTGAAGATAGTGTCTGTGCAATAAATAGGTTTTCTACAGGGACACTCAAAAGAATTCCAATACTTCACGATCTATAGCTGTTGAGAGACATTAATCTATTTCAAGCGCAGTACAACAGGTATAAAAATATTTATAACAGTATCTCCAAAATCTCGCCAGATTTAAGGACAATAAATCGCCAAATTTGGCTCAAAAATACCGTTGTGTTGGAAAGTGTTTTATAATACATGTGTTTGGCATGAATTATTTTACTTCTTTAAAAGGATGAGCTATTTTTTTATCTTAATATACACCTAGTTAAACATTAGTCTTCTTTATTTCAATCTACATTCACAGAATAGTGAATGAAATGACTAATAATCCCAAGGTAAAAACCATGCATATTAATTTTTCTGAAATTCATTTTTTATACATCCCATATTTCGCAGCTCGAAAAGTACCCTTACTTTAAGCACCTGTAACTCCAGGGATTTGGTCGTAGAGTGACGATTTTATTTAAATTCTGCATGAGATTGTATACGGGGAAAAGTTTTCTAATTAATACTGATAGGACCGCTGGACCATATAAAAATTTAAATTTCGTAATTTTTGCAGCAACTGATTTATTGATTTCGATTGCTCTTCATATAATAGACTAGCTGCGTGTCCGGTCTGCGCACGGTAGGAAAGGAATACTTTCCGAAAAAACTGCCTGTGACAAAACAAAATCTTAAAAAAAAAAAAAAAAAAAAAAAAAAAAAAAAAAAAAAAAAAAAAAACAAATTCAGGTAGTCCCTTTTGTTGAAACTACCACGGTATACATTAACGCAACGTAGGAGTATAGGTTAGTTAGCTGTAATATGACCGTTCAAAAATTAGACCACTTTTCATTTCACGAGATATTTAACGTGGTATACTATGCTTTAATTCATATTAACCTAAGAAATCTATTAATACTACCTATTACTTATATTATCTATTAATTATATTAATACAGGTGCGTAGCCAGAAATTTTTCATGGGGGGGGGTTACGACTACTACAACTTATTTATATGTATACGTGGGTGTGACAATGTAGTGAAGAATATACATTTTGTATGGCAAAAAATTCCTCATGGTGGTGGTGGGGGGCGGGGTTATGACCCCCTAACCCCCCCCCCCTTGGCTACGCCCCTGTATTAATATTATCCATTTTCGTTACTCTCTCTTTAATGCTTAATTTAAAGAAACAGCTCGGATTTTGAAAATAATAGTGCCTTTTCTACTCTTTGGGAATTCTTTCCCAAGCAGCACGACTGTTTGGCAAACGATTGGCCAAATATCGATTTGATTGGGATTTGTTGGGTCATATTATAAGAATATCATAATAACATTGGCCCATCATCGCTTCGGATATTAAAATTTTGTCCTCAGAACGCGACATCGTCATCTGTTTGGCGCGACATCGCCCTGCGATGCTAAATTTCCGACATCATAAGCAGATTTCGGAATTTGTTTGGGCGATATCGTCAGGCGATCAGTTAAAAACTCGTAGCTAATCTTTCAGGGTTTGACATCGGCCCAAATTCGCTTCGAAATTACTTAACAGATGGCGCTGCGGAATCTGGGACATTTTACTTCTTTTCAGTGGCAACGGGTGAAAGAACAGCGATCGGCCGGAGTGATGTTTATCTTTCCTCAAGTTAGTGTAAGTTATTTTTTTTACTATTTTCTGATTTTTTTTTTTAAATTGCGTTAATGATCCAATTGAAACAACTTAAAAAGTATCATTTGTTAGATCGATTGTTAGTATCGGTACAGCTTTATAATGAAATGTGGTTGAAATTCTGAGTACGCATTGTACCGCCATTTTAAGTAATTCAAAGTTATAGTAAATATTTCTATTTTAACAATGTTCGACCGTCATTAGAGCATTACACGTAACGTACAATTTTGAGGGGGGAGTACAGTAGACTATATTTAGCGTAAAGGAATTTACTTTCAAAGTTGTACGATGAGGAAGAGGTTTCATTAAAGCTGATCTTAGTTTTAAATATACAAATGACCCTCTTTCTAGTGTCATGATAGCGTTTGTGATGCCAGCTAAAAAATGCATCCTAAAATCACAAAATATGTTTGTTTATATTTTGGTTTAGTTAACATATAACAACACTGTTTTAGTAGTAAAATTATTTATTTATAACCACCATCAACCACTCTTTTCATTTAAAAAAATAAGAGGGTGGTCTATCAATATTCTATATCTAGCTTTACAAATTTTGCATAATTGTGTGCAGTGGCGTATACAGGGGATGGGGGGGGTCAACACTCCGCTCTTGTCAAAAAATTTTTTGACAAAATGTCCATAAGTTTTGAATTTTTAACTAAAATATTATGCATCTTAACACAAAGTTATGTCTATAACCCCCCCCTCTCTGAAGGAAGTCTGCATACGCCACTGATGGTGTGCTAGTTTGATTCCAAACTACTACAATAAGTAAAGAAGTGATTGCTTAAACACAATGATTTCCTTACAAAGTGGCTGTTCAGGCAGACGGCTCTATCAGGACACAGGCTATTCCCATTCTTCAGTGCAGGGCCATACCCAGAAAAAAGTGTTTGGGGGGGAAGGACCAAATGGTGAAAAAGGCCGAATTTTTCACAAAAAACTTCATCATTATTATTTTATTAACAAAATTTTAAATTTCAGAGGGGGGAACCAGGCTCCCTGGTCCCCCACCCTGGGTACGGCCTTGCTACAGTGTATATTTAAATTATTAAAATAATAACGTATTAATTATGCATTTAAAATTGTATGTTTAATTAGAGATCTAAAAACATGAAAACAAATTTAGGTATTACATATTATCATGGCGGTCCGCCAAGACGAGTGATTTTTTTACCAAGAGAAGTGCTGGGCATATGAAATTACTAATGGTTTTTAATACGATTGGTAACAGTTTGGCAACTCATTTGACGGAAAAATAGTGTGGCGGGAATGACCGCCGGGATAATATATAAGTACCCAAATTTAATCCAAAACATCAATTTTTAAAAGTTTACATTATTGCCTTTATCTTGTGTAGAAATAATTCATTCTTGTTTTTAATTTTTACTTTCCGAACATGTACCATGTAAGGAGAGTATTGTAATCATTAAAAAATTCGACTTTAAGATTTTTATTAATTTACTCATTTTGAGGTCCTCTGAATTCATTTGTGCAATTTTTAAGAGATGTTTTTTTTTGCATGTCTGTGTGTGTGTGTGTTAGAGATAAGTTCAGGCTCATTTTTAAAGCCCAAGCCCAGAACTTTTAACTCTAGCCCACCTGAGTACTAATGATATGTTTTAAGTAGTAGCCCGAGCCGAAAATTTCAGCTAATATATAAATAAAAGTGAATTACTTCATTGATAGAATATCACAATTTTTACTGTTTGTGAAAATCAAACTAAATTGTTGTACAAATTAATTTTTTTTAGAAGTATGTTTTTTTCTCTCGTGAATCACTGTTTAAAAATCTGTTTACAAGCTGTATGTTCAATATATTAAAAATTTCTGGCAAGCCCAAGTCCAAAGACAATCTTGCATTACAGAGAGAGAGCCTGGGCGAGGTTTGGACTTGGGCTGAGCCTGTCTCATATCCAGCAGGGCTCGAAAATTATATTGCCCGACATGCCCGGGGCATGTAAAAATTCAAATCGGGCATGCATTTTTTTTCCCTTACATGCCCAACTCGGCATGCAAAAATAACCAAATGAGTAACAGGCAAAATTAACAAATATTCAACTACTTATAGAAATAATGCTCTGTGCATCTTCCTGATAGATAATAATATCAAGGGCGGTTCCAGAGTTGCAGTCTGGGGGGGGGGGGTAATGTTTTTTTATACTTTTATATAAACTCGGTGCCACAGAGAATTGGCGACTACTGGTGGGGGGGGGGTGCACATTGGAAAGGGGACCTCTTTGACTGAACAATACGTTTCACATATGCAAATAAAATGAATAAATCATTAAATGTGAAATAAATGTTTTATTAATCATATAATTAATGAAGTATGTAAATACTGAAAATAACAACATTGCATCTTTGACCCCATCGATCAAAATTATTGTTCTCCCCCCCCCCCCCCCCACTACAGATGAGAAAGGCTCCAGCTCTGTAATTTGCGATTGTGAATTTCCTATGCAGAATTATTTTTCACTTACGTTCACTTGGCGGTTGCCAAGCCCCAGCGACTGTCGCCAACCATCTTGCACAGTCAGCAAAGTCTTTTAACACATTAAAATTGCACATATATTCTACTAACAAAAACATTAAAACAATATACACAATACACCATCCATATTTAACCAAAAAAAGTCTGAAAATTCAGTAACAGGCAATTTGAAATGAGCAAACACTGTCCCGTTTTTAACTAAAAAAAACATCAGTGGATTAAACAACCTAGTTGTACAGCTAATGTAAACTGGGCGAACACTGTCCGGTTTTCAATTAAAAAAAAAAAAAAATCATTGGATTGAACAACCTAGCTGTACACCTCATAAGAAGTCAGTATGATATAAATAGCACTTACGACAACATAAAAACATCAAATATCAATTTAAAATTCACATTAAAAACCTTAAACATTGTAAGGATTCCTTTAAAAAAGCACTTACCACTTACCTTTATTTTTTTTAATTAACCGCTCAGAAATGTCCCTAATACACATCGCTTATAATGTAACACCAACATGCTTTCTTTTATTTAGTTTTATATTGACACTACATTTCTAACAAATACACACACCGGCTGATAATGTAAAACCAACATGCTTCCTTTTATTTAGCTTTATATTCATACCATATTTCTAACAAACAAACACACACACATTCTTTTCATACAATAACATTTCATTTCTTTCCATCCATAACATGAAACAATTACAAATTCCCAGACTGACGAGACGATTCACGATTCTTTATGGTTGCCTGTCAGAACTACCACCGGCAGGATACTTCACTCCCACTGTGCATTGCCCACGACGGTGCCAGAACGATCACCAATTGAAACATGTAAACAGCATCGGATGCAGAATATAGCCCGAATAATGCTGTTAAGTGATCAAATGTTTTTTTATCCATAGCTTTTAGGCATTTTGCTATCGGCGTGTCACATGGCTTTTCTTATGAATGTTTTGCTTCCTCACAACGAAGATGGCAATCAGAACATGTTTTTTTAAAGTTTCCAATTTAAAATTGGACAAGTAGCCTTGTACTACTCTTGAGGTAGTGCCACTTAATTTGGGAAATAAGGTTGCAAACCTTGCATGTTGCAATTCCATCTTCATATTCTAACCAATCAAAATCTTGCAGTCAAGACAGTTGAAATTTCCTTTTTCCTAAATTTTTATGCTCAGTTTCAGTTTTATTTTCGTTTGTGCTCATTTTAAAATTTTCATGCACCTCCATCATATTTTGAATTTGTTGTATATCCGAAGCTTTCTTGTATATCCATCTGCCTTTTTATGATCAAGTTTATCTGAAATAAAAAATCCCTCTATTTTCTTTTGCTTACACAGCAATGAATTCTGTTTGATACTTCTCTTCATTTTAATTTTCTTGATTAAAAACTTCAGAGAAAAATTGTAACTACAGTCGTCCCTTGCCACTTCGCGCTTCGACTTCCGTGTCTTCACTCTATCGCGGTTTTTTGAAAAATCCCTTTTTTTTTTTTTTTTCTTGTTTTTGTAGAAGTTTTCGTTTGAAAAGTTATGAAGAACGATCCAGGTGCAGCCGCTCCTAGTCTGGAGATACCAGGCCTCTACACGCGAAACACCCTGCAGCACCTTGGCAAAAGCATGGACCTTGAGAAGAACTTCTTGCTGAAGGAGTACTGGCGGCAGGATACCATTGGGACCTGCCTGAAGAACATCCAAGCAGCGTTGTAGGAAATGAAGACGGGGCCGTAAAGACCTGCTGGAAGAATTTGTGGCCTGAAATTGTCGACGACTACAGAGGATATAAGAAACTTGGCAGTGGATCAGAGAGTTGGGCTAGCCCGGATGCTGGGAGGAGAAGTTTTCGAGGATATGGCCGGCGATGGCATAGATGAGCTGCTGGAGACGCACTCGGATCCCTTAACTGATGAGGATCTGGTGGAGA
Organism: Cheiracanthium punctorium; assembly: GCA_038373885.1. Classification (NCBI taxonomy): domain Eukaryota; kingdom Metazoa; phylum Arthropoda; class Arachnida; order Araneae; family Cheiracanthiidae; genus Cheiracanthium; species Cheiracanthium punctorium. The sequence goes on from JAWZYV010013962.1 coordinate 37,353, forward strand.
TATAATTAAGTCTGCGAGTGAGGAGAAGGAAGAGGTTCCAGGGGGTCAGGGGGAGGAAGTTGGCCTTACACTTGGGCATCTCTCGCAAGTCGTGAGAACTATTAAGGAAGTACAGGACATGATTGACGAATGGGATCCACAAATGACGCATGCATTGCGGTTCCGGAATGCACTTGATGGAGCGATGGAACCCTACAAAAGCCTCCTCACGCATACGAAAAAACAGCGTAAGCAATTGCCTATCACGATGTTCTTGAGCCGCGCACCCAGGCATCCACTCCCTGTGTCTAGTATTCCTTCAGTGGAAGAAGACAACGATGCACGTGCTGAAGATACTGCACCACCTGAAGATTCTGCTACTGAAATCGTTCCTTCAGAGGTGCAGTAACCTTGCTCTTTGCTGTGCAGTACATCTTTTCATCTTCATCACTTCATCATCGAACAAGTTGTATTCTTCATAGGTTAGTGGTTGTGTGCAATTAGCCTTCTCACTCCGGCGGTACAACAGTTGTACCAAAAAATAAATGTGACTGAAGAACGGCGCTGGTACAATTGCCGTACCCAAAACTTCTTTCCCCTCTTGTGTCGGGAAATCCATTCACCCTTCATGGAAGACGGATAAGGAATTTCTGGAGGCGGGAATTTCTTTTCTTATACTCCAGGAGAGTAAGCTGGGTTTGTAGATGATTGGCTGGGTAGAAAATGACAGTCAATTGACCAGGGTGCTGCATCCACATTTACATTTTGTTTGAGGACTTGTGTAGTCAGTAATATCTGCCCCCACCTGTCAAACAAAAGGCGTAAGGCGTGCTCTTCAACTCAAATGTAGGGGAAGGAAATCTTACAGATTCTGCCGTTTTCTGGGTCAAAAATGCTCCACAGTAAGCCGCGGCATTAGCATAAACGGTAAACATTTTTTATAATGGTCGATATTCAAATACCTCTCGATATATTTTTAAATATAATTGTTGTCAGATTGGCGTATTTAGCACCGTAAAAAAATTCATCCTGCCGTAGTGAAAAATATCCATGCTGTACCAATCTAAATTTTTAAATCCTCCATGGTTCAGTCTTGTGAAAAACATGAAACTGTGTGATCTCCAGGATCTATTTAGAATCGCTCAAAATTCGAATAGGTTGTTAAATTGCGTTGCAGACTTCAGGAACTTCGAGCAATTTTTTAATTTATGACGTCACGTTCTGAGCAGCGTAGACCCTTAGCAAGTCTTCCTGCCAAGGCACCCCCCCTCCTAGGCAGATACCCCGCGTGCAGGTTTGCCTTAACACACAACAACACTTAACAACTGAGCAGCGTAGTTGAGTCTGGTTATTTCTCACAGTATTTTTCAAAAGGAGTAATATTGAAACTTACGACGTTGAAAAACTTACTTGAAACACAGCTTATTAAAATTAATTTTGAGAAGTTGGGTTTATGAATAACTAATCAATATTTGAAACACTTTTCGGAGCTATTTTTCTAATGACGTAACATTTGTGCAAGAGTTGTTCTTGCTAAGTCGCTAGAATTCAGTTTAAAAAAATCTGATGTATCCAACACATGACTTCCTTGCACGTCCATTAGATCAAAAATATTTTCGACGCACTTCCTCTAAACTTATTTGTTTGAAAGAGATAAAATATCAATAATAGTAAGGTTTAGCGATTTCTAGACAAATATTTCGATATCGCCAAGCTGAGTTCAATTTGAAATATTTCTTTCTGACACTTTATTTGGCGATATTTCACCAAAAGCCGACAAACTTGAGACAGTCTGCGAGATTTTGGGGATAGCCAAAGTAGTCATTGACCACAGACTTTCAATGCATTGAATGCATCCATACACCTCAATGTATTTAAAGTCATTTGGCTCACCCTGTAAATAAATTCTCAGTCGATTGCTGTCAAAAAAGATATGGAAAACAGTTAGATATTACAATAGTTCTAAATACAAAAGTTCAAAAATCTACGGGTTAAAGTTTTAGTGTTATACAAAATACGAAATAATTTTTGGCGCCAAATTTGGCGATATTTCGGCGAAACTCGTCAATGTCGACGAAATTTGGCGAGATTTTAAGCATAAACCAAACAATGACAGATTATCGCCAAATTTGGCGATATTTCGCCAAAACTCGCCAAGAACGATGACAAATGGCGATACTTTGGGAATAAACCAAATGACTGACTATCGCCAAATTTGGCGATATTTCGCCAAAACTCGCCAAGGTCGAGGACAGTCGGCGAGTTTTTGGGCATGTACCAAACAATGACTGTCTACAGTTGTATTATATTGAAGATGTCCATAGACATTAAAGTACTAAAATTCTTTTCGGTGGTCCTGTAAATAAACTCTCCAGTAGATTGGAACCAAAAATCGAGATACACAACTAGATGTTACAACATTCTTATATATGAAATTTCATAATAGTTTTTGAGATTTGAGAGTTAAATATGCACACACGTACACCAAAAGTCGCCAAGCTTGGCGACTTTTGGCATAGTTCTTGAGGGAGGCACGTGACCGTGGTCGGACCATTACCTAACTTATGTGGTAGGACGGTATTGTGCTTGAAATGGATGAATGCCCCTAAAATTGCCATTGACCGTAATGTATTTTAAATCTTTTGAGTGTTCCTGTAGCAGAACTGTAAATGATAAACACACTTTTTTTAATGGAGAAATTCATTTTCTAACTCTTTACAGCATATATCACTTCTGAGTCGTTTGAAATAGCCCAATACCTCTAAAAAACGATTTGATGAATTTAGGCCCATAGAGCGTAATGTATTTCGAATCTTTTAGGCGGTTCTGTAGATAAACTATCCAGTCGAATGGAACCGAAAGGGGAGGTGCACAACTAGATGTTATAACTATCCAAAATATGAAGTTTCGACATTCTGCGCCTAATAGTTTTTGAGATATGCGAGTTTAATGAATTTCGGCCCATTGAGCGTAATGTATTTCGAATGTTTTGGGCAGTCCTGTAGATAAACTATCCAGTCGAATGGAACCAAAAGAAGAGGTGCACAACTAGATGTTACAACTATCCAAAATATGAAGTTTCGACATTCTACGCCTAATAGCTTTTGAGTTAGGCGAGTTTAATGAATTTCGGCCCATAGAGCGTAATGTATTTCGAATCTTTTGGGCGGTCCTGTACATAAACTATCCATTCGATTGCCACCAAAAGGGGAGGTGCACAACTAGACCATATAACAATCCTAAATATCAAATCTCAACATTCTACGACCAATAGTTTTTGAGATATGCGAGTTACATACATACGTACGTACGTACGTACGTACATACGGCATGGAAAAACTGGCCACAGCAGACTCGCCGCTGGTCAAAATGAGTTGCAGACGCGTTAATATGATCGTGCATGCTAGCCTACGATAGGATGCATCGAAAAAATTTTTAAAATTAAATTTAGAGGTACTCAAAATCGGTTTTTTTGTCGAAATTTGGCCCCCAAAATTTTTCGGGATCACATTACTTCCTTATACTACGTACAAGGAAGTAAAAAGGTATAATTAATACCACCGCATATATTCCACCAAAAGTCGTCAAAACTTCGCAACATTTTGAGCAATTTTTGGGAATACATACGACGGCCGTCTTCAAACCGATAACGAATACTGTGTATTATGCTAATTAGTATTTTCACCCACCTTGTGGCGCCTTTTGAATTTTTCATGATTTTAAAAATTGCAAGTTTCCTTTCGTTATTATGGTTGCTGAAAAATGATAGTGCTAAAAATCACCAAGGGTAGCTAATGTATTGGACAAAATACTTTTGAGTTTTTATAATAGTAAATTTTTATGTAGATTTCTTACAGAGGGAACTGCTGTAGTTCTCTCTGCTCAATGAGTCGAAGAGCTTGTCTGATGAAGACCGAAAGAATTTTTTATTCAAAACGATCGTAACATCTTATAAGTAACATTTTATGTGTGCTTTTTTCACAAAGTTTTTTTATTTTAATAACATTCCTGTTAGCTCAAAACATGAATCATTTTATACGGGCAAAATTTGCCAAGCATGCTGGCAATGTAAAAGCGGTTTTTAATTAAACATTAAAAAAGTTATTTAAAAAGTAATTAAAAATCCAAAATTCTAAGTAGCTTATAGCCGTCTCTAGGGTCCCATCTATCTCTGTAGCAAAATTCATCAGAATCAATTCAGCGGTTTAGGCGTGAAAGCGTAACAAACAAACAAACAAACTCACTTTCGCATTAATAATATTAGTTAGGATTTGAAGTGTATAATAGCAAAGATAGAATCCCTGTTAATTTAAGAAAACGAGTCTTCTAGAAATCGAAAGTATTTCTGAGATTTTTACATCGAAAGAAGGAAAGTAACAAGACTTAGTAAAACCCCCTAGATTTCAAGGGCTACAATACTTACAGTCAGTGGCGGCTCGTGGGATACAGCAAGTACAGCCGGGCTGCACTTGAAATTATCAACACATACTTTAAAATAATTTATTCTACTAACTTTCTTAAATTCAGATTAGAATTATGGAATTTCTATGATAAATTAAAAAAAAATCTAAAACAAAAAACAAAAAACAACGTGTTGTAGTAACGGCCGGATCGCTCATTCAGAAAAAAGCCCTTTAATCTTCCCGCAATTCAACTGTGAGACTTGGTACAGCCCTCATAGCTGATAAAGAAATTGGCAGCACCGTTGCCATGGCAACGAGTTTGTAAGCAGTCTCTCCGGCATAGGGAGTTAGTAGCTAAGTACAGCTGATGAAAGATTTTCAAACGACGGCTGCAGTGAATTCGACTGACTGATTGGCTGGAGAAGTGAGGGAGGGGTACGGAGAATATATGTTCGGAAAACTCTCGACTTTATATTGCTGAATTTATCAAGAAGGTAAGCCTGAATAGACGCTTATGAATGGACAATTACCCATCAAAGCAGTATTGTTTTTAAGTAAGCAAGAACTGGCATTTAGAGGACATGGCGAGCGAGAAAATTCTTTAAACATGGGAAATTTTAAAGAGCTTTTAAAATTATTGATATCTGAATTAAAACAACGCCTTTTTATGAGGACATCACTGACCGATTCGCAAGTTTAAAAGAAAGGAGGATTGATTTGACTTATAAAAAATAAATAAGTTTTCTTTTTTTTTTTTTTTTTTTCTTTTTCCTTCTGAAGTTATCGTTACAAAAGAAAATTCTAAGGAAACTTCGAATCAGACACGGATTAATGCAATTTTGAGGATAAGAGCGACTGATTGAAATTTATGTAAATTTTATGGAAGTAAAATAGGATCTCTTGCATTTTTTATGTAATTTCTTTTTCCTCGGTGAGGGCTTAATCCGCCAGTTTTCGAATTCAGTGACAAAGATTTTCCATTCCTGTGGGGAGGAAGGGGGGGGGAGCTCATTTGCTTCCGGCTGCACTAACAGTTTTGACCACGGGCCGCCACTGCTTACAGGACAAGTTGACCAAAGATTCAAAATATTGCCTATTACTGAAAGTAAGGTGATGCGGTTTTCGGCAGGATTTTTCCTTTTCTGGTATATTCTACCATTGTAATTAATTACACTTTTTTCGAGAATAACAATAATAATTAAGCAGGAATAAATGCATAAACAATCATTGCGCTCAACACATCTGTTGGAAGCAGCATTATTATATTTTATATTCCTTTCATGCAACTATTAGCTGTTATTTATCCCTCGGAGTTTCTCCGAAATGGCAAATAATGCAAAGTTGTTTTCACGGGAAATTTTCTTGCAGCTTTAAAATTATTAAAAATGAAATTTTAATAGAAAGATTTGTAATTATCAAAAATGAGCTCATATATTACATACAAGCTTTAATATCCAAATACATTTTATCATACCTGAATGTATGAAATAATTGAAACTGTAAATACATTGCAGTGAAAACTGGAACGAATTGGACGACATTTTACGTCACAACCGCTTGGAGGGTTAACATTTAAAAACCACGCCCACATCTATTTTAGAATAAGTAAAAACACTGAAAAGGCAAGTATTAAAATGACGTTTGTGGTCGTGGTTTCCTATGCAATTCTTAATCCTTCTGATATGCACTATCTCCCTAAAATTTTGTACAGACCCTTTTGGAGAACCTGTACACACCTCACGATTAGGAAAACAATTACAGAACTTTTTGACTTTTAATAATCGTTTTGTTTTCGATTCGTGGAAGTTAAGTCATCCAGCCCAGCTCCTTTGCAAAATATTCATGCGACATCACATACAAAACTTTATGCTGAATTCGTTTCTTCAAGTCATTTATTACTTTCAGAATTATTGCATGCAACTATTTAAGAAGGACTGCTTTTATGCTGGTTTAATCACGGTAATTCTTGGTAAATGCATTAAGTATTAATCATGAGCTATCAATTTAAAATCTTCGTCTAACTCTCCTTCTTGACTGAGTTGAAAAATCTGTATTTTAGGTTTTATGAATAAAATCATATCTATCGATAAAGACTTGAAGGTGTGCATAATGTATGCAACTGTTTAAACAGACCTTAAGCATACATGACATGAATGTGATATATGTGATTTTTCGGGCCTCTTAGTGAAAATATGATTGATTACTATGCCATTTTCTGTAAGTTCGGATCTCTTTTAATATTCGTGTATTAACCAATTAATTTGCAGCTTGGTGTCACTTACTGAAAAGTCGCGCCGTAGTAATTCCAACAATAAAATCATAAAAACTCAGTAACTACAGCATGCAGTTTACATGAATCTTAATTTAGATAAAAACTGCTTCACTTACAGGGTGTTCCAAATTAAACTTCCCCCAACTCAGACGCCTGTGCAGGATGTTGTATGGGTCATAATGAGATGAAATTTTGAAAACAGACATTTCAGATCACGCGCTCGTGATTTATTTTTTAAAAATATATATATTAGTACAAGAAGTTGCCAATAGGTGGCGCTGCAGATCAGCAAGACGTTCTACAGATGTTCTATATGAGTGCCGTGGTTAATAGGGCATATCAACATCACGAGAAACAGGCCCACACACTGACAACACCAGGTGGCGATTGGCTAGTGGCGTCCACGACCGCCAAAGCAACGTCTTGTATGCGTGCAGAATCCACATGTCGTCCTCTACCTGGTAAAATTCCCAGCTGTCCGGTTCTTTCGAACTTCTCCCTCATGTCTCGTAAAGCGCGTGGTATCATTGGTCCTTGGCGTAAGTTCTTCACCGACGAAATCCTCTTATCCACCACCTCCTAGATATAGAAGGCCTAGGAACAGAAACTTTTAAGTCATTACTAGGTCCACTAAAATGAAGTCAACACGCATTTATTTTAACAAATTTAAACTATTCAAATTTTGTGGTGAATTTACTCCCGCATAAAATATTTTAATGACTTAGATATTTAAAGAAAATTTAATATAGAAAATTTAATTTTACGACAAATAGGAAATTATAATTATTTCTAATTATATAATGTGATATAGAAATAGATCATAATAAATGATTTTTTATTAGAAAGGTTTTTTTTTAATTTTTATCTTTAACTTAAGATATTTTCTTAAATTCTAATCATTCACCAGAAATTTTAAATGGTTTTACTTATAGTTGGTTAATAGTTACAAAAATATAAATTAGCACAATAGTATGTACAACCAATTTTATTTTAATGTATTCGCTTACAACTAAGATGGTAGCAGTTTCCGTACTAGAGATGGGCGGTTCGACTCATTTTACTGATTCGAATCTCGACTCACTCACTACTTCGATGATTCGAATCAGTGATTCGAATCTTGAATCAATAAAACAACTAAAGAAATTTTCCCTCTCTCTGCGCCGAAAGCCGTACTATTTAAACACCCTTCACCCATTCATCGGGTTTCTTCTCCGCTGAGTTCTCGGGCAGTTAGCATCTCTCTCTCCTTGCTCCAGTAAAACTAGTGTTTAAACTGCCCGAAATGAAAATACAGGGGAGCTTCGTATGACCCCCTGGGCCTGTAAGATTAAAAGGTTAAGTTTGGTGTCAAAGTATTCGAAATTTTATGTATCGATGGGGGTCCCAGAGGGGGGGTCGAGAATCAATAAAAACGCGCTCCGATGGATAGTTTCAGAGATATACGTTAATTAATTATGGTAATTAGACTAATTAACGATGATTGAGGCTTAAAAGGACTGCAAACATGTAGAAAATTGGCTCTGGGATGGTTTCCAGACTTTGGAGATGCCGTCGGAGGAGGCTAGTGTTTAAAATGCCCAAATTGAAAATATAGGGGAGCTTCGTATGACCCCCTGGGCCTGTAAGATTAAAAGGTTAAGTTTGGTGTCAAAGCATTCGAAATTTTAAGTATCGGTGGGGTGTTGAGTCTAGGGGTGGTCGAGAATCATAAAAACGCGCTCCGGTGGATAGGTTCCGAGATATACGTTAATTAATTATGGTAATTAGACTAATAAACCATGGAGCTGTTTTTTCTGCGATGAGAGAAGAAGAAGCTTTCCGAGAGAAAGCAGTAGCAAAAGCATCACAAGCTGGTATTGATCTCAGGATTTTCTTATCGCCGGCCTCAGAGGCGTAGCCAAGGGGGGGGGGGGTTAGGGGGGTCATAACCCCCATGAGGAATTTTTTGCCATACAAAATGTATATTCTTCACTACATTATCATACACACGTATACATATATATGAGTTGCAGTAGTCATAAACCCCCCCCCCATAAAAAATTCTGGCTACGCCCCTGGCCGGCCTGTATTTTTGCCCTTTATCGAATTCGAGATTTCACTGAAATGAAAATGGAATATCGGATATTTGATGTTGAAATAAAACCGATATGTCGATTTTTGGCCCAGTCCTACTGAGGGGCTGCTGCCCCCCCCCAAAAAATGGGACCCTTTACTTAGCTTACAATTGAACTTTATCTTTAAATTTGATACCCAGCCCACCCCGAAATAAAATCCTGGCTACGCCACTGTCAATAACACTAACTACGCCACTGCTTTAGGCCCTATTTTGTATTTCTCTGAATTACGAAAGAAAATAAAATCATTCCCCTTAAACGAAAAACATGGTAAAAAAAAAAAACGAAATCTGCTGTAATAAAGCGAAATGTTATTTTGCTTACTACAAAGTCCTTTTGTGAGAGCGCTTAATACCGCCCCTGTATCCTTCATTAAAAGTGACAAGCACAATCCTAACTTTATTTCATTCTATTTCCCTTCACATGAAAATCCGCCACCATGTAAGTTAAAAGTAGAAAAGGGATGTTTCATTAAATTTTAAACAAATATTAAATCAGTCAGACAAGTTGGAAGGAGGGATTTTCTTAATTTTTTTTTCGGGGGGGGGGGGGAGATTGACCCCTCTTGCCCTTAGGAAGTAACGCCTATGCCCCCCGCCAAAAGCAAACGATGTTCGACCCACTCCACACCCACAGATAGATAAAACTTTAAAATCCGACCACCAACCAAGAAATGAAACACCAAAGATTCGAAAAAAACTTCAATTAAATGAAACATCCTTTCAACTCTTTTCGACTCCTTTCGACTCTGAGTCGATAGAAGATTCGAAAAAACCCCTCCAATTAAATGAAACATCCTTTCAACTCTTTTCGGCTCCTTTCGACTCTGAGTCGATAGAAGATTCGAAAAACTAACGAATCTCAACGATAGTATACAATCACCGAAACAGAGCGAAACACTGAATCAGTAAAGAATCGTTGCTGCACCAACTCAGTGACCAACTCACCCACACCCACTCATTTACTGTTTCAAATCATCTATCGACTCAGAGTCGTAAAGAGTCGAAAAGAGCCGAAAGGAGTCGTAAAGAGTCGAAAAGAGTTGAAAGAGTAAGGGAAAATCCCTGGGAACGGCAAAGGGAAAATAAGTTTTTCTTCCCTTCGCACTTGGATTGTATTTCCCTTGAGGGCTTGAGATTCGAATCAGTAGAGAGTGAGTGTAAAGACTGAGCCACTCAGTACCAAGATTCGAATCACTGATTCGACTCATCGAATCATTGGCCATCTCTATTCCGTACTGAATAAGAAAGTTTTAGATGCAGTAAATGTATGCGTGAAAAATGTTAACAGACAATATAAATTTAGTAAAATGCTTGTCGTTACAATAAATTAAGGGTTACACCAAAGCTGTGCGTGTATAAAAAAATTAATAATTTTTTGGCCGAAAATAAATTTGTGACTCGTCAATAATGTCTTACTTTGAAAGGAATTAACTTTAAAAGAGGCGATTTTTAAGTTAACTCAAGTATGAAGCAGGTTCTGAAAGATAAATTACCTTGGATTCGTACAGTTTCGCATCAATGTAAAGCAATTACTTCCAAAGTGAGTACGACTGTTAAATGTAGCAGGGTTAAGTTTAGAAATAACACTGAAAATGTATAAAAGATTTCTTGTAGTTGACGAAATTTGCTTTCAAATTATTCCTTTTATTGATGTTGCCAGATTGGTCTTTTATGTGGAATAAAATAATAAACACTAATTAAATAAGTACATGCATAAGCGATAAAAAGCTAATAAATATCAATGATTACAGTAACGGTTTGCGACCAAAAGTAGTAAAACAAAGAGTGAATTTTAGAGATTTTGGGGGGATTTCTAACTTTCTAAAGAAATATTTGATAAATTATTTTAAAACCTCAAGGATACTGAAGACTTTTTTTTTTACATTTCTCAGTAACGATTGCATGCATACCTTTTGGAGAACGACAATAAATTGAAAAAGAAAGAAAAAAAAAAACAGGTTTACTATTCTAACATTCTTATTCTAAAAGCTGTAAAAGTTCTGTTGCATTTTCTATTTATTTTTCAGTTATGAGCAATGTCTCTATGTATTTTTGTAAATATGAAAGTTTGACTTTTTTCTCAGTATAATGGTTCCTTTTTAAAAATCGAGTTTGCTTTTTAATTAGAAAGTTTGCGTCGGCGAAGAGACCCAGAGAGGTGGTGGGACTTATCGGGATGTCGTCTATTATGAGGTTGAAGAAAGTGGAGCCCAGAGTGGATCTTCGGGGGACTCCCCTCGTTATGGGCATGCTGGTAGAGAGGGCGACAGTTACTCTGATCATAAAATTACGACCAGTCAGACAGTTTTACATAGGTAGGTTGATAGAGTCCGGGATGCGAATTTCGAAGAACTTCAAAATTAGTCCACGGTGCCAGATTGGTCGAAGAACTTTTGGATATCCAGCAGTAGGATGGCAGTGGCCCTCAGCAGTAGGAAGGAAATGGTCTTCAGGACCTCGGCGATTTCTTCTGCGAATCGGAGAAGCTGATGAACTGTGCTGTGCTTTCACCTGAAGCCCAACTGTTCAGGCTTGATGATTTGATGCTCACGGAGGTAATCGTGAAGCCTGACACGGATGATTTTATCAACCAGCTTGTTGAACCCACTTAGGAGACTGATGGGTAGATAATAGGTGGACTTGCCGAGACCTTGGCTTTACTTCGGGATGGGACGGAGCATTGCAAACTTCCATGTAGCAGGGAAGTACTGTGTGGTTAGGATGGCGTTTATTAGGGAGGTTATTTGGTGCAGAATGTTAACCGGGATATTTTTTTAGCATTACGTTACTTATGTTGTCAATAACGTAATCCTAAAAAATATCCTGGTTGTCAAATGATGTTGTCAGGTCTCGGGAATTTCCTGATATTAAGGTCCTTGATCATTGAGGCAACTTCAGACGGTTTGGCAGGTCTGATGACATATGCTGGTGGCGCCTGAAGAAAAGTTGTGATGCGATCATTCATGTCACGCCATCTGACTGTGTTGGGGTTAGCTTCTAGCATATCGAGGTTTATATCAGTTACCTGGTAGAAAGGGAAGTTGTGTTTTAAAAAAATAGTAGTACCACCAGTGAAACACCGCAAGCTAAGATCACGGTGGTAGTTTTCTGGAAGTTTTTAGTTGATAATAAAATAGTTCATGTTTTTATGGAATTTGGTTTCTTTGGTGCACAGAATATCAATATCCCCCATCTAACAAGTAGTCCCGGAGCTCCACAATTTTGTTTTGGATGCCGTGCACGTTTTAATAGACAATTCGGAGGTTATTTTAGAGTACGTTCATCTTGGCTGGAAAGTGTGTGTTGTACACCTCGAAGAAGGCTAAGTCTGGTCTACACGTTGAGTGTGTAGCGTGACTTCATATGCGATGTCTTTGAAGGATCGGACCATTTTCTAGACGTCTCAGTTTCTGGTAATTCGTCTCACAGCTTCCGTATTAGAGTATAGTTTCGATCTCTTTACAGTGGGTTAATTAATCGTATTTCCCTCTCTGTATCTGCAGCAGCTGTGTGTGCGGCCTAGCCATTTTTAGCAAAATATTACTTTGATTTCCATACGGTAGAATTTAAAAAAAATTTGTGGTGTTATTTACAAAATTAGATAATATGCTAAAGGTTAAAAATCCTTTTCGATACAAAATTATTCATTATGATTTATTTCCTTTCATATTATATATTTGTTATGGTTGAAAATTGTTAATTCTCAGAAAATATAATTTTCTGTCTCAAATCCTTGTTAAATGGCAAAATCCCCCAGAAATGTTCAGTAGTTTTAGATTATAAATTAAAACCCCTGAGCAAAGCTGGAATTGCATGCAAGTTTATCACATATGACAAAGCAGTCACCCAGCTCTTCGCGAGGAATAATATTTGATCATGCTCGTTTGATATTCACACGACTCAAGGGTCATGCGTTCTATATTTAATGTGTAATTCATCTTTGGCATCTCTTGAATTAAAAATGCTTTTTTTACTTTTGAAAAGTACTAACTTTTATTTCTGGTTGTAATGATATTAACAAAATGTTTTAAATGAATGTGTTAGGGTATCCGTTTTCCCTTATTCAGTGCAACATCAATTTATTATTCTTCCCTCTGCACAAAAAATATCATTAATGGAGTATTGAATTACTTTGCGAAACATTCAAATTACATTACAACATTAGTAAAATACATATTTCTAAATTTACTGTTGTTAAATATTTACTTGTTACCACCATTGATGGCAAAGGTGTTCCATAGGTTTTGCACAATTAAAATAGTGTGAAATTTAAATTTTTATGTTCCAAGGAACATTTAAGAACCTAGAAATGTGTAGGTCGGTAGCATTCTGTCTGATCCAAAGAATGGGTTTTGTCTGTGAAAATTAGGATTTTTTTTTGCGAATAAGCGTTGTTAGGGGCCTTGGCCCAGTGGCGGATTAATGCAAGTTTGGCGGTGGTTAGTTAAAACATTGACATATACACCCATTTTGTGGAAGTAAAATAGTAACTTTTCATTATTTTCTTTTTTCTCGGAGGGAGGGGCGGTCACCCCCTCCCGTTTAATCTGTCCTCGTCTCCAGCAAACAGTTTCTTTTATTTCCGTCTGTTAGATTACTTTTGTTAGTCTTTTATGTCTAACTTGTTAGATTACTTTTGTTAGTCTTTTATTGTCATGCTTGTTTTATACCACAATCTGTTGACATAAAAGAGTAAAACTTGCAAATGAATAGCTCACTATTAGGTCCTGCTGCATTATAAAGTGCTCCGGACATGTTCTACAGACCTGTCCGGACAGACATGTCCGGAACAGAAAACGATCTTTATTAAAGTATTAAAGTACCCCAGGATTCAATAATGAAGAATTCACACGCAAATTTAAATTTCGCTTGATAATGAACAAACTGCAACGGACAGTTTTTGGTTGAAAAATTTCTGCAAAATTAATTTGTGCAATAAATTTGAAAAGCAATTTAATTTCTTATTATCCATAGAACTTCGGAAACAAAAGTACGAGTAATAGAAACCACACCTAAATTTTTATTACAGCTAAAATCATTTTCCTTGATAAACATTTAATGTTAAACTTTTTCTTCAACCTTTTTACTCTAGCCTTCAGATAAGTGGTGTAAAATTCTTATAATAATACGTAGCTGGCAACTAGTCTGCGCAGCCTGGTATTTGTACCTCGCCGCCGATGCCGAGGTCTAGATCGGCGCGCCGGTGAAGAACGCTGATTTTACGCCGCTGCGTATAATCGGCTACAAACTATTTTTAAAATTGTATCTAAACTTTCTACTGCTTATTTTTTTCTGTATACTTCTTATCGTTAGCTGTAAAGAAGCAATTTAAATTTTTTAAGTCAATAGCGTTATTTGATTGCTTTTAAAACTGTGCATTATAACTCAAAAGAACATTATAGATATGGAATAATTCATGAGAAGGTTGTGGAGAAAAAAACAAGAAACCCTTAAAATACAATAATGTATCAATCCTGTATTGATAACTAAATGTATCGTGAACGTGCTATATAAACAACATAAACCTATCCGATTTATATAAAATCTATTGTTTCAGTTTTGCAGTAGAAATATTTTTAAAGTGTGCCATAACTGCAAGCTCATACTCTGGAGCTCCACCAGTGGCCGAGCGCATAGTGCTCTGAACTGTGAGGCGGAAGGTGCCTGTTTCAAAACTAGGTCGCATTCGCCGGTCTAACCGTTCGTAGTTTTCCGTTTTTACCTTCGAAAATTAGCGGAGATACGGGATAGGACCCCTTAGAAAGACCACCACGGAGGGCCCCCTCACTAGAGATGAGTTCGGTCTCATTATTTTTAAGTCGAGCTCGAGGACTTTATTTGAGCCCGCTCGAGCGATATTATTTTATTTGGAGCCCGTGCCCGAAATTTCAGCTGATAGATAAATAAAAGTGAATTACCTCATCGTCAGAATATCATATTACAACGCCTTTTGTGCAAATTACAAATATATTAAAGACAAATATAATCCAGTCCTCCCGTGCCCGAACACAGTCGTGAACTCCACACCCCAGCCCTCGGCCTAGAGCCCACGTGTAATTAATTGGCCGTAATCGCACTTCATACTCAAGACTAGTTTTTATAAAAGTTCTAGTCTTAAAAAAATCTTATTTTAGCGCCAGTTTATGCTTATATGGTGTGTGTGTACGCATACAACCATTTTCACTATGCTCTTCTTCAATCATTTTATCACGCCTCGCCGCGCCGCCGTATTTCTGAGGTCGTTACGCCGCCGCCGCGAATTTCCCTGAGGCTCAGACCTCTACTGGAAACATTTAGGAATATAACAGCAACTTTTTGAAAGTAGTAATTTTTTTAATTATAAAATATAAAATTTTCTATGATAACTGAAAAGAGTGTGTATAAAAACTAATTGGAATAATCCGGGAGCCAACTGGTATTTTTGATGAATAATAACAAAAAATCTGAAATCTCGTCCTATACTACATTTAGTTATATATTTAATAGAAGTGAACGTCAGCTGGTGCATTTGCGGTGGTTGCAGCCCCCGGCCACCCGAACATGTAAAATAATTAAAAAATAATAATTATAATAAAAAAGTTAATACTTTGTACATGTGTTTATCACGTTGTATACAAATGAAAAAAATAGTCAGCTGACTTTATAGCTGTGGATTATACGTCAACATGTAAAGAACATCCGTTTAGTAAAATAATAATAAAAAAGCTGAAATTTAGTGAAGTGATAGTTAGCTTTATCGGTTTTAGGAAAAAAACAGTCAGCTGAGTTTCCATGGTGGAAAAGTGGTCAGCTGGTGATTGAAAGTTGCAGCGTATTGCTACACGCACAGGCGCCTGATGTATTTCACTGCATCAGCTGATCACTTTTACACTGCGGAAAATTCAGCGGACAAGTTCTTTCAGGTAACTGTTATAAAGAACTACTTTATAAAGCTTCAGCTTTCTTGGTCTCTGAGATCTATCAATTTTTAATTTTACATAGTGCGTCCCACAGTGCGTCTATGAATCATCGGAAGATACCTAAACCTTCTTTTTTTACTCTCAGTTATATATTTAAAATACATAACAATCAGAAAAATATAGGTGAAATGGCCCAAAATGATCCTAGCGGGCAAAACGATCCACTTATGCTTTCTTAGATAGAGGTCGGGCTACTTATCGATAACACATAAACTAGTTCTGCCAAGTCAGAAAGAAGCAATAGGGATATTTAAGGCATCGGTGTATTACGTGTCTGAGTACAATTCTTCAAAACTGGGTTTTATCATATCTCTTATGAGGTAAGCACTAACTTTCTTATTTATTTTTCTTCTTATTTATTTATAGAAAT
Source organism: Cheiracanthium punctorium (assembly GCA_038373885.1). Classification (NCBI taxonomy): domain Eukaryota; kingdom Metazoa; phylum Arthropoda; class Arachnida; order Araneae; family Cheiracanthiidae; genus Cheiracanthium; species Cheiracanthium punctorium. The sequence continues at coordinate 53,452 of JAWZYV010013962.1, forward strand.
ACAATCTTTACAGAAATACGACTTCGTTTACTGAACAGAGTATGCTTTTAGATGTGAATTGCACTTATTTAGTTTATGTTTCTCGACGTGTTCCAGTATTATGAACTAAAGTGGGCAGCCATACTGCCAGGTAAAATGATCCATCGACTGAAGAGACTCCAGTACCGGGCCCTAGTCATCATTGCATCCCTTCAGACGTTATTATTGTAGGTCACAATTTTGGAATTATAATTTTTAAATATTCCATTTTTTGTTTGTGACACTTTTTTATTTTAAAATTTTCATAAAATAAATTATGCATACTATATTATTGTAAAACGTACAATCATATAGTATCATACAATCATTTCATAATGTATAGTCGTGATTACTTCTACATCTTTTATTCTGCCGATAAAAAACAATTTACAATTATTTTCAAATGAAGGATCATTTTGCCCGTGGGGGAGGGTAAAATGATCCTTTGGACTCTATTTTTTTTTTTTTTTTTCGTTACTCAATTTGCGGTAAAATATCATTAAGATATGTTTATGATGCAAAATGTAGTGTAAAATATTGTGGCAAAGGGTCAAAGTTTTATTTAACATTTATGTTATTTTGTGTTATATTTTTAATTAACATTTATGTTATTTTATTAAGCTTTTCTTTCAAGAGAACCGTTTTGGGCCACCTACCCCTATATGTAAACATCGAAGAAAATTTCGCTTAAATTCGCATTTATTTCGTAAAAACGAAAATTTCGTACCTCAAGTTATGTGTAATTTATTTTTTGCTTAGCTGTTGAATACGAGTTACCTGAAAGAAGTTGTCCGCTGAATTTTTCGTGGTGTAAAAGTGATCAGCTGACGCAGTGAAATACATCCGGCGCATGTGCGTGTAGCAATACACTGTAACTTTCAATCGCCAGCTGAACACTTTCCACCACGAAAAACTCACCGGACAATTTTTTTTTTCACTTCACCAAATTCGAGCTTTTTTTAAATTATTGCTTTACTTGACGGGTGTTCTTTACATGTTGACGTATAATTCACCGCTATACTGCCGAATGCAGATCATCGTCGGCAGCTGACGTATAATCCACCACTATAAAGTCAGCTGATTATTTTTGTTCATTTGAATACAGCGTGATAAACATATGTACAAAGTATCAACTTTTTTATTATAATTATTTTTATAAATTATTTAAAAAAATTATTGTACATGTTTTGGTGGCTGGGCCGGCTACACCCACTGCTACTTTATCAACATTTTCTTTACTTACAATATAAAATGAACCAAAGTAAAAAATCTTAGATTTTTGCGATGATGACCTCAAAATGGCAGCTGGCTCCCCGACTGGAATGTCTGTTTACGAAGAGCGATCTATTATATCCCGTATGTGTAGCCGACAGTGAAAATGTCATCTGTTATTTTCATGCTTCATTATAAATAAATGATACAGTTGTGTAATTTTAAGTTACTTTTGAAGATATTACAAATTGAAATTCTCTTTAAAAATATTACATTTATTAAAAAACTTTAAATGAAATTGCTCTCCCTCTTAAATTAAAACTCTCTGGATGCTCATCCCGCGATTTCCACTACACTCAAATGTAGCAAAATTTGCTCATCCAACCTTTCGATTCTAAAAGTATCGGTTTCTGTTTCTTTCATCCATTTTCACCGATACTTTTCAACCGATACTTCGCTTTTCAGACGAAAACCACGCAGGCGCAACTCCATTCTAGAATCTTTATTTTGGTAATGAGATGTGAGGTGTCGTTTCATTGGCACGTTTGTTTGCGCGAGTGTTTTCGAACAGTGTTTTTTTTTTTTAATTCTAACCATCGCTAAATGGATGTCGTATCACCAAGTGTCGTCGAAATTATGGACGAAGAGTCGTTAGATGGCAGTTTAACAGGACAATCGTTTGTTCTTCTACATTATTTTGAATTGGTGCCCAACACTAAATACGCTATCTGCAAGGATTGCCCCCCCCAAAAAAAAAATGTCGAGAGGTAGGCTACAATTTTACTTCAGTTTTATAAACGTTTATTTCTCACTGTGTGGACTCGAAAAAGAGTTCCTTCATGTATATATATATATATATATATACACACACACAAGTGAATCTCCCTATAACGAACTCGCTCGGTTCCTGTTAAAAAATTCGCTACAGAGAAAATTTCGTTGTACAGTTGAAAATTTCGTTGTACATAACAATTTCCTAGATTGGGGCCCCCCAAATCTATCAATGCCCGGTTCCCCTGTTGGTCATGGCGCTGGTGAAGTGTCTTCATTATCGGAGTCAGTTTCACTTTCCTGGCTTCCAGTTTTATCATCTGTTACACTTACACTAAGTGATCTGTTCAAAAATTAAAATTTTCTTCAAAACTAACAAAAAAAAAAAAAAAAGATAAATCTGAAATATTCGCTATGGGAAGATAAGCTCTTCGTTATATGGTGAATGTTTATAGTGTTATTTAAGCCTTAAAGTTACGTTTCCATGAAAAATTTCGTTACAGGGAGAGATTCGTTGTAAGGAGACTTCGTTATAGGGAGATTCTACAGCATATATAGGCTTTTGATATCGTTGGAGAAAGTCTAGCTCTTGATATAGATTTCACGCTTAACCCTTTCGCGACGAGTTTTTTTTTTTTTTTTTTTTTTTTAGAACAAAACAATTTTGGTAGCATAAACTATGAGTAGGGCACATTAGAATGCTAAAACTAAGATGTTATATTTTTAGGAATATTTTAAACACTGATTTAGGACTGGAACATATATGTCCCATCAGTCCTGACAACTGGGACATATATGTGTCCCAGTAGTCTTCAATGAGTAATTTCGTAAAGAAAACCAATGATTTTCTAGTCATAAAAATTTAATTATGAATGGTATGGTTGGAAACAATCAATGCACAATGGGACATTACACATCATGCACATTATTTTAGTGCGCGATTCCTTCTTTTGTTGTGCACATTTACGGCACCGCCGTCGTGTTTTTGTTGTTACTGGCAGATGGTCACCAACATTGAGTAAGCTTCGTGATGTTTTGGATGGGCGTCCAGTTCCTCTACGGCGTTGATACTGTGCGTTGAGCTTTCCGGACGCCATCAAGGCTTCTGCAAGAGGTACAATGAAATCAAGAAGTGGGGTTTTTCGATGTTTGAGTTCGCAGTACGCAATCCATGAGTTGACCACTGCACTCATCAATAGGCGAAAAAATACTTTTTTCCACCACTTGCAAGATTTTCGATCTAATTCATAGACATTTGCCATTTGGTCTGCAAGGTCTACACCTCCCATGATTTTGTTGTAGAATTCGATTGCCACAGGGCACTCAAATTCTTCTTTGCTTCCATCTTTCATGGTGCGATTCACTTTTGCGTATTTAGCTTCGTGGCAATTACTTAGAATCATCACTTCCTTTGAATCAAGCCACCGCGCACACATTGTTCCATTTTTAGTTACGAGAAACTCAGCCTCACCCCTTTTGCTTAGTTTTGTTGCAAAATTAGGAACATCTTTGCGTGTCTTGATGCACGTACCAACAGCAGGAAAGTCCAGGGTTTCCATCAGGTGCACGCTTGTAAAAAATCGGTCAAACGCAAGCATAACGTCTTTTCCTCGGATTGTCTCCGTTAGCTTTGATACTACCCGTTCCCCGAGTGTGCCTTGAACTTCACCCGTTTCTTTTCCGGAATAAATGTTCATGTCATATACATATCCTGTTTTTGAATCACATCGCTGCCAAATTTTTATCCCTCTTTTCACAGGTTTCATCGGCATATATTGTTTGAGGGACGAACGTCCCTTGAATTTCGCCATTGACTCGTCAATAGATTGATATGAGCTTTCGCTTCGGCACTGTTTGAAGGTTTGTTTCAGGCACGAAACAACCTCGTCGATGTAATATGTTTTACTTGCATTTTCTGGCTTTTCTGGTTCAGCAAAATATAGTTTCGACAACAACGTTTTACATCTGTCTCTTGAAATAGCATTTTTTATTGCTAAGTTTCCCAAAGAAGGATTAGATGACCAATAATGAGAGAATTTCGGCACCTTATTGTAAGACATGACAAGCACGCATCCAAGGACAAGCATAATTTCAGAGGGGTCTGTAGGGTGAATTGTTTGTCCTAACTTTTCGAGTCGTTGGTTTGTGCATTGAGAGATCCAAATCATAAGACTTCGTGGAAATATCTTGAGAAACACGTCCAATTCGGTAGCTGAACGATTTAAGTTGAATAACAAACTAGGCGATGACTCTGCTGGAATTGTCATTCGAGGTTGGAAAGTTGAATCTGCATGAAACCATAAGATTGGTCTGCAGCCTGAAGTATTAGCTGATGGTATCTCATGAACTGATGAAAGTGATGCCGTATCAGTATCGCTCAAAGCATCGCTGTTCTTTGTATTTTGGGGAATGGTATCATGATCGATATCCATTTCACACTCGTCTGCATCGGATGAGTACTGCATATTGTGTGCTGGATCTTGAAAATCGGGATCGTCTATTTCATCATCCAAATCAATATCTTCGTCATCTGACTCTTCTAAAATTTTTTTTATTTCTTCATCAGTAAGTCCCCGGCGTCGAGTCATTTCAGATTGATTTAATTTGTGACTAAATTAAAAATAATAAGCAACTATTTCAAAAGTAACCGAAAAATATAATATCAAGAGAAATGATCACATAGGACTGTTGGGACAATGTATTCCCACTAACCAAGACGAGAGGGACACATATGTCCCGATAATAAAAACTAAAGTAAAACTTTGCCACTTACCAGTTTATTAGAGGTAATCCGCTTCGTGAGTAACGTCTCTGGCTTTAGATTTACGGATCACTCAAATTTTCAGGCGGTATTTTCCAAAACGGTACTAATAACTATAAACGAAACTAAACAGTATGGAATGAGCTGCTAAAAACGCGGGAATTACATTATGTACGGTAGTGCCATCTATGTTCTGTGAATGAAAGTACCTTCAAAAATATTGGCAGGACTGGTGGGAAAGTCTCCCATTAGACAGAGAAGCGTTTCTGTCTCAAAAGAATTTTTTGAAATTTGCTTGGGACGTATGTGTCCCGTTAGGCGCGAAAGGGTTAAGAGACATGCTTTAAATTTTTATTTAAAAAAATTGGCGCAAGGACATCTGATTCGGATTGGGTATGATATAGAAATCAAAATTGATCGGGGAGACGGTCCTTGACATCGTTAGATATTTCAGGGTTAGTTAATTCGACGCTTAAAAGTATTAAATTATGGCTTTCAATTAAAAAATTATTGGTATTTATTATAAATTTGTTAAAATTACGCTTTCTTATTTTCATTGTAGAAATGAAATGTTCAAAAGTAAAGACAATCCACGAATTTAGGGAATAAAATATGTAATGCACTTACGTTTATTACGCTACTAAATTTACTGAGTTTATTAATTATATTGCAAGCAATGTTAAGTTATAAAAAATTTCCATAGATTTTGTTTAATTCACCTGTCACGAGTTCGTTTTGTAGCTATTCAAATTTACATATTTCTTTATTCGAACACATACGCGAATAATTCGCCAAACATCACTTTCGAGATAATTAATTAATTTCCGAACTTAAACAATTACTCGTAGTAAAAATGCATACATGTATCAAGAATCTTCGTTAAATAGAAAATAATTAAATTTTTGGCTATTCACAGGTGATTCTCACTTGCTTCGGACTTGAACATGAGACGGCGTATCCTCTATCATCCGTATTTTTGGAATTCATCGTTTGGAGTCTCATCGTTTTATATCACGCAGTTAGAAATTCTTTAATGACAAAAAAATAGTCATGAAACGCTTCCATGTACGTGACGAAATAAGTATGATTCCTCGATAAGGACAACGTTCGTAAATGAATTTAAATCGATATGTTTTCTTTTCAATATCGGAAATGAGAATTTATGCAATCTTATCGTCTGTCAGAATTATCACTATGGAAGATGGAATTTTTGTCTGCTCCTCTCGACAGACTTTGAAAAATCAATATTTTAAAGACTTCTTTTCTTTACAATGTTGTATTGAGTGACCTAGTTTTACATGATGATGTGTCCTTAGATGTGTTTTACATGAGGAGTTTACTAATTACATTTTCTTCATAGAAAGGAAACATACTTTATGAAGCAGCATCAAAATAACCAGAAATTAATATTACAAAGAAAGTTGTGGTTATTATCCATCACCTGCTGCCTAATTTTTGAATGTGCTTATTTGATTACAATGTCCTTTGTTGGAACCCGTAAGTAGGTAAACGTTGAGGGCTCCCAAAGATCCATGAAATTTGGAATTTGTAGAAAAAGATAATTTAACATCAAATAATTTAACATCATTTCCCGCCAAAAGCAAACGATGTTCGACCTACTCCACTCCCACAGACAGATAAAACTTTAAATCCGACCACCAACCAAGAAATGAAACACCAAAGATTCGAAAAAAAAGTCCAATTAAATGACATCCTCTAACATAAACATCCTTTCAACTCTTTTCGACTCTGAGTCGATAGAAGAGTATGATAGAAACTGAGTCGATAGAAACTAACGAATCTCAACGATCGCATACAATCACTGAAACATTTGAGATTCTACTGAGTTGAGATTCATCGTATACAATCACCGAAACAGAGCGAAACACTGAATCAGTAAAGATTCGTTGCTGCACCAACTCAGTGACCAACTCACCCACACCCACTCATTTGCTGTTTCAAATCATCTATCGACTCAGAGTCGTAAAGAGTCGAAAAGAGTCGTAAAGTGTCGAAAAGAGTTGAAAGAGTCGTAAAGAGTTGAAAGAGTAAGGGAAAATCTCTGGGAACGGCAAAGGGAAAATAAGTTTTCCTTCCCTTCGCACTTGGAATATATTTCCCCACAGTCGAGGGCTTGAGATTCGAATCAGTAGATACTGAGTCTAAAGACTGAGCCACTCAGTACCAAGATTCGAATCACTGATTCGACTCATCGAATCATTGGCCATCTCTACTTGAGACATTTAGGCTGACAATAAGAATAAATTTCTTAGTCATTTGTTATCAGACCACGGAAGCACAAACGTAAAATTCGCAATCGAGTCCTGTTGACATAAATAGTTAACCCGTATTGTTGACTACACATTCAATATCAATAATTTTCGCCGGTGCAGAAGAACTAAGCTATTATTAATTTCTCTAATGCACCGCCCGTGGCGCTATCAACGACGTTGTTAACTTCTTGGTTCTTATTTTACGTGAGACGTAAAATAAGAGTCAAAATGTTAATCGAAATTGGAACAGTAAGAATTCTACCAGTATTGTGCACAGTGATTAATTTGAATTTTTATAACAATACTAAAATTTAAAAAAAAATAATCTTCCCTAAAATGTTTGATAATAATATATTTGTATCAAATAAAATTTATTTAAAAAATCTGTTGAGCTTAAATCCATTTTCTCGGCCTGAAAATTAAGACAGCGTCTCAGAGATTGAGTCTCACTGATGTAAACGTCTATGACACTTGCCCGTTTGTTTGTATTAGGGACTAAGTACATAGTGTCTAGAGGAATACTCTTGAGATTAATATACATCTTTGAAGAATCGATATACGCATAAAGGATAACACCTTCTGAGGAACAGCCTGTTAAATTGGCATTAGGACAATTGAGTTTGGCAATGGAATTCATATGCCAAATATTACAAGGTAATATTTGGCACAAACAGTGTGTAAAAAACTGCTGCTGATTTTTTTTCCGTATCTTCCTTACTTTATCAGGAGTCTTGGCTGAAGGTATTCGGCTACGTTTGGGGTAGTTTTTTTTTTTTTTTTTTTTTTTTGAAGTTACAATTTAGATTTTTAAAGATAATCTTCAGGTAAATTTTAGAACAGGAAACGGAAATTACCCAGAAAACTATTCATAACTGCCATACATTTTGAGTAATTGGGGTTTTCATTGAAAACTTTTACTAAAATTTATCCGAACGCCTAATACTGTACACACTTTTGTAGTGAATGCGTCTTAATTCTTTTTTAAAGTGAGGTATATATGACAATGATACTTGAAATTACGAAAATACTAAATATAATTTTAACAGGGACATAAAGTATGGCCAAGTAGAGGAATAAATATGTATGTTTTGCTCCGCGAATATAGTTTCGGTAAAAATTCCCTTCAGTGATTAAATTGAAGGGAGTAGACGCAACCAGAAAAAAAGTGCAGAAATGTTAGGTATTTTCTGAGAAAAAAAAAGTTCAGTAAAGGAATATAACCTACCAGAATAATTAAACAGTAATTTTTTATATTAAAAAAATATTTGGAAGGTGTCAATGATGTGCTTAAACCAAATTGAATAGTTTAATATGCGCGGCTCTCTTGCTAGAGCCGCGAAGTTAACAATAGAGGGTAAAAGAAGGAACCTTTCGCACGCGTTCAGACAGTAGAAAAATTTTTAGAGTTAAAAGGTTTTTATCAATTAAATTTATATAGCAGAAACTTTTCAAAAACCCTGTAGTTTTTATTCATTTTTTTGAAACCATTTTATTGCCAACAACATTTTCCTGCATTTTGCAAGCTGGTAAAACCTAACCAAATTGATAATTTGGAAATGGCAACACTGTATAGGGAGACAAATTTTCCCGCATTCGGTGAGTGTGACACAAAGTAACGGAAGAGTGTAAAGTATTAGCACTTGTGTGCTATTAACATCAAGCATCTTTCTTTGCTTCGAATAACCTGTCTGCGCACGATTTGTCACACCGAGGCAGTTTTCAAATGTTTGCCAGATAACGCGGATGGGGGGGGGGGATGAAATGTTGAAAGTTGCACAAGGCTTGCAATTTTTGAAAATTGTCTTCAAAGCCAAAACAAGCTCGGCAATATATTCCAAATTTTATTAGAAATTTGCAAACGCGACAGTTTATTATAAAGGAAAAGTACAGTTAGAGTATGCCTAGCGAAAATTATAAGATAGTTTTAGCAGGTGGTTTTAATATAAAATTCAATTCTTAATAACTGTTTGTGGAACAAGAAAGACAAGCACGGTGCACTCAATGATTATGATGTCTATTACAAGAAGTATAATAATGAAAAACTTCATAAAATAGCACTTTAAAGGTTATTTGAACGACCATACAGCTGAAAAAACACTCAAAATACTGGTGTTAAACGATAAAGTAATTAAAAAACTTTGTAAAAAACACACATAAGAAGTAAAAGGAAAGAGGATACGCACGTTTCGTTCAAAAATTGTTTTGAACTTCTTCAGTCCAAGCCCTTCGTCGAAAAGAACACAGGGAACTGTTCCCTGTGTTCTTTTCGACGAAGGGCTTGGACTGAAGAAGTTCAAACAATTTTTGAGCGAAAACAATTTTTGAACGAAACGTGCGTATCCTCTTTCCTTTTACTTCTTATGTGTGTTTTTTACAAAGTTTTTTAATTACTTGACCATACAGCTGTTTTCAGAAATTTTTTTTTTATAAAATCTGGAAGAATTTCAGATTTTCTTTTCTCTCTCTCTTTTTTTTTTTTTTTTTTTTTGAGAATATACACTTTTAGAAAATCATGTTTATTTGTAAGTTTGATCTAATAATAAATGTTGTTTTTGTAATGGGTAATTATTATGAAATTTTCTTCTTTCCAGGTGTAAAATTGTATGTGGAATTTTCGTCCTCTTAAAAGTCTTGTTTAGTCTTCTTAAAAATGGATATATGTGTTTCTAAATAAGGAATTTTAGTTTTCTTAAAAATTGATATATGTAATTCTAAATAAGGAATTTTACTCTTCTTAAAATGGATATATCTCTTTCTAAATAAGAGAAACATAATTAAAAAATTATAAATATAATTAATATATATATATATTATATATATATGTATATATATATATATATTAATTATATTTAAAATATAATTAAACATTAAATTTTATTTTTTAAATCTTTGGAGCGGTATTTCTTTCGAACGTTGGAAATAGGTGAATTACTGTTTTATTTTTTGGACTACGCAGTATATTTTTTTACATAGCACGATTTTTGATTTTCTTCATTTCATGCTTTAAGAAATATTTGTCGAAATGGTCGGTTTGTTTAACTTTTCAAAATAAAGGGGTACATGATTCCGAAACAGAAACTAACCAAGAAGAAAAGTCACTATCTCTCGAAAAAGTCTTTAAAAAGATCGTGAATGTGCAAAACAGTATTGTGAAGACCCTAGACATCATTTTAAAGATATTGAATCTTTGAAGTACAAATGATCAATCTGATCTTGGGGAATATTACACCACTCATCAAGCAATGCACTCCGAAGTTCCGGTAGACAGGTGGGAGGGGGTTGACGGGCTGCAATTCGTCGGCCAAGCATATCCCACACATGCTCTATTGGATTCAAGTCCGGTGAGTATGCTGGCCAATGCATACGGGTGATATCCTCCGATTGAAGGCATTCGTCTACAATGTTTGCACGGTGAGGACGGGCGTTGTCATCCATAAACACAAATTCAGCACCCATGGCGCCCCGAAACAAACGTACATGTTGTTCCAGAATGACATCCCGATAGATGTGGCCTGTCATCGTTACACTCTGAACATGCAGGTCAGTTCTGGAACCAAGAATAATTCCTCCCCAAACGAGCCATCCTGCACCACCGTAACGGTGTCTTTCAATGGTGTTCTCTTGGTGGTAACGGGTACCTGGCGCTCTCCAGATGAATGTCCGGCGAGAATCAGACTCCAAACTAAACCTGGACTCGTCGGAAAACATCACACAAGACCACTGTTGCGGTGTCCACAATGCATGCTCTCTACTCCAGGTTAATCGCAGGCGACAGTGAGTTGCGGTAAGTGGAACACATCTGACAGGCCTACGAGCATATAGACCAATGTGCCCTAAGCGTCTGTACACGGTCTGCCTTGAAACTGTCGTACCGGTACCAGGTCTGATGCTGTACTCCGTCTGTTTCTTTAGGCAGTAACTGCCAAATAGCGGTCCTCATTCGGCGTTGTAACTCGGGGGCGACCTGTGCTGTAACGTCTACTCACATTACCATCATCTTGGAATCGTTGCCAAAGCCTGGAGATGACACTCTGGGCGATTCCAAGTTCCTCGGATACTTCCAGCTGGGTACGTCCACATTCCAGTCGTCCGATAATTCTGCCACGTAAAACATCATCCAAATGCCTCCTTTGTGCCATAACTATGCGGTTTTTGCACTGAAAGGCTTTCACAGCGCTTGTGAACAATTTTACTTCTTCGCCACCATTCCTTATATACCCCTCTCTTACACTCTCGTCATTGTGACGTACCATCCACGCCATCTGGTGGTTTCCTGTAATTTGCATATTCTTCTTCAAAATGTGTGTGATCATTCCACAGGTGAAATTTTTATTTTAGAGATCAATTTCTGTGTTATTCTGAATTATCCTTAATTTATGGACATGAGTGTATATATATATTGTTTTTACTAATTTAATAGTATGTAGTTGCAAAGTATATGTAGATACACTTTAATCCGACTTCAGCTTCACGTTTTCAAAATAGACTGTATTGTCTATGATAGAAGATACATACTACTGCATTAGCCACTACTGCCCAGAAGAAATTTTCTATAAACAAAATGGAATTATTGTCGATTTCTGATTATTAAGAACATTGCTGTGTCTCTAAAGAAGTGGATTGATAATTTAATGCAAGTAAAACGTAGCTGCCTTGCTTTACAGAATATAATTAGTCACTTTTGTAAACAGCAATTAAAAAAAAACTGTTTTTGATAGCAACTGAAAGGGAAATACAGTATTGAAAGCTCGATCTTGAGTTGAAGATGAAAATTATTTTTCGCTAAAAAGTGGTTTATTACAAAAAGTAGTTAACGCTCATTTACATCTTATGCAAATTTCATGCTCTTTTTAGTTCTGTGCATGTCGAGAAATTTATAAATATGTCTTTTTGTTTTTTAACCCCTGTCAAAAAAAGAGAAAGGGATTATAAATTTAAAGCCCCCACTTTTTCTTTGTTCCATCGATGCGTAAATATTTGTGGCATTGTAGCTTATTAACGGATGGAATTATTTTAATGAATTTTTTGTTTGCTTGTTCTGTTTTTCGGATTAATTCTTAATTACGTATTTAATGATATACATATTTATTTATTTATACAACGGGGAGTTTTATAAAGCTCCCTTAACATTTCCCAATTTATTCGTGCGTATTTATGTATTCATATACTTGCTTACCTTTCAATTAACTTAATGTTCAATACCGCTTCTCCGTTTAGTATTTTGTAATAATTTCTATACTATACATTCTCCACCCATCCTAAATACTTCAACTTAAGCCCAATGGCAGAAAATTCAACACATTTTGACATCACTATTAACTGACTTGCGAATATAACCTCTGAGTCCTGAGTAACAAACAACTGACTAGTTAGTATATTAAGATTTCAGTAGCACAGTTTTCTCCTTACATACAAAGGCTACATCATAATGCATTCATCTGAATTGTGCAATTATTTGCATAAATTGAATTTAATTCACAATTTCATTCACGGCTTAAGTACTTCAACTTATATTGTAGTTTAGATTCATTAGTGGGCAAATTTAAAATATTATTTTTGTTCGCAAAGATGAACCGAGTTACAGTTTAACTGAAAGGAAATTTGAAAAGTTTTAGATAATTCTCCATGAAATGGACAGACAAGACCCAGTTGTTTTGTCCGTCATGGGCGACACTGATTACCACATTGAGACATCATAATTAACACACACATACACCCTCCCTCCAATTTTCCAAATGGGGCGATAAAGCACAAGTCTAGCCTCTTTGAGCGTTTACTGCTTGAATAAAATAAGTTTTTAGAATTACCCATATTTTAATAACTAGACGTGAAATTGCTTTTTAATAAAATGTTACTATATTATATTAATATAAACCAGTGGAAATAAACAAATATGAGGCAGTTCCCCGATAATTTCCATTTTCTATTTGGTAACTGAAAAACAGTGAATTTACCACCAACGACGGCGACAAACAGCAACTTTCTGAAATTTCGACAGTGATTTTTCCAAAAAAAATTCTGGTCACCATGGCTGCGATCCTTACATACACAGTTTTATATACTTAGAAACTCACCGATTTCTCATTAGTGTTTTTGAATTTGAAAACAAGTCTGACACCAACAGTACTACGGTTCAATCAAATTATTATAATAAAAAAATTAATACCTTTAATTTCTGGTTTTTCACCAATTTCAATCATTTAAAAAAAAATTATTATATGAAAGATAACATACTGTGTACTTTCTGGTGAGTGTTTCTTTTCTTTGACATGAAGGTGCGTTCAGTGTCTATGAACATGTTCTCCTTCAATGCTCAGATGTTAATTTATTGTTTTCGCTTTCAGATTAAACACACTCACTCAACTGTTCAGGGCAATTTTAAAGTGGATATGTTTTTCAGAGTATTTAACGAGAGTACGATGAAATTTGGAATTCCACCAATAATTAAAAGCCGTTTTCAGTTTATCTGAACTCAGAAATATTACTGAGTAACGTGTGTGTGATAAGAATACCGTTTTCCAAATATCACAAACTTTAGCAGGAATGCCTGCCGAGTGAGCTGGATTATGGAATCATCATCAGCTAAGGCATCAGCTTTTTCTTCATCCTTAAAAACCAGACCCGAAGGTCCCTGGGTCGGAGGGTATATGAAGCTTTTCTTGGTAATTTTTTTAATAGCTCTCCAGATACTGTTTTGATCACCAGAAAGACTGTCTAGGAAGGAAGCCCAGTTATCTTGCCTGTAACGTTAAATCTCACGTTTGACTTTATTGCTTAAATGCAAATAAATTTCTTTATCACTACTGAGACGACTGGTTTGATATGTTTTCCTAGCTTTGTTTCGAGCAGATATGAAAATTTTAATGTCCTTAGTAAGAGATGAGAAGTCAGAATAAGGAACCTCGTAGGAGGAAGTTTTTTTTTTGCGTCAATGAGAGCAGAGTTTAGTATAAGTATTGCATTGTCAATGTCATTGCGACAGTGAATGCCCGGGAGAAGTAAGTTTGAATTAATTAGGTTTTCCGAAAAGGATCTCCAATTAGTTTTTATAAAAGAATGTTTAATTACAGGTAAAAAAAGTAAGGAGTTCCAATGTAATAATAATGGGGAGATGGTCAGAATCAAATTTGTCTAGCGTTCTCGCACTTACAGTATAGTGAATGTTTTGCGTCAGGCAGAGATCAATCACGGAAGAGGTCGTGTTGGTGTAATGTGTTGGTGTTGAAGTTTTTATACGAGTAATATTTTTGTCACAGATATATTTAAGTAACAGACGACCTCGTCTGTTGGTATTATGACAGTTCCACGCAGTATTATGCGCATTGAAATCGCCAGCCAATCTGTATTTGGGTGGGAGTTTAAAATCTTATCAAAATCTTCCGCCGGAAAGGCAACATTATGTTTAAGCTAGAGAGATCTATAAAAAAATTTCTTGTTGTTAATGTGTATCGTAACACATGTGGCTTCCAAAGTTGTGAGGCTTATACCTGTAATTTTATAGTGGGGAATGTTGTTACGAACGTAAATGGCAGTACCGCTACTAGTGCGTTGAGTATTTACACGATCAGTTCTATGAAGGGATATTATAATTTCTGTTTGGATAAAAAAATGTCTATTGTAGGAGCAAAATGTCAACATTGTTGCAAATCAGAAAGTGTATCTGTTTGGCTATGCGATTTGAGAGGCCATTCGCATTCCAACATAAAAGGTAAATAAAATGATTATTATTATTGCAGGCCCTAATGGGAATATAGAGAACAGTTGGTTGAGATTAACTCAAAAATCTGGACGTTTGACTTTATTGCTAATGCCGGTGAAACAAATCCTCCACTTTATAAATATTAACAAGCTGTTTAAAGAACTGAATAAGTTTTTTAATATTCATGTGTGAGTTTAGTTCTTTAATAGTTCTGACCAACTTCAAGAAGTCATAGTATTAGAGCTGTTAGTTTGTACCGAGTGTGCAGTATTTTCTCCTTCGACGGGAGTTATAGTAGTTCCGTATTTTTTAGGCTTTGTTTTTCTTTTTCTTTTTAGAATCCGGTTTTACTTTTAATCCCGGGGTTTGAGGCATGCTAGAATTTTTTTGGACACTGTGAGATGTACTAGGCGCTCTGGGAAGTGGTGCAGGTGGCTTTTTCGAGTAGCGTTTGGAAACTGATTCAGAATCAAAATCTTCTGAGCACGAACTTCTATCGTCCATCGATTCAAGTTTCCTTGGATTAGATTTATCAGTATGTGTTTTTGGGACGTGCGCATATGAAATATTTTTGTGCACTCTCCTAAATTCATCGCAAGAGCCAGTGAGTTTTTCTTTCTGGCTAGAGGATGTTTTGGTCACCCACGATAGCTCCGTGGGGGATTTCCCCCATAGTTTGCCCATTTTTAGATTCAGAAGATAGAGAACAGTTTTGTGCCGTGTGTGTATCAGCGCAACTGGCACATTTTAGTGCTAACTTACAAGTTGAAAAAGCATAGCGTGTATGGCGTTATCATTGCAATAGCATTATTGTTTAAAATTTCTGGTAAATTATTCACGCACAACAGCATTCTTATAATTTGACATAGAATTGACAGCATTCTATGACGATGAATATAATTTTTGAAATGAAAATTCTTGATCACAACCAATTATATATATAAAATATCATAAGTAAATAGATCAAAATTAATTATTTTATGACAGAAAAGTACTGTATGTTTATACAACTTAAGATATTATATAATATTTATACAAGGGGTGATCAAATGAAAAGGTACGAAACGACACGGTGGGTACAAATATACACCATAGGCCTGAGCACAACGATCCCACTAATGAACAAGCCGCAGGATTCCTTGTTCCCAGAATTCCTGTGGCCGTGACGAGACCCAGTCCGTCACAGCGTCCTTGAGTACGTCGTCCGAGTTGAAGCGTTGCCACCGAGACTCAAGGCCAGATCGCTGGTTTGTGACGTCACAGGCAGAAGGCGGCGATGAACTCGCTCCAAGAAAATAATGCAAGATTGCAATTTCAATCTTTTTTTTCTCTTTTTCTTTACATGATAGGTGGATTCAATCAGTTGATTTGTTATCTTTAACCAGTGTGGTTTTAGCCTTTCCGTCCGAACTGGTTGAATTACTTTTTACATCTCTCAATACTTATGAGGAAAAAAAAACAGTTTAAAAAAATTTCTTTTTCAAATTTAAGTGTTGCTACTTTAAAGCACTTTTGATAGAAAAAATACTTTCTCGCAGAGAGGTACAGACAAGAACAAATAACATAGCAAAAATATCTTATGGAGCTATAAATATATATAGAACTAGAAAAGTAATAATATAAAAGAATTCACTTTATCAAGGGAAAAAAAAAATTTTTTTTGTAATGTGTTTTTCATAATTATAATAAAACCACTTTTTAATACATCAAATGAATCTCAACTGAGATACTATTTTGATAAAGCTATATACATTTAAATTATTATTGTTTTTTTTTTTTTTTTTTTTTTTTTTGCTATTGATTTTTTAGTAAAGATGCTAAAAGGATTATTTCAGCATTTCTTTTTTTGGAGTCTTCCAATATCAAGTATGTGTGTGTCAATGACTAAAATTCAAGCAAAAAATTACTGAAATTAAGACAAATGATTCATCACAACCAAAACTCTTTATTGATGCAAAGTTTTACATTAAATAAATAAACAAATATAGCCAAAATAAGGTTTTTACCATTAATATTTTTTTGAGCATATAATATCAAAAAATAAAGATTCACAATCAATTCTGAATTGATTATATAATAATATATATATATTAAAAATCTTGAAGTTTCAAATACATTTAAACTGAATAATTCCTACATAAGCAATACAGTGCATTTTATTTTATGATTTCTTTTCTTTTTTGCAGGCTTAGAATAAGAATTGTTTTTACACACCATTTTATAAGTAAAAAATGACCCCTGTACATTTAAAATCATTCAACATAACTTTGCTTTGAATATTTTGGGCAAACTACACAAGTTTTATATTAGAACAGTGCATGAGTTAATATATATATATATACTTACATCTGTTTTTGTTTTAAATCTATTTTCATAGTTTAAAATAATCAATAACTACTATCCTTATTTGTATTAAAACTTTTCTTTTCAAGCCTTTAATTATAGACACCAGATTATTTATTTAAAAACTGTAGATTTTTAGAATCATAGTTTAGGTGTTCATCAAGTAAGTGTATCAAATATATTATGTGTATAATAAAACACATAAATATCATCCCTTTATAAATTAGAATAAGTGTTGTAATGCTGAAATATTAAATATACTTAAATGTTCATAAATAATATTGCAACCATGTAAAATAAATTTAATTTTTTCACTCTATCTAGATTGGGTGAATAATTAAAAAATTATTTTTTATATCAAAATGACTATATTAAATAGCAATAATAATAAATATTAGGAGTCTTTGGTAACAATAAATAAATACTGAAAATGCTTATGAATACTTTCTTATTAACAAAATTAAAAACATTTGATGACTGTGTTTTCAGCGATATGGTTCATAAGTTGCATGGTTATTAATATTATTAAATTTTATTTATTGGTCAAAGTATTTAGTTTTCTTTTATTCTGTTTCTTAGTAATGTTATCATTTTTTGTTTTGCAATAATTTTTTAGCAATGTATTAGTTGTTGCTCTGACAATCAATGATATTAATTTGCTACAAGAGTGTTTCTCACAATCAATAAGAAAGATGTCTTTTGTAGATAGAACATTTAAAGTGATTTGAATAGCTACCTGTCTGTGATTTGTTACTTTAAGGAATTCTGTTTCTAATTCAGAAATTAGCTTTTTAATAACAATATAATTGTGTGCAACAATATTTACCACATCTATAGTTGGATATTTTAAACCCCCTCTATCAAAATCACAAATAATTTTGTAATTTGGTTCAAAAGCTAATGTCCTATCAATTGTTAAATTATTTTGACAAGTATCACATTTTAAATTTAAATGCAATACTGAATGGGTACAGTACCCAGCTAAAAATGTTATAATAGGAAATTGGTTTTTTTCTTGGTCAATATCATCATCAGTTACAAATACAGATGAAAAGGGATCACTTAAAGAAATGGGATTATTTTCAGCCATATCTACATTCTCACTATCACAGATAAATTCGTCTACATAAAATGATCCTTTAGATTTAGATTCAAGGTTTAATTTTAAAACTTTGCATGTTCTTAATTTTTTTTCTACTTCTAAGATTTGTCGCATTGAAATGTGATAATGGGTGCCAGCCATTCTCCGATATAAGCTAAATCTTGCTTCCAATTCATCCGTCTGTATTTTTCCAGGTAATAAATAAGACATTCCAAGTTCTGATGTACAATACTGCGTCAGTTGTATTATACAATTTGTGGTAATTAAAAGAGCAGAATGTGTTTCCCTGGTGAGCTTACCAGTGTCATGATTTAATTTCCCCCAATTTTCTAGCCAATCCAAAAATTTACATAGAAATATTAACTTATCATCAGTTTCACTATAGGTCAATGGTTTACAAAATTCATTTTTCAAACGTGATCCTTTATGTGGTGATTTTACATTCATAATCGAGAACCATTTGTGAAACAGTTCAACATACGCAGATGTTCCTGAATAATTTAGTATATTATTTGTTTCACCAACACTTATCAAACTTTTGCTTACAATTGGATTAAACAATTGGAGTGCAAGATTCACGTTTTGCTTTTCTAAACTAGTGGGCCACAATGCTTTTTGGGATAAAGTATAACCATACTTTAAAATATTTCCAGATTCAATTTCATACAGTTTTTTAACTGATAAAAGGGATGCAGTAATAATTTTATTAGACGTTGCATCAAAACTTGGATAATACATGGCCTGTTCTTTATTTCTTTGGTTCACCCAATTATTTCTAACGCTTTTAATTATATGGACTGGGTCTACACAATAAAATAATGGTCTTTGTAAATTGCAGGGATGGGAATAAACATAATTTTCAGAAGGATTATTAAAATGTGCAACACATTTTCTATTTATGCTATTATTATCAGTAACAATGACTATTACTTTAAAACCGAATTCTTCTAACTTTATAATAATTTTTTTCACTATTTCAAACAATATATCTGCTGTAATTTTTTTAACAGGTAAAATATATACAACATCTTTAAATTTAGAAAACAAACTTTGCAGCATGAACACATGAGCACTATTTGCAGACTCTACACTATCATGTGCAAACCCAACAATAGCACCCCCCTTAAAATCAAAACAGGCTTTTAAATGAATTTCGTCAATCATGAGGGATACATATAATTCTTGTTGTTCAAGAGTTTTTACCCTTTGTTTTGCATACCCTAAAAAATTGTCTTTTAATTCATCTAATGGGTTTACATTAAATTTTGCAGTTACTCTCTGTATAGTAGATGGATGAGGTAATATTAGTTCACTCGACTGACGAATAAATTTATAGGCCATTGGAGATATTAAATAGAACATACATGCAAAAATTAACGTTTCGGGAGAATATCTATATTTTTCAGGCTTAGTAAACACGAGAGAAATTTGTTCTTTTAGAAAATTTAAGGAGATTCTTTTATCATCATCAACTATTTCAGACAAGTTACTAATTAAGGATAATACAATATCAAGGTTTGGCTTTTCTTTAGAAGGGATTTTATCATTCATTTCAATAGCTTCTAAAATACTCATTACATCATTTATATTTTTTACAGTAATAGGAAATTTATAACAAGAAAAACTATTTACAACCTCACCTTTATAGGATAATCCAAGCTGCAGACTTTCATTGATTACAACTGAATAATTTAGTGAGACATTATTTAACTCTGTCTGAAGATTTAAAAAAATGATGTTATTATTTTTTTTAATAACATCCCAAAATGCAGATGGCTGAAATTTCAATAAACAAAGACCAAGTTCTTCGATATTAGTAAAGTCTCTTTCTTTATCATAAGTGTTTTTTGTTTCTAAACTTTGAGCAATAGCTGCCTGGATGTTCTTTTCCTCAGCACGGTTTCTCTTTCTATCCGGACATTCTCTTCTCGGCATAGAATCTGAGAAGTACTTGGGATAATCAGGAAAAATAGTTGGCACAGCATCTTGTTTGAGGCGCTTTCTCTCCAGCTTCGCTGATATACGTTTTCCATGTTTTTCATCAAAAGCTTCAGCATGTGTTTCAAAGCAAGATGGAGCAAAATGACGTTCACATACCTAAAAAAAAAAAAAAAAAAAAAAAAAAAAAGTGTGTACTCTCATCATATATAAAAATCAATAACAATTTAACTTCAAACTTTATAAATATTAAACAAAAGTATAAATATCATATATTTCAAAAGATTGAATCTATGAAATATTTTCCGATTAGTATCATTAGAAAATTAAATATCAACAACATTAACTATCAAATTATTAGTTTTAGAAAAGTGCAAATGGGCTTCAATTTTAATAAATTACCTGTAACAGGATTTCTAGTAAAGAAACATAACTATGTGATTTCAATTATGAGAAATGAGAACATTAAATCAACTTACCCTAGAATTCCTTGTAGGGTCAAAGTTTTCCCTAGAAATTCGTTGCAGCCAAACTTTTTTCAAATTGTCCTCCTTTGGAAACATGAATACAGCAACTTTATTTTTCTCATCGTAATTTCCACGACAGTGTGGCACACAGCACTTGTTGGGCATGTTCTGAAAATTATTGTAAAGTACTGTAAAATTGATTCAATGATGTATACATACAGGGGCGCAGCCAGAAATTTTTCATGGGGGGGTTACGACTACTACAACTCATATATATGTATACGTGGGTGTGACAATGTAGTGAAGAATATACATTTTGTATGGCAAAAAATTCCTCATGGGGGGGTTATGACCCCCTAACCCCCCTTGGCTACGCCCCTGATACATATATTAATAACAGTTATGTTTAATGCTATCCAACATTACAATTACATACACGTGAAAATAAGACATCCAATCGCCTATAAAGCTTAATCACCAAGATTGTAACGATATTTAACAATATATGACTAATCATGCATTACATAATATGCAATATTAATGACAAATTATTTAAAAAACGTACTTACCTTTTAGTTTTGAAGCAAAAGAGCCATAAAAACGCTAACCACGTGCATCGATCCACGCCGATCTGACGATAGAACAAGCAACGGCGAAGCTCGTCGTTGACCAGGGGGGAGAGAGGCGAAAAACTGGTGCGGAGGAATTTTCGCCTCCTTCTCAATCCGCCATCTAGTGATGACGTCACGGGCTGCCCCTGGTCAGCGATCTGGCCTTGAGTCTCGGTGGCAACGGTTGAAGCGCTTCCCTTTCAGGTGTTTCTTCAGTGGACCAAACACATGGAAATCGCAGGGCGACATGTCCGGACGGTCTAACGTCTCAAACTTGAACTTGGCCAGTTCCATGTGTGTGACTCTGGAGACGTGTGGACGCGCGTTATCATGTAGCAGAACCACACCCTCCGTGAGCAGCCCCGGTCTTTTGTTCTTGATGGACCTGCGTACACGTCGGAGTGCCTCACAGTACACATCGGAGTTAATGGTTTTTCTGTGCTCCTGGAATTCCACAAGTAGCGGACCTTGAACGCCGAAAAAGACGGTGTTGCTGCATCATTTGGACGCCGCTTTTGATAAGAGTCTCTGCTCTCTGCTGCGCATGCTCCGATTCCAGTCAGAGACTCCAATCCCATCCCGCGATGTCTCGTTACGTTCTCCCATGGCGGAATATGCAAATATTTATCTCTTACATTTTTACGTCGTTTCGTACCTTTTCATTTGATCACCCCTTGTATTAACTTCAGAAATTTTAAACAGTTTTGTCTTATAAACTAGAACCGTAAATTTTGCACATGAGTGCTTACTGATAGTCGTCGTATATGCATGTCGGAATGATAGGCACGTTTCATAAACAATAACTTCAGGTGTAGAATTTCGAGCTACATTTTGATACTGCAGATAATATAGGGTGAAAATTGAAAAAAATGCTTTAGAAAGAGCGCTGCATAAAAAAATAGTGAGTTTTATTCTGGAGAGGTTATAGAGATGTAATCTTTATTCAAATGTTTTCTCAAAACTCTAACAGAAAAGAATATTTTTTAATCCTTTATATGATGCAAGATAGAATTATAATTATACCGCTTTTACAACTGGCCTGTACCTCAAAGACCCATTCAAAGAAGGATTCAAGCGTAAATAAAATTTATTATTTCAATTTCATATTTAAAATATTGTCTTCTGTAAAAAGTTAATCGAGACTGACGAGATATACAGGTTCTGACATTTTAGTTACAGCCTTTTGAACTCGAAAATTCATGTGACCTAGGGCAGCGACCATTTCACTATGCCTTTTCGGACTAATATAGTCAGACCTCCTTAGTCATATGATTCTTCGAGTGCAGAGAGGTTTGACTAAAATTTCAGCAATGTTGCCTGTATATCTCGTCACCCCGGGAGTGAATCCTGTCCTCCTACTAATATTATAAATGCGAAAGTTCGTTTATCTGTTACTCTTTCTCGCTGAAACGGCTGGACTGATTTGAACGAAATTTGGAAGACAACATATACCCTGGATTAACACATAGGCCAACTTAAATTTCAAAATTGGAATTACTTTAGAAGACGTTAATAAAAAATCTGAAAATGGAGCATTATGGTTGCCGTGTTTTGAGATTTTCGCTCGCATTAAACTGTTTGTGCTTTTCAAACAAATCGCAAAAGCTACTGCAATTATGCTGAATCCTGAGCATTTAAAAATTATGAAGTGCAAATTACGTCAGTTTTACGCAGTCTAAACCTCCTTTTTAAAGCTCAGAATTTTCAAATTGCATGTAAGATCACCTTGATAACAGGAGCTTAAACTCATAGATAATGCGTTTTTCCAAAACGACATAAATAATTGTAACATTAAATAGCACCATATTATCATGCCACGCATTTCCAAGGAGAATATTTGGAATAAATGTTATAAATTATGCCATTAAATTATAGCAGATGTAATAAATCATATTTGTCGCCACGGCATAGCTGCAACTTTTCCAATTTTATTGGAAGAATTTTGCAGCACAATTTTTAAGCAGTTTTATTTAAAATTAAAAATTTGGACTCACTTTACAAATAAATCGAATAGTAAATATAATGGCTTCTAACGGTAAATAGTAAATATAATGGCTTCTAATTCGAAATGATTAACGATTAAGCACCATATAAATCCACAAATAATGAAAAACGGACATTGATGGCAGATATCCAATCTGTTCTACAGTTTTTAGAAAAGAAAACATACGAATCGCTTATTTATTTACAACAGTAAAGGGAAGTGATCAACTATACGCATGCGCAAGTGACCAAGGGTGTTCTGCAGATTTTACACATTCAAAAATATTGTAACGTTTAAACTTCCAAGGAAGGGATGCATTAGCAAGCAGCAGCTTTTCTACCATGGTGCGATTTCTAATTTTTGCACGAAAATGACATTTTTAAAAACAACTTGAAACTGGATAATTTTCAGTTAGCATGAGTGCATAGTTTTATGCTGTTTTGTTACAACGAAATCATTGAATAATTCAGCTTTAAGAAAAACCACATAAGAAAAAGTCAGATTTATTATATGCTTTAGTGATGACAGCGGAAACTTCTAAATGTACGCTTACTCTCTCACTCACACACATAGACGTATAGACTGTTTTCTTTTTTTTTTTTAAAACAACGCCTCTTTAAATTTTGTGGTTGTCTGAAATTTTTTTAAGCTAAAAAAGCATTTTTTACTGTCCAGCAATACTAAATTTAGCTTTCAATGGGATATTTTATGTAGAATAAAATTATGAAATTTTAATGAAAGATATTTTTACATGTTTTCGCATAAGTTTAATCTAATATACAGAATGGTGCTAAATGTTTCGTTTTGTTTTTAAAATTTTTTTCAACATTAACAATGCCTTGGAGGCATTATCCACCGCTAAGGCTGGAGTTTTTGGTCACTTTATTATGGGGACACCCAGTAGGTGGACCATCGTGTCCCCCTATGAAGGGACGGACGCAATGACATCCACACCCATTCGGGGATCGAACCTCGACCCCCGAAGTTGAACACGAATCCGGAGCACAGTGCTTTATCCACCATACAAGCTGGTCAGCATGGTGCTAAATGTACACTCTCACATTCTTCTTCTTCTTCTTTTTTATTGACTGTTAATTCCATATCCAAATTTAAGCAGACGCACGGCAATTTTCTACGGTATTAATCACTGCTGACGCATGGCGACTGTTACTGTGTCATGTCATGCCAAAATCTTCTATGTCAAATACCTAGATCATTGGTAACATTGCATTTCAATTTTAGCTGGTTATTGTCTAAACGAAAAGCACATCCTAAAAGTATCTTTAGAAAGTTTCTAGAACTGTATAATGTTAAATATATAATTAGCAAATTTGCATTTGCCCGGTATAATTTTTTCAGAATTTTATCTATTTTAGTAATATTATTGGTTATAATTTCCGTTCCATTATATTATCACAATAATTCTTGCACTTTATTTGGCTTCAAAATCTGGTTTCTAATTCTTGCTAATAGCTGTTATATTTTTATGCGAGATATGTCATTTGTAGTATGTTTTGTGTTTTACTTGTTAGTTTTATATATATATATATATATATATATATATATATATATATATATAATACAAATATGTAAAATACAAATTTATATATATATATATATATAATACAAATATATAAAATACAAATTATACAGCCTTAGAATTTTTTTTTTGTAAGTACTGTGCTATAGAGAAAGAACACAAGAGAAACTAACTTAAGAAATTTTCTATCACTTGCATCGAAACAGTGATCCTGATTACTAAAAATATTATTTCGCATCTATTTTGGTTTGTATTAATTTTAATTTTTAACTAACTGAAAGTTTATTCATATTAAAATAAATAAAATGGAGTTATAAATTTTGGATAAACAGTTCAAAATTATGCAGGTATCCAGATTTATTTTAGAAAATTCAGACGCTGAAAAGATAGCAATAACAAAATAAAATATGTATAGTGTTTAACTTAATAATAATAATAATAATTTCTACTTATTATAAAAGAAGGTGTCTGTGTGCGTGTGTCTGTCGGCTGCGTTACGGAGAAACGGCTACACCTAGAAACACCAAATTTGGTACTCGGGAAGATGTAAATATGTAGTTGTGCACCTCGAAGCGATTTTTTCAAAATTCGACCTAGATTTTTTTTATTTTATGTTTTATGCGATTTTTTCAAAATTCGACCTAGATTTTTTTTTATTTTATGTTTTATGCGATTTTTAGCATTTTTTCTCACCTAATTCGTAATGACGGCGGAAATTACGCTCGCAGCAAAACGGCATTTGTATCATCGGATAGAGGAGACAATTTTCTTTTAAAAACAGTTTGTTCTGAATACGTAACATGATTTACCAATTTTTAGGAATTTTTTTACTTAGCATTTGCTTCGGCGAATTGCTTCGTAAAATAATTTTAAAACTGTCGCATCTTGAATTCTATCCGTCATAACTTTTTGATATTTTGACAAATCGTGAAACATTCTTTTCTCCCTCTTTTAAAATAAAAACGAAAAAATTATGTAAATTAGATGATTTTTTATGAATTTTAATGCAGCCTAATGTTTAGAATTTAATAGCATCAACGCGATCTTACGCCATTCATTACATTGCGATCACGGCACGAGAATTTATCTTCGGTTGTTGCCACAGAAAGGATTAGAAAAAAGGGTTTTCTCAACCAATCGTGTTTTTAAATGGGATATCGGAATTTCAATTCGCAAGTGAGGATCTATGACGTCAATTGCTTTAAGATACGTAAAAATTACGCCATAATTTCAACTTATTTATTCCAGCTCTATTTTCAACAAAGGGAGACGATATTTTGATTAAATTTTACTGTAGAAGTAAACTAAGAAATTCACGATTATTATTATTAGAAGTGGTATTTTAATCCGGTGCTTATTTAAAAATTGAAATGTCTTCACGGTGCTGAAAATGTTCATTTTAAAAATTACGAAGTTCGTTTCAAAGCGCGATATATTAAAATTTTTCTATTTACTATTTTTATTTTTGACATTTAATTATGGCGCAGACGTTGCCTAACATATGCATGCAGGCTGCAAGTATAGTTTTATTTTAACGTTGAATTACGTTCCTCCATAAAGGTCCTTCATAAAGCAAAGTTTTAATGATACCGTTTGAAAACTACTATGCGAAATATCGAAATTAACTCCCTCAACCAACTGGGGTATCCTTTACGGCAGTCAAATAGTGACGTCATAAATTAAAAAAAATGCCTGAAATTTGTAAACTCTGCAACTCTGCGCCATGTCACAATTAAAGCGGGAATAAGTAGCTCCTCGAGATTACACAGTTTGATGTTTTTCAGGAGACAGGACTATGGAGGATATAAAAGATATCGCTATATTAGATACATGGATATATAAAATGGCCTCCCTTGGATATATTCTCACCACGATAAGATGAAATGGTTTGCGGCGCTAAATACGCCAATCTTATAAAACAATGTATAAATTAAATATATATGGAGAGTTTCCTTAATGGCAACCATTATTTGAAATGATTATTATTTATGCTAATGCGTAAATTGCAAAGAATCGCCATAGAATCAAAAGATTCCATTGGGGCCAAATAATCTAAGCTGTTTCGTTTAAGGGAGCCTTGAAGAGGGAGAAGCGAAGATAGATAGTATTAATGTACGTAATAGGTAGTATCATTAGATTCGTAAGGATAATATGAATAAATCATAATATACCACGTTAATAAATATTTCATGAAATTAAAAGTGTTTCTCCTTTTTCAACGTTTGTCTTACAACCAACTAAACGAAAAGTAATTCTAATTTGCGTTAATATATCCCGCAGTAATTTCAACAGAGGAGATTACTTGGACTTTTTTAAAATGAAATTCTGTTTTGTCACATGCAGATATGATTTTAGTAGTAAAATATTCGCTTATTCCCGTATGAAGAGCGGGTGCGCAGTTATCTTAAAAACATCTCTTGAAAATAGCATAAATGAATTCAGAAGACCTCAAAACGTGTAAATACACCAAAATCTCGAAGTCGAATTTTTTCATGATTACAATACTTTCCTTATATGGTTCATGTTCGGAATGAAATAAATGATTGTCCATTCCATGTAGTGTCTTAGGTATTTAATGCTACAACTTGAGCCTAAAAAACAGTATGATGTAGAAATAAGACATTTTGAAAGCCAGGAGTTCTCTGCAAACCATTAAGCTTTCCACTTTTTTTGATAGTGAATGACACTGACGTAGTTTTTTGAGTCATTATACTGCAATGATGCCAGGTTAATACTCGTGACGCAAACTTTACATCAAGAGTCAAATAATTTTGCTCTTTTTCTTTAAATTCCACATCACGAATAAATTCGAATTACACATGTAACGAAAATTTTCGTTTCCTACCGTGCGAAGAACGGGCACGCAGCTAGTAATTCATATGTGCAAAATTTTGATTTTGAATTTCATCTTAAATCAAGATTTAAAGGTATAGTACAAAATTTTTAACAACCTTTTAAGAAATAATATTATTAGTAATTTGTGTTTAATAGCACAATAAAATAACTATACGCTTTCATAACGCTATAATTAATTGTATCTTTTAATTAACAAAAGTACAAAGAAATTTCTTCGCTATATTGTGAAATAAAGAAAAATTTAGGTTTCTTATGTTTTTTACTTCTCTCATGTTAAAAACTAGGGAACGTATGCTCTTTATTTATGAACTTACTTTGGTAAATTGTGCATGTTTTTCAGTTAAATGAGTGTTTCTTTTTCACTAGCGGCATGGAAGAGTGATAGAAATACACAAAAAACATTCCAAAATTTGAAATTTATTCGCAATAATCATACATTCTTATTTTGAGGTAGAAATAATAGATTTATGAGTGATTTAATAAAAATTTTTGTTTGAAAAAAATAAGGATCTAAAGTGAATTTATACAAATGTTATTTGCCAAACAGTAATAAGTGCTTCCAAAAACTACATTTCAGTTTAATAATACATGTACCAACCACCAGAAGTTGCACTGATTGTATAAGTGAATTATTATTTACAACTTAAGATACCTTAATTAAATAAAAAAAACACCACACAGAAAATATAGAAAATACATATTTCAAAAATAAAAATTTCGTGGTTGTTGTAGGTGCTTGCTTGTAATTATTGCATTTAATAAGTCAGCCGCGCTGTTTAAAATGGCAGTGGCTGTCGTGAAGTGACAGAAGTGCTGCTGCGAGTGAGGGTATTTCCCTCAATCTGTTCTGAAGTTCCCAACCGGTGGGGCACGCAGAGCGTTTTTAAGGAACCAAAGAGCAACTAGTGATGCATGTTTTTAAAAATCATCATATTTATTCTTATTTTTAATCAAAAATGTATCTATTTTCAATTAAAATGTTCATTCAAATTTTAGTGATAGCATTATTTTGTAGAAAAATATACTACATTGTTGAAGAATAAGAAACAATGTATGTTGAAAAAGGGTGAGGGGGAAGGGGTTGCCATTGGAAGTTAGCCTTTATTGAGGGGAGGACCGACGTTAAAAGGCTGGGAGCCGCGGCTGTAATATATCGATGCATCCTCCAGTGAAAATGATTTTTCACTGGAGGATTAAAATTTATTTTAAGTGTAATGGAAACGTAATTTTCCTTTAAAGGCTGATAACAGTGACTTCAGTGTTACTTGCGACACCTAACTTTGTCACGCAAATGATAAGCTTATTTTACTAAAATTGGAAATAAATTGATCTAATAATAGCGAAAAATCGTTACGGTTGGATTATTGTCGGAAATGGTTGATTTTCAGATTTTTTTAAAACAGTGCAGACTGTCTTTTTTAATATTAAAAAAAATAAATATCGGAAATTTCAAGGCAATCGCCCAAACAGTGTGGATTTTAAAACGTTTTTAGACAATAACTTTTTAATCTGTTTAGATTATCGACGATAAAAGGTTTGTTTTAGAGTGACAGGACCGAATTGTGACAAAGTCATTGAATCAGTGCGTCAAGGATCAGCGCAACTATATAGTAGGACTTTTAATCTGCTTAGACCTTGTTTCTTAAATATCGCGTGATTTCAAACGTGAATTACAATTCCTTATTAAAATTCTGCAAAATTTTGCATTTTTAGTGTTTATATCGACAGACACGTAACAAGTTTGTCTTACATAAGTTTTCCAGCCTTTTCTTTAAATATCACTCTGAAACGTCTTATAACATTTTAGATTTTCTCTAATTGTTTATGTGTCAAAGCTGGACAGATAGTTTTAGGTTTCTTATCAGGATTACATTGTGCAATTTTATGTGAACACAAACAATTTAATGTAGGTAATAGTTAAGAACGACACAGTCTACTTTATTGAAAATGTATAGGTAGATTCTGAACTCTTGTAACATATTTTAGGGGGTAATAGTATAACAGCTTTTGTGAAGCATAAATCTACAATAGGGTTAGCCGAAAAAGCTTTTTTTTAATTTCTTCGGATACGGCTAGTTAAAAACAGTTGCTACACATTTAGACAAGAAAAACCGACAGAATTTTTTTTTTTTTTTTGTGAAAAAATACTTTTATCTTCCGATTGCGCATTTACTTTAAAATATTGAACAAAATAAGAAAATGAGTTTTCTTTACCAAATTTTTGAAATCCTTAAATGTTTGAAATTTGAAAAGTGCTAGTTAAAGTTATGTATGGTAAAGCTTGTAGTGCGCGATAAAAAATTAAAAACCTTTGATTATTGAATATTAACCAATCACACAAACGGCAGGTTGAAAAAAGTTGTACTAACACATAAGTAAAACTGTAAAAAAAAAAAAAAATCTTCTGATAGCACATTCACTTTGAAATGTTGAAAAATTAAGAAAAAAAATTTTTTTTCAGCATTGTTTTCAAAAGCTCTGAATGATATTCATTTCAAGTGCAATAGTTTAACGAACAGTAAAAGAAGTTAAAAGCCAAGAAAAAAATTTACACATGGGTTTAAAACATTTACCATACATACAAAACATTCAAAATACCCTTTTTTAAAACTTATTTTCACAAGATTGTTGGAAATGTTCATTTTACAGACCTTTTTACTTTGTCCTATCATGTGACATTATTTATTGTTTAACTGAGACCCATTGAAAGCAATTTTTAATGAAAATTCCGGCATAAGTGACCTTGACAACAGGCTGCTTCTTATATCTTCGGTCACAAGTTTTACGCAACGCTCCACAGCTTGGGTGTGACATGGAAATCCACTGAAGTCTAAAAACAATTGTTTGCCAGTTTTTATCATTTCCTCAATGTGTTCATCCGGTACATTCCTCAGCAAAGGTGGGAGTGATATTACAAACATTCCACTGAATCATGCCTACGTAATCAGTCAAATTTTGACACTCTAAAGTCTCTTAATTATCCGGCCATTTCGTACGAGATAAACAAATAGAAGTCATGATCAAATCAAAGCTGGCAGATGATTTGAATCTTCAATAGATTTCCATGTCACACCCAATCTGTGGAGCGTTGCGTAAAACTTGTCACCGATACTAGATAAAGCTAGAGACGGCTATATAAAAAGCACCCTGCTGTCAAGGTCACTTACGCCGGAATTTTCATCAGAAGTTGCTTTTAATGTGTCTGAGTTCAACAGTGAGTAATATGGCATGATAGGACGAAACATAAAAAATGCAGTAAAAATAGCACTTGCAGCAATCGTATGAAAATCTTCTTTCAAAAAATGGTATTTTGAACGTTTTGAATGTATGGTAAATGCTTTAAACGAATACATAAAATGTTTTCCTGGCTTGTAACACACTAAACTATTGCATTTGAAATGCATTTTTCAGAGCTTTATATACAACTGCTGAAAAAAAAAATTTTAATTTTCCACATTTCAAAGTGAATGAGAGATCAGAAAAAAAAAATTTAATAGTTTTTCTTATCTGTAAGTACTACTTTTTCAGCTTGACGTTTTTTGACATAGTAATGACTATGTCATTTTATCTCTCACCCCCCTTTATTGAAAATTGTCCAAAAAATGCGACATAATATTAAATATATTTAAATACTATTAGTTCACAACAGCTTTAATCTATTGTTACAATATTTCGTAAGCTGTAGAATATGCATCACATGTATTGTTTACATATATTTAAATACTATTAGTTCACAACAGCTTTAATCTATTTTTACAATATTTCGTAAGCTGTAGAATATGTATCACATGTATTTTTTACATATATTTAAATACTATAAGTTCACAACAGCTTTAATCTATTGTTACAATATTTCGTAAGCTGTAGAATATGCATCACATGTATTTTTCTATAAATAAGCTACAATCATAAAAAATTCAACATGGGTGGTTACCAGGCGATATATATATATATATATAGATACTTACATCGAGTGTTTCCAAATATATATTACACAGTGATTATCTATTAAACCATAAGTGACAGAAACATACTTTCAGTTAGAAAAGTTCGTCAAATTAACGTACAATTCAGATATGGCAATATTTTTACTAGAGGCTGTACACATAACAAAACACGAAATTTAACTTTTTTACTGTCACTCCTTATCACTTATATTTAGAAAAATGTTGTTTTTTGTCTAAAAAAATTAATTAAAAAAACTCGTGTCTCTAAATGAAATAATTAGCCAGAAATCTAATGTTAAAAATATGTGACCTGCACCACTTTACCTATTGTGTTGGCGTTGGTTTTCAAGGGAAAAAAAAATGTTTACTTAAGAGACCAACTATGAGTTCATGAATGTTAAGTAATGATCCTATTGTTGCGAACAGAAGTTAAACGCGTTCGAACGTGTGAAGGTGACGCGTGTCTGTAAATGAAATAGTTAGCGAGAAATCTAATGTAAAAAATGGTGATTTGCACCGCTTTACCTATTGTGTTGTCGTCGGTTTTCAAGGGAAAAAAATCTTTACTTAGAATGTATATGAGGCATAGTTTTTAAGGCAATGTGCGATTGGTTAATATTGAATAAGCAAGGGTTTTTAATTTTTTACATCGTACTATTAGCTTAACCATATATAGCCACTTTTCAAATTTCAAAGTTTTAGGGTTTCAAAAAAATTGGTAAAGACACTCATTTTCTAATTTATTCAATATTTCAAAGTGAATGCGCGATAGGAACATGTATTTTTTTCTAGAAATTTTGTTACACATTTTCTTGTCGAAATGTGTAACAGCTTTCCCAATTAGCCGTTTCCGAAAAAATAAAAAAAAAGTTTTTCGGCCCACCCTAATCAACATAGAACCCCTGGTCTATCTCCATCTGCTTTCCCACTATCACAGATAGAATGAAAAGTTCAGAAACTTAGTAAATGCCTCATTTCTGAAGTTTCTAAACACTTAATGTTTCTTCGCTATAGGTCACTGAATTTCTAGTTTCTAGGAAAAAGTGGCTGCACCCACCCGAATCATGTGCACGTCTCAAGTCAGTTCTGGTGTGTTGTCATTGTTGTTGTTGCTACTGCCCCCTTTGGCAATAGTGAAGCGGAGCTAGATACCCCATATTGGAAGGCGAAGGGCGGGAGGGTCGGCTTCCACTTTAATGAGCCCCAGTGGGAGGAAATCCGACTTAGTGCCCTAATTCTGAACCATTTCTTGAAGAAGGACCTACCATCTGAAATCGGTACCTCCATAGGTAGCGTTGAACATGGAGGACATTGGAGCCACGATGTATTTTACGTGCACCAGCTCCCATTAGCATACACGGTCCCACAGCAATCCAGCTGAGAGAGGGGTTCACCCTCCAAAGCTCTATCCAAGCCGGGCACTGCTTCACTTTCCGAGTTCTTACCAGTTCTGATGGTGTTGCTTTTATTTGTTTTAGGTTTGAACTTCCAAAATCTTTTCTCTACTAGTTCTAGGAAAGTCCTAAGCAAAATCTTTGGGTAATTTAAAACCAAGACCAAAGCACGCACCTGCGTACGAAGAGATGTCGCTAAAAAACTCTTAAAATTAAATTTAGAGGTAGACAAAATCTGAATACCGATTTTTTTTGCGATCTTATTACTTTTTTTTTACTTCGTAGAAGGAAGTAAATAGTTACTTAATGTTGGCCAATATTTCAAAACACTCCTACGATAGTGAATACATATACCAATGCACCACCAGATGCTGATTTCTCATTGATGCCGTGTACAAGAATATGGTTGAAACACTGAAAGCGAACAAATTTACATCAAATACGACCTCACCGAATGGTCAGAGCGGTATTTAACAACATATTTTGAGGATGTCCGATGTACGAATGCAATGTTATCCAAAATAAAAAATGTAAAAAGTTTGCTCAATCAAATTTCTGGTCAGTACATTTTCCTTATTTCTGAACAGTATATTAATTAGAAAATTATTCATTTTCATTTTTGAGATCGTTGTATAACATTTAAGTCTACCTTTAGCATCTCAGTGTATGATAAGAGATAATATTTAGGACAGAAATAAGATCAGCAATATCCCTTTCTAGAATAGAATTCTGGATTTGTGTTTGCTACTCAATTTATATTTAACTGTGTGTGTTTTTAATGATATAAAATATGGTTTTATAATAACTATATTGTTATACTTCCGAAACACACGTGGCTATTACAAATATTATATTATTTAAAATATGTACAATAAAGAATAATTCTACGTCTAGAAGATTTTTTGCATACTATGTAATATTGTACGCATAATTTAGACAGCTTCATTTTAATATTGAAAAAGTTTCCACTTTTATTGCATTATAAATGATTAAAAAAAACGCACTTCTTTATTTCCTTAAAAATTAATACCGAGATACACAGGAAGCAAAAGGAAATGAATAATCATTTACATTGCTCCATTAATTCTTGTTCCCACGCTTTTAAGCTCTTTAAACTGGTAGTATACAACTTCAGAAAAATTTCCTTTCAAACTAAAAACTGTTCCGATAATTGCTTTAACTAGTAAAATAAATTATTATTTTTATTACTGCAAGTTCATCGGAGCAAAGAGTATTGATGAAAATTTAAAATGCGAAGCGGTCGCTTTTCTGGCCCTTTAATTAAAATGTTGAACGCATTAAAATTCATATACTTTATAATACATTCTTTTAAAAAAATCGTCAGTAAAGTCAGGTAAATTCTTTATTAATCCGTTTAACAGAGATAAAAGAAAATAAATTTTTTGAGTTACGGAATTTTTGTAAACATTTCACATTTAAAATTAGGCTTATAAAGAAAATTTCCAAGCATTTTTTAAGCAAAGATATATACTTTGCGCTTAATTACTTTACTTTGATTAATATACTTTGCGCATAGCGAAAACACCGACTGGTATTGAGTTACCTTTTTTAGTTGCGTAAAAATAAACTGTTTGAAAAAAGTGGTTTTCTTGATTGAGAAATTGTTGGTGGATATATATTAGGTTTCTTCGTATGTTTTTATGTAGTTCGTAAGCGCTTTGGATGTGTCCCACCTTTTGTTCCACCTTTTTGTTCCCCCTCCCCATTAGTTGCCGTCAAGCAAATATATTGGTGCAAGCGAAAAAAATGAAATATGATTTTATAATGCGAAACTACATTATTATACTTTGTGGAATTAAATTAATCATTGTAAACTTAAGAACAACTTAAGATTCTGCTAAGCATGGCTAATTAGAACTGGTCGGTGTATTATAACATGATATGTGTAAATAAATGCAAAAGTCACAATACCCACCTTTCAAGGTATTGTTATATTTATATGACCGCAATCGTATTTTTAAAGCGATTTGGGCTGTAATAGCGATTTGGACCCTAATCAATATAATAGGGCTTAAAGAGAAAAAAAAAAAAAAACCTGAGTAATTTGTTCCAATGTGTAAGTCAGATTTTTCATCAGCTCTTTAGCAGCAGTTACATGTTTAGGACTATGTGCAAGAAGTTGTTTTGACGACAAATATATCATATATAAAAAAAGTGTGCCCATATATATGCAAATATTTTCATTTTTCTAAGTTTTGCACCTATACCCTTCATTCTTTTCCTTTCGCTTTTTTGATACCATTACTACAAACTAGGAAAGCATAATCAAAACTATTACATTTTATGTAATACTTATTTATGTATTACAGGGTGATAAAAAAGTAGATCAGTATTTATTATTATTTTTTTTTTCAAATGACATGTACTAACCATAAAATGAAAAAAGAATGCTTATTAAAGATATTAACATTTATAACCACTTTAGCAGATTGGTCCTGCACGCTCTCCAAATGATTGATCCAACCATTGTTTAAAAGATATTCTGGCATCACGGCTTCAACCAACACCTCCTACATCCAGAAAGCCTAACAACTGAAACTTCGACGTCGTCACTAGGCCTTCAAGTAATGACGTCATCACAGTTTTACTTTCACAAAGTAAAACTATTTAAAATTTCTGGTGAATGCTACTCATATTAGAAAATATCTTAAATAAAAATTTAAAATTAAAATACCTTTCTCATACAAAATTGTTCATTCCGATCTATTTCCTTACCATGTTATCTAATTAGTCATGGTTAAAAACTGCCATTTGATAGAAAATTATATTTTTGATCTCAAATTATTAAAATATTGTTATTCATGAGTAAATTCACCAGAAACTTTTTATACTTTTATTTTGTCAAAATAAAACATTTAACTGAAGGCCAAATGATGACGTCAAAGCCTGGTGACGTAGGAGTTGTTAGGCTTTCGTTATAAAGGAGGTATTGCTTCAACCGAGTGATCAGCCCTGCGAAGTCCGTGCTTAGCGGGGGGAGGACTCATCGGTTGTCCTTTTCTCTTTTTCTATTTTTGTAAATACCAGGGGCCAAGGCCCCTAGACTCGCTAAGCTCGCATTTCGTAAGAGGCATTTGGCCCCTAAAAAGACTTATTCGTAAAAAAGACATAATTTCAACAAACAAAACCCAAACGTTGGATAAGATAGAATGTTACCGAGCTACAAATTGCTTGTTTCTTGCATGTTCTTTGGAACATAAAAATTTAAACCTCGCACTATTTGTAATTATGTGAAACCTTGCGTATGGTTTCGCAAGGCATGGTACGCCTTGCGTATTAGCCAATTAAGGAGAATTTTCATAATTTGGCGACTTGCGTATATGTATAGTTAATAATTAGCTCTAAGGAAACCAATTCATATATTTTCTTTGAAAAAAACTACGGAACAGGTACGATAGCTTGCCACCAATGGCGACTTTTCATTATTTGGCGATTTACACATGCTCACAACCTATAATTATTGTTCATTTAAGGTTCCCGGAAACCGTTATCATATTTTCATTTACACAATTCTTTGCAGATTGGCCTATTTAGCACCATGAATTATACCATCTCGCCGCGCTGGCAAATATCCAAAGTGCACTATAACTGCTATAACGGCATACTTAATGCCTCCAAATTTTTCTACTGGTAGCAAATAATCCAGCTGGTCCGAACCGGCTTTAAAATAATCTGCATTTTAATTATTTTTCATTTTCAAGATTTTAGTTATTCTGTTTTGGAAAAACGAATAATCGCTAATTCTAAACTCCTGTTGTTTAAGCGAACTTACTATTTGAAAATTGTCAACTTTGTGTAACACATTTTGAGTTACTTATTTCATATACTTTTTAATTTGGCGTAAAATGCATGTAATTCTACTTCATGTTTGACAATTTCACGTGATTCTACATAATTGGAATTGCTTTGTTGCAAAGGAATGAATGACTTTATGCCAAATCTGGCAACCATTATGTTTTATTATTTCAGTTTTTTTTTATAAATATCTTCTAAAATAATTCGATTTTCGAAATTTAAGTCACCGTATCAGGTTCTTCGGAGTTTTCCGCATTCGGGAACATCTTTCTCGAAATTCAAATCCCCACGGTTTAGGAGAAGATAGGTCAACAAGCTCTGACAGCGTCGACAGCGGCCTTTACTTTTTTTTTAATAGAGAGATTCCACACTGTATGACTTAGTGACTGAGGTCATAATTGTCGTAGTTACTGCGCAGCGCGCTTACCTCCAGTGTGTATTTGAAATGGATGTTCATGTATTGGATGTTAGTAGATAGCAGCAATAAAATGCTGCAAGAATCAGTGCAGAAAGTCATGTGTCGTGTTATGTATCTGTAGTGGACGCTTCCTCTCTCCACTTAAGTGGACTTTGCTGGATGGGTTACCCGACCATGTTTGTAGAGATGAGTGAGGAGAGAATCTAAGCCTGCAATGCATGAAGAATAGCCTTCGGTCTCTTTCTAAACAGAGGATCGGAAGGCTCGTAGTCAGACACCACCTCCTAGATATAGAAGGCCTGAGAACAGAAACTTTTACGTCATCAGTAGGGCCACTAAATTGACGTCATCACACATTTATTTTCACAAAGTAAAACTATTCAAAGTACCGCATAAAGCTTTTTCATGATTTAAAATGGAAAATTTAATTCTACGACAAAAGGGAAATTTTAACTATCGCTAATTATATAATATGATATAGAAATAAATAATTTTTTATTAGAAAGGTATTTTAATTTTTATCTCCAACTTAAAATATTTTCTGAAATTTGTATCAACCACCAGAAATACTAAATAGTTTTAGTTTATGAATAAAAAACTCTGATGACGTCATCTTAGAAGACCTAGTGATGATGTAAAATCTTCTGTTCGCAGGCCTTCTATATCTAGGAGGTGGTGAATCCAGGGTTGCCAGATGTGGCTAATTTTAGCCAATTTGGCTAATTTCAGAAGCTGCTGGCTAAAAAGAAAAATTTTTGTTTAGCCACTCGTTTTTTGGCTAATTATGGCTAAATTCTGAGGCTGCTGGCTAAAAAGAAAAACAAAATTTTAGTCACTCATCTTTTAGCTAATTATGGCTTAATTCTGTAATTGTTGGTGAATATGAAAACAAACAAACAATATATATATATGTATAGCTACTTGTTTCTTGTCTAGTCTGCGGGGGACGTCACAATTCGTAGCAGTGTCTATCACCCGGCATTTTGTCCACTTTCCGAACAAATGGGGTGGCTTTGTTTTGGTTTTAATTCGAGTTTCGACGGGTTTTTTGTTCGATTTTGATTCTTAGCGAAAGAGGGCTTTACGGAGTAGCTGAGCTGACTAGGGCACATTTATTTGTAGTGCGGTTTTTATTCTAATGGCCGGCCTCTGCCTTGAAGACTTTGGCCACAACAGGCCGGAACTGTTGGTCACTTTATTATGGGGACACCTAGTAGGTGGACCAACATCGCTCCCTATGAAGGGACGGACACAATGACAGCCACGCCCAGTCGGGGATCGAACCCCGACCGCCGGGAGTTGAACCCGAAACCGGAGTACGGTGCTTTACCCACCATACAACTCGGTCGGCCCTTGTTGTGCGGTTGTACTAAGCATTGAATAATGTTGCCGTGGTTACGGTAAGCTTGAGTAATTATTAAGTTACAGTTATTAAACGCTAGCCTATAATGAGTAGAAAATATAATAAAGAATGGAAGATTGAGCATCCATGGTTAATGCTGAAAGATAATGCGTGTTTTTGCAAGTTGTGTCTTTGCTCAATATCCCAGCTTAAAAAGCATAATTTAGTGACTCACGAAAAATTAGCCAAACATAAGAAAGACTTGAAATCCTCTAAATTAATTGCACTGTTCACTATTTATAAAAAAAAAAATCAGCTGTAAATAAATCATTGAAAGAATTTGATATAAAATTTAGTGTAGCTATTGAGTGCCACTGCAGTATTAAATCCGTTGATACCTAGGTGAAATAGTGAAAAAGTATTCAAAATGTAGTGCACTAGAGGATCTGAAACTCCAAACAAAGTGTGCATGCCTCATTAAGAATGTCATAAGCCTATCGTTATTTGAAGAGATGATTCAAGAGTTAAGAGAGGCTAAGTTTTTTTTATATATTGATGAATCTACCGACATTTCCGCAACAAAGCATTTATGCCTGTGTGTAAGATTTATTTCCTCAAATAGTAATCGCTTGCGCCCTCTCAAACGTTGGAAAGTGTTTCCTAACCAATGCATTCAATTCGATTTATCATTTCGCAAAATTTTCTAAGTAATAACTCTTTATTTTTGCGATCTACTAATCTTTAAACTATTATTATTGTTATTAATTTAATCACAAAAATACGCTTGTGAATCACATCTAAACTATATTCTAGACTTTTTAAAAGTTTTCTCGAAAATCCAAAAGATGGCGCTGCAATCAAAGTGGCAATTTTTGGCTAATTTTAAGAAGCGATTTGGCTATTTTCAAGAATTTTGATCTGGCAACCCTGGGTGAGTCAGGTAAGGTAGCTATAATCTCATTAGGAATATTCCTAATATTATTATAAAACTTTTTTTGAGAGCTTCAAGATACGGTATTTGAGAGATTTCATACAGAGATCTTTCAGGATGATGTCGCTTGCCAGGTGGTGGTGACCATACCTGATAATCCGTAGGAATTTATTTTCCTTGGCGAAAAGTAGTTTGACATTTGATTTTGCCGCATAGGACCACACGGGGGCAGCGTATGTGGCAATAGGGCGTACAATGATTTTGTACAGTAAGACTTTGTTGTGTGCATTAAGTTTTCTAGTAAAGATCAAACTTGAGAGGCATTGAAATGCCGGTCATCTTGCTCCTGATTTTTGCAATGGGCTTCTTCCAGGTTAAGTTTTTGTCGATTTCTATTCCCAGATATGTGGTGCTACCGGCCCTTTCGAGGACAGTGTTGTTGACTTGTATTCGGGAAGGCCGAAATTTCCTTCCGACAGAAAGGGCATGACTCAGTGGAGGCTTCATAAAGCTTGTCATGCTTTCTTACTTTTTATCTTTCCTGACGGTTCTTCTATTTACTATGCATGTACAAAAATAAATAATCCTGTACTGTATTTTAAGGGAAACATAGACGAGAGATACTCATAGTTGCTAAATTTTACGGAATATGATTACCCACTTTTTGTAAACAGTAAATTTAGTTAATCATTTTTTTAAATTAAGTAATCACCTCGCACACACAATTACAAACTAGTGCATTATTTTAACACAAATACTATTTTTTAGAAAAAGTAGTTAGTTATATTCCGTAAAAGTAGGCAGCAATGGATACTTGCCTAAACAGTGGGGGATGCCTTGGACTGAAGTCTTATTGAAGGGTATAATGCGTACTCACATTATATCTAGGAAAAACCATCCAACACTCCAGACCGTTAAATCGACAGCAGAGCGGTAAGCCAGGTCCCTGGATTTTCAAACATTGGCCATCTACCATCAATGTCTTACCCATTCGGTCATGGCAAGGCCCAAACAAATAAGTAAATAAATAAAGTTTATGATGTAAAAAGACCAGAAAGACAATTCCAATGTGCAGGTTCATCAACGAAAAAAGAAAAATTAATATCAAAGCTCATATGCTGTACAGTATGTGTAAAGAAAATTCAAACTACGGAGAAACGGAGGTGTCATAACTTTAACAGCTTCAAACAACGACGCATAAAACCTGTTTCTATAAAAGGACAGGCAGTAAAAATACGAGCAGAGTACCTGGAGAATAAATGGGAGATGTTTTTTGCGAAAAGAAGTATTCAGGAAAAACAGGCTTACAAAGACAACGCCTTCTAACGATTGACGGTTCTGTGTCTGTTTTAAAGTCATCATTAACGAAACACTGATTAAAAGAAACTTTGTTGCTAAGTTACAGCATAATGTTAAATTAATTTTTTTTCTTCTTTAGCTCCTTCAAATCAAGATGGGGGTAATAGAAGGGAAAACTTCCATTATCTCCTGCTTGCTATATCCTCCCAGGCAGCACAAGAATGTTCTGTGAACGTCTAGTAACGTTCAGAGTAGTAAGAAAAGCGTTCAGGTAAAATTTGTACGTTCTGTATAACGTTCTAAAATTGTAGTAAGCTATCTTTTGCAAAAAACTGTGAATAAATAACGTCTTATTGGAGGTGCAACAGGGGTTTTAATAATGCCGTTCTAAAGCAATGCTTAATAACTCGTTCTATTCGACGTGCAGCAGAAGTGCTGGTATTACCGTTCAAAAGCTATGCCTAATAACACGTTTATTCGACGTATAACAGAAATGCTGTTGATACGGTTCAAAAGTTATGCCTGATAACCCGTCCTACTTGACGTGCATCAGAAGTGCTGGTGAAACCTTTCAAGAGCAGTGCTCATAAATCGTTATACTCAACGCATAACGAAAATACTAGTGGTACTAAGTTTAAAAGCAATGTTTAATAACACGTTCTACTAGACGCGTTGAATTTATTATTCCTGAAACGCCGGAATGTGTCGTTCACTTGGCGCCTAATAAAGTTTTACAGACACCTGTTTGGCAACATCCCGGTGTTGAGTTGCGCAAGGGGCAAGCAAGCGGCAAAATCATTTTGCATTCCTCGTGATATTGCTACGCTTAAATCAATCTTGACATTTCTTTGAATTTGACGTATTAATATAAGCTTGAAAGTTCAATTCATTTTAAGCTTGCAGCAAGTTTGGAGATTACAAAAAAATGAGTCAGCCAATATTTTCCCGCCGAATTTAAGTCATTTGAACTGTCAAGCTTGAATACAACTTGATTACTGCTTGATTTGGAAAGCCACATCACAAATAATTTATCAGCAGTCATAAATGTACTTGACCATAGAATTAAAAAAAAAGATTCCATGTTTGCAAATATAGAAATTCTTCAAAATAAAATACAAATATACTACGAAATTGATTTCAAAATCAGTCGTTTGTCTCGATTTTGGCCAATATTGCCCAACATGAGTGTTGCGATATTGAAACTTTTAAAACGTGTGCTGCTTTTAAGTTTATATTATACTTATTTCCCTAGTAGCAGAGTCTATAAATCACATATAACATTATTTTAATTTTGATTCATCCTATGGAAAAATAAAAGATGTAGATCGGCTTTTTGTTAACCACTTCAAACTTTAGTCATTTCTCCTCGAGTCAAATTTGCATAGTGGTTAGGACGCTGGTGTGCTTAGCACACCTTAGGTCCCGAGATCGATCCCAGTCGCCGGCGCTACGCGGAAACATTAAAATATCTTGAGGTTTCAGCGTAGAGGAGGAAAGTGTGTGGAAAAATAAAATGTATGGGACGAGTTCGCCGACCGGCGCCCAATGTATTTAGGATTTTTTTTTTTTTTTTTTAGGAAAATTTTTTAGAGTGTAGTAAGTTTTAATGCAAGTTGGGCAAGTGTAAACTTGAACATTCGATTCAAGCTTGCATTAAGCTTACACGCTTGAAATAATCAAGCTTAATGCAAGTTTATTGACTTGATAAAGCAAGCTTACTGCAAGATTAACGCAAATTTGCTGTGCTGTCTGGGGAGAAAACATAATTTAAACACAGTGTGAACGTCCTACCAAAACATTTAATGGTTCTGGATCAGTTCGGGAAGTACATAATTTGAACCAGTTTTCTACGTTTTAAACACGTCGGCTGCCCGGACACATAGACGTTAGTGGAGCGTTTTTTTGGTTTACGTACCGTTAACGTTTAAACTGAACGTTCCCAGTTCGTACTTCGGACGTAAGTGTGCTGCTAGGGCTGGATCTGTAGTCAAAAAACATGAAAATTCTTTACCGATAACAGAATTCGTTATAAATAGATATTTTTTCACGTATTGACTTGTAAAATATTGAAATCTTTACAAAGATATAAAAATTTCATGCTTTTAATTCTTACTATTTTTTTTATTCATTAAAATGATGTACATTCAATTTACATTCTTCTATTATTCTATTTGCATATTCAAATTGCTATTATATCGTATACTTCTTTGAACATTTAAACAACACGTCCCTTCCGCATTTTTATTAAATTCGGAGATTACTGCACTCCAAAAAGAGAGAAAAAAATAAAAAAAAGACTATTTTCTCTATGCCATTGATCACCGTGTCTCCGCTTCCAAACTCCTCAAATTATCCGTACACAACATTTCTGAAATTTTCCTTCTAATTGCTGTCTTTCCCGATAATTGCTTTAATTCTCGAAATGGGTTATTAGTCTCGTTAGTAGAAGCACACAGCGGAGCTCCGGTTACTGCAGAAGAATTAGGAAAATTAACGAAGTGGCGATCCCATTTCTCTCCTTTTCTTGAAAAGTCCATAAAATAGATAAGAATAAATATAATACTTTACAACAATTGCTGCAATCAATAAGGGAAATTGTGTTTAGGCAAATAACCCATACTTCCCAGAGATCTCTTCGAACAAATGTTGATTTATTCAGAATTTCAGTTATTTCTGTTATAAACAAGTTGTAAATAGAATTTAAAGTATCTTATCGATATTGTTATAAAAATAAAAACATATTAGAACATATACAAAAAGTGTAGTCAGTCAGTGTCGTAGCCCATTTGTAAAAGTACGATTGTTAGATTACTGTACCATAGATTATATGCTTTTAAAAAACGACAAAATATGTTGCTTGTAAATGTACACCAAAGGTTTTTAAAACTGCAGAATATTGGCGAGCATGCCACAGTGTTTACATGCTTTAAGGAGACATTTTACCACAAATTTGGTCAAAAAATCAGTTTTCTTTTTTGAATATTAAATGAAAGTCTGTTAAATGATGAAAATTTGGACACCACATTTTTAATCATACGCTAAAAATATCAGGAGCTATTGCAACTTTCATTTGTACACTCAGTGCAATTTCTTTGACAAACATACTCTTTGAATAGGGTTTTTTCTCCATTTTCATATTTTCTTCAATTTCATGTTTTAAAAATGCTAAGACTTTTTTTATGTGTTAGAGATATAGATTAAACTTTTTTTGAACATGTTCTTTATTATGCGTCTGATAATGAATCTATGCATGGAATTACCCTTCAGTTTTTTTTTTTTTTTTTTTTACAGAAATGATATGAAGATATGTTACATTTTATTGTTTTATACTGTATATATCAGTAGAAACACTATATTGGTCGTAATATTGGATCTGTCTAAAAATCCATGTACAGTCTTGTGTACTATATATTTAAAAATATTTTTTAAACAAAATTGGACAAAAATCTTTATTTAAAAAAAAATAGAGATTTCTTTAAAAATCAGTTTTTCAAACTTTTACTTAAAGGTGCAGTTTATAGGTGCAGAGATTTATTTTTTGTAAATGTACTTTTAACTGAACATTGAAATGCATTTGGTTCATCATTTGTACTATATTTAAAAAAAAACATACTGACAAAGTCAACTCTCCCCTTAATAACAATTGAATATAGGCATAACCCTATTCGTTGTGTTGTTGAAAACGGGCATTTAAATAAACTGTGGAAATTAGTTCAGTATACAATGGGCAAATCGACATCCAACAGCTGCATAACATTCTGTTGGAGCCGCGACATAATTTTCTTACAAATTATTAACAGTAAAATTACAGCTCTGATATGAGCAAGCAATAACATATTTTACATGTGACGAACGGCGTGGATTATCTGGCTGGCTACATGTTTTCACAACTGGATATATGCACAGAAAATATCAAACCACGTTTTAGAAATAGTTTATTTTTACTTATTTATAAAGTACGCTGCATTGGCTTCAACTGAAAAGTTACTACTACAAGAAGTGGTGGTTTTTATTCTGTAAATCTTGACAGACTTTTTCATGTATTGCACATTAACGCATTTATTCAAGGGGGAGAAAGCGTTTTCTTCAGGATTGTCATTCTGTCTGTTTATTGCCCCAACTGCTGAAATATTCATCGATTGCTACAATGTTAATGCAGCTTATTCCTACGTACTATGCAAAATATCTTATTGAAAATGGTGCACGCTTCACATGCAGGTCTTTTTCGAGAG
Source organism: Cheiracanthium punctorium (assembly GCA_038373885.1). NCBI lineage: Eukaryota > Metazoa > Arthropoda > Arachnida > Araneae > Cheiracanthiidae > Cheiracanthium > Cheiracanthium punctorium. Next base: position 98,406 of record JAWZYV010013962.1, read on the forward strand.
CACCCAAAAGAAGTCCAATACATTGGGATTTATGGGGAGTGACTATTTAACATTTTGCAGACCAGTGTTCCCAATTCAGACCATCAAATTAAAAGTTTATTGGAAAATTCAATTTTATTAAAATTGACTTGAAAAAAATAACAGATATAGTTAAAACGTGACTAGATTTTTAAAAAATAGAAGTTGCATTTCTATCATTAGTAGGAAACTGGACAAAAAAATCATAAAAATTAGCCATTTTCATAAATTTTTAGAAAACCTTTGTTAGCTTTATTCTAATTTTTCACCTTGTTCTCAAACTTTAAATTACGAAATTTTAAATTTCCTTTTAATCGCTTTTTTTTAAAGAAAGATGGCAGTATAAATTCACACATTCGCAATAAGTTTATGTCTGTATATATAAGTGTATGGTCTGTAAATAATCGATTTTCCCTTAGCAAACACCCCTTCAATTTGTATGGAATTCATTTAAAATTAATAAACAGCATCTAAAACATTTCATCGCACAAAGAATGACAGCTTTATATAAGTCTGAATATTTATTTAATACGAACGCGCTAATGCAACTATCGTTTCAATTAACGCGATCTATCTTTCGGAATTAATTATTAACTATGTAATTCATTTCAGTCAAGATATGAGGGCAGTGCAATTTTACATAATAAATATGTAATGAACGCGTGTTGCTTAGCCGGTATGAACATAAATAATAAAGGTCTATCATAACGTGAATTTGGAAAATAACAATCTTCGAGTCAATATTTATGATAGTTAATGTGCATAAAGGGTGATTTATTGCAATTAAGTATAGTTTTAAGTATTTAGAAAAGCAGTAAACTCTATTTTAAGAATATCATACACACGCTATTACATGTCAGTTTTATCCACTCATTTAAACATTTCGTTATTCCCATGTACGTTCTAATGCACTAAGCGATGATTTCTAGACATTTTAAATGCTATTTATGTTACCAAGTTCTTATGATTTCGGATTATTTGCCTATTTTTCCAAGAGCACGAAGAACTGAACATTGGTAGATGGCCGAATTGTGAAGCCGAAATGTTCTAAGCCCACTGCGCAACTGTCGATAAAACGGTCTGTAGTTTCTGGTGGTTTTATTCAAACATAAGGAGAATACGCCTTAAAAATCTTCATCCAAGGCATTCATTCCTTCACGTGATAGTGTCATAGATGCCAACTACTCAGGAATATAGCTTAACACAATTTTAAACAAGGTTTTCTTAAATTAACGTGATAGTGTCATAGATGCCAACTACTCAGGAATATAGCTTAACACAATTTTAAACAAGGTTTTCTTAAATTAACGTATTGCATAAAACCGTGAGCCACCGTTCGTATTATTAATCCTTAACTATGCGTGTTGGTGCTTGATATCACCTCCTTGAGATAGAATGCCTTACAGCTCTAAGCTTTGATGCTATCATTTGGCCTACGAAATTGACGTCATAGTATTTTTGTTTAAGACAAACTAAAACTATTTAAAATTTCTGGTGAATACAACAAATATTACTGAATATCCTAAATTAAACATTAAAATTAAAATATCTTTCTCATACAAGATTACCGATTATCACCTATTCCCTTATCATAGTATCTAATTAGTCATAGTTAAAAACTGCCATTCGTCGTGAAATTATATTTTTTATCTCAAATTATATTCCAGTCATTTGGTAGTTTTACCTGGAAAGTTTTCCGGGAGTTTTGAAAATGGGCAATTTTATCAATTTCGATGTGCTCTTTCCGAATTTCATCTTTGCCCCCTCGTATCTTTGCTACTCGCGCCGCCATAATCGAAAAATGGCGCATAAGTACAGTTTTTCGACAATATCTCTTTTCCGATTCATTTCACGAAAAAAACAATTACAAAAAGAAAATAGGGAAAATTTTCTACAATTTTGTACTTACCTTTTTCTCGTAAAATCAATAGTTTTGGCGTACGAGCGCCGCAAAGTGTAGTTCAGTATGCGTTTTGCCCAAAAGACTCACTTCCACACCACCTTGTGTGGCAGAGTAAGCGGCGTGTTTTTTTTTTTTTTTTTTTTTTTTGGTATAAACAGTAGGCCTAATCCACGTGCATTTAACTAATCCAAAATTTAGCGCATTCTCCTTCGCTTCGCTGTTCTTGATGGACCAGGTGTTGCGAGTTCATTGCCCCAGGTACCAATCGAAAAGTCACAGCCCGAAATTTCTTTCACATCAGCCGCGATGGGATTATCAGTTTCATCACAATCCTCTTCGTTCTCGATTTCACCATACGTTTGCTCGAAGATAGTCACCGATTCTTCCTCTTCATCGCTATCTTGTAATGGAACTTGCGAGTTATCACAGGTACAATTGCAATTCGTGCACCATATACTTTAGGATTTTAGGAATCTTTCCTTGACTCCTCGACCCTGAGTAATGCCGCCAAGATATTTCATCGTCCTCATCAGCGATTGTTCAATTGTCATATCTGACTACACCAAAATTTTTTGGAACGTCGAATTGTAAAGTATCCTTTACTTGTGAAAAGTTCGTATTCTTCAGCTGTCATTCTTTCTTTCAAATCAAGCATATCTTACAAATATAAATGGCCAGATTTTGTATATAAGGAGGCGTTGGTACGGTGCGTTACCCATCATACAACCTGGTCGGAATGACAAAGAAAAGCTACATTTTTACCCACACCCTCTGGATATAGAAAGCCTAACAACTAAAGTTTTGACGTCATCACTAGACGTCCTTACCTGTACGTCATCTCAATTTTTTTTTTTTTTTTCGTAAAGTAAAACGATTCAATGTTTGGGTGGATTCGGGTTGACTCCCGCTTAAAACTCTAATGATTTAAGATAGAAAATTTAATTTTACGGCAAATAGGAAATTTTAACTATCACTAATTATATAATATGATATAGAAATAGATCATAATAAATTATTTTTTATCAGAAAGGTATTTTAATTTTTATCTTCAACTTAAGATATTTTCTAAAATTTGCATCATCCACCAAAACTTTTGAATAGTTTTAATTTATGAAATTGAAACTGTGATGACGTCATCTTAGAAGCCATTGCGATAACGTAAAAGCTTCTGTTCTCAGGCTTTCTATATCTAGGAGATGTTGGATACCCTCGCCTGAGACGCAAAATCAGCTGGATCAAAAGCGGTTTAGTAAAGTTTTACTATTTTGTTGTCTGTTTTTCAAAATAGTACATCTTTAGGGAAGAATAGATAGGATTTTATTATTAGAATGATTATGGGGAGTGAAAAATTATTAAGTTATTGATATTTACGCTATTTGGACTCTTCTGCCTGGAGCGCGAAATCACCTAGCTACGCCCTAGTTCTGTATGACTTCCTCGAAGAAGTAAAGGATCAAAATGAAATTCGCTAGTGAATTCGCACTACACTTTGGCGTAAGAAGCATGAAGTGGCTGTTGACCTGCATAAGGTTGCTGGAACCCCGCATGCGACGATTCAGTCTGTTAATAGCATCATTTAAGTCAGAATGGTCCTCGACTGCACATAGGAAATGCTATGGCCAGTATTCATTCAAACGCAAGACAAAATCCTTTGCATTTATAGTAATCTTGCGCGGGATGAGTTGTATCACGATTAGCATCTTGTAAGTGCTCAACTTCAGAATGATGTTTAAAATAAAACGCATACTTGAACATGAAATGTCCAGTACTCGTGCTTCTGAGCGGAAACTTACAGTAGCGTTTGAAGAACTTGCAGATGCTTTAGCTGTTGCAATTGCAACTTCATTCATAATGGCCGACTGAGTTGCGCCGTAGCAACGTTCAAAGGAATGGTTTCTACAAATTTCGAACCATAGCGATCACTTTTTTATCGAAATTACATGCTTATTTACATATCGTTATTGAAGCAATTTGAAACTAATCTTCCTCGGCAGCTGATCTACATAACAAATATTTGAAGGTTTTTTTTTTTTTTTCCCAATGGCCAGCCGCTGCCTTGGAAGGCTTTGGCCACAGCCGGCGGGAATTGTTGGCCACTTTATTATGTGGGCACCTAGTAGGTGGACCAACGTCGCCCCCTATGAAGGAATGGACAAATGGCAACCTCGGCCAGTCGGGATCGAACCCCGACCGCCGGGAGTTTAACCCGAAACCGTAGTACGGTGCTTTACCCACCATACAATCCAGTCGGCTCATATTAGAAGTTTCATTCGGATAGTTTCTCTGGAACTCTCGGTACGAGTATTTGAGTACGTCCATTTTCATTTTAACCACCTTGCATTATTGAATTTTATAAGCAATTGCTCTTGCATGCAGCAAACCATTTATAGCTCTTTTACATGGCTTTTACAGAGTACGTTGTAAAGACACTGATTAAATATTTTATTAAGCCGACCGAGTTGTATGGTGGGTAATGCACGGTACTCCGGTTTCGGGTTGAACTCCCAGCAGCCGGGGTTCGATCCCCGACTGGGCGTGGTTGTCATGTCCGTCCCTTCATAGGGGGCGACGTTGGCCCACCTACTAGGTGGCCCCATAACAAAGTGGCCAGCGACTTCTGGCCGTTGTCAGGGACAATGCCTAATCGGCAAAGTACCGCCGGTTAGAAAAAAAAAATATTTTATTAATTAACTTATAAGCTGTTTCGCTTTAATCTTACGCACAAATGTACGGCACAGCGGAATCATTTAAAGGGATATGTCAGGAAGAAACAGTGCACACAGCGTAGGAATTTCTTCGGTCTTTTCTGCAAATACGCGGTTAAGTTGCAGTACTTGCGCAAATCGTAGTCGACGAGATATACAGGCTATAGTTTTAACGAGATATACGGTCTACGATGCTGATATTTTAGTCACACTCCTTTGCAATTGAAACGCCTTGTGACAAAGTGGGTGTGGCCAAATTAGTTCATGTAGTTCATGATAGCCACACTAAAATTGCCACACTCCTTGGTCACGTGACTCTTTCAGCGCAAAGGAGTGTGACCAAAATGTCATCTCCGCAGTCTGCATTTCTCGTGTCCAAATAAGTTTGTTTCGAAAAGTGTTTATAATTGATGTGTTCAACCAAATAAAAGTTCTAAGCTGTCGTTTCTTCAACAAAAATCAATATTTTTACTGTTATACATTATTTAATTTAATTTTAGTTTTAACGAAGATTAATATTAAAGAAAAAATTTGGATAAACAAAAAAAGCGTTTTTTTTTTTTTTTTTTTTTTTCGAAAATCAACAAATTTCAAGTGCTTATAACTGAGTTTTCAGAAATTGCAAATATTTTTCCTTTATCTTAAAAAGAAACTGTACAGCGAAAAACAATCGCACTTTTTATTTGTCTCGTCGCAAGAGAAATATACAGAGGAGAGAGGGGGAACAATGCTACGTCTCAAAGTTTTAAATACTTTCATGAACAGGTAAACAGCCCATAAACAGCAACGTAAAAGAATTCTGTAGAAGAGTTTTTCATGTTTTTATTAAGAAAGAATGCAGGAATTCCTTTTTTTCCAAAAATGTTTCCACGTTTTTTCAGACTAAAAGTTAGAAAGTGAAAACAAAAATATGGCATTACATATAAATTATTCCTCTGATAAGAAAATTTAGCTGGTACGTAATACTTACTTATAAATATGCGAAAAAATAAATGAAAGTATGTAATGTATGTCTATTGATTACGGAATAGAATTTTAAGTAAGGAATAATGATGTAGGTTTCACTTAGTTTTTTTATTGCGTCCTTAAGTCTTACGAATTTATAAGAGGATATTTTCCTTTTTTCTCATATACTCATATAACTTATTCACTTAAAAAAAAAAAAAAGAAAACGCGATCGAACACACCAACATAGACAGTTCAAAAAGCAGAATAATTTACGGTGACCAGTCATGAAGCAATTGTAAAAGATCATACCTGATTAGCTAGATTTAAAGTATGGTGCTTATCTTCTATTTCTTAAGAGGAAAAAAAGATTGCTAAGTTGTGTAATTCTATGAGTTCATTTTTAGTACTTGGGTTGAAATTAAAGGAATACAACTGTAGTATGAATATACTGATTCACAATGAGAATAACATTCCTGAAGTACAAATATTCACCTATGTAAGGGTCTATTTTAACTAATTTTAAGACAATACGCGTATTAATATATTATGTTTTAAGTATCTATTTATTCTAACAGTTTTGAAAAACAATCATTCTTGTACAATATTGTTTTAGTAATTCTGTTCGTAATGTTAAATGCTTATATCATGAAGCAGAAACAGAAGACTAAACATAAGTGAAACTCTCGGCAGAGACTACCTACCGTTCCTTGAAAAATCGGTCATTAAGAGAGGTGGTCGCTCAAAGAAGTATACGCATTTTATAACCACGCAAAAAACGCAAAAATATTGCTTGTTTTCTTATTTATGAAAGGGCATACTACTGGAAATTTCAGCTTATTTCATTCTTTTTTCTCGCTCTGAGAGTACGTTTCTCTCACGTTCATTTCTTACATCTGACAAGACCATTGATCCTAATATTCTTCTTGTATTCTGAATTTGCCAAATTAAAACCTATCTCCGCAGTCTGCATTTCTCGTGTCCAAATAAGTTTGTTTCGAAAAGTGTTTATAATTATATGAGACAGCAATAAAATGACCCAGGAGCGAAGCCTCTATAAGCGCGGGGCCTTAGGCGATCGCCTACATTCGCACCCCCCCCCCCTTGGGCCGGCCCTGTTCGAAGGTCCTTCCTTATAATTTTATTTAAATTATGAGCAGGACCATGCCTAATAATTCGGAGTAATCTTGACTCAGTTTTAGAAAGTCTGGTTATGTGATGTTTCGCTGCATATGTCCAGACGGGAGCAGCATGCAAGGCAATTGGGTTTATGAGGGCCTTGCACATCACAATCTTGTTTTGAGTCTTATTTTTTTGAAGTAAAACTTCTTTAGGCGCAACTAGGGAGAGACTCAGATTTATTTTCTGACGGAAGTAACGCTCAGTAAAGGAAATGACGTATCTTTTCCCCCCTTGCTGCTTCATTCCGCCATGACTGCAAAAACATTGCAATGTCAAGGACATGCATTGCCTGATTTCTACACCGTTTCTACGATCCCCTTGAAAATTTCCATAATCATGTATAAAAATATAGAAAACAATATGCGCTACTTTAAAAATCTGAAAATCCACCCGTTCACTCATTTTTAAGCGATTTTTCGCTATTTTCAGCAACATTTCATATCCGAGAGTCAAAAAAAGTTGATCATTTGCGTGACAAAATTAGCTATTGCAAGTGATTTTTACATCATATTGACGTCACACTTAACAAGCTTTTTCCAGATTTATAAGTTTAATTATTTGCGGAACAGCTCTCGGGCGTTCGTTCCTGAGAACGTCGACTGTGCTCCCTGCGCGTCGACATTACTCCCTACCTGTTTCGAAGCAAGATCTTGTCTGATGACCCTGTTCAGTGGATAAGTGGACCGGCTCTTGTCAGAGCCACTGTATGAAGTCTTTCGCTGAACAGGCGGCGATCCTGCTGACCGTCTGTCACTGTTGTTGCAGGCGGCGACCCAACCCGTCACCTCCAATAAACAAGGCCTAAGTACCGAATACAGAAAGTGGCACTATGGTGCATTACGTTGCTTTACTCACATGTTTTCAATGGCATTAATACAATAATTAATGGAATTATAAGTAAAAACTTGACATGATTGGTTGCCATGATACAAAAATATTGTTTGTCTGTACTTAAATAATATGTAATCTTTTAATATTGCTCATGTGTTTTTGAGTTATTTATAATAATGGGCCAAATGTAAATTTATAAGCAGAATAATACTTCGAGCAAAAACAGCAGAGAAAAACAAAGGTTTAAGAACACTGCCATAGAAAAACGCACTAATAGACCTTACGTACATTCGATACCAACCGACAGAAGAAAACACCAGTTTAGGAACACAGTTAAAGAAAAATACCACAACAAAGACATTTTCTCGATTCAAACCCTACGGGAAAACATTTTAAGAAAACAGTGAAAGAACAATAGTTCAACACGGACACTTCCTGGATGCTAACCCGATATCCAGACGGAACAACGGTTTAAGAACACGGGTATGTAACACCACAAAGAAACAAACACTGGCTGCAAAGGGTTTAAGATCAAAATAAAAGAATAACAAATGGACACTCCGTGGATTCTAACCCAACCTCAAGACGGAGCAACGGTTTAACACGGGGATGGAACACCACAAAGAAACGGACCCTGGCTGCAATCATTCCCAAACAATAGATTGAACCTGCAGTTTAAAAACACGGATACAGATAAATAATTCGAAACCTACCAGCAGACGAAATCAACGCTTAAGAATACTGTGATAGAAAAACACTAAAAAAAATTTACACTACCTGCATTCGAACCCAACAATCAGAGGAAAACATCAGTTAAAGAACAAAGTATAATACTAGACTATGGACATTCCTCCTATTCAAACCCAAACTCCGGAACAATGGCATAAGAAAACAATTAAAGAATAATACTACAACATGGACACTTCCTGAATTCTAAATAATTATCATGAATTACCAGTGATTTTTACTGGAGATTTTAATGTTGATTTTCGCTACCAAGAATCTCAGCCGTCAGTTGATTTTTAAAAAGAAACATTTCATCTAACTATGAATACTTCTCGACTTCAATCAACAACGCGTTTCGGTACAACGATAGATGCTGTATTTTCAAGAAAGATAGCAAATTTAGAGAGCAAAATTTATGTTTCACAGTATAGTTAACACAAACCTATAATTTCATACATAAAATATTATGATGACATTCAAGTTCCTATTTCCAATGAATAATATGAATATAACATTTATATAATCTTTGTAAAGTACATGAATAATAAATATAATTAAATTATAATATGATATTTATTTTAAGTTAAAGTTTAATAATTTCAGTGATATTTATCGTAAACGTCAAAGAAGTTTTACTTCAATCGCGCGTAAAGATTACACGCACACACTTTTTTTTTTTTTTTTTTTTTTTTTTTTGAGTAGATGAGGCTGCTGACACCATTGAAGCCCGCTTGCATTTTTCCTCTAGTAAGATTGATGCGTCGTTTCCAAGTTAAGTTCCATCGAGCGTGACTCCTAAGTAAGTGGCGGAGTCAGCCCAGTTGCTAGCCTTGTTGTCGACAACAAGTCTAGATGGAGGGGTTTTCTTTCCCATTGAAATAGCAGTGCATTTCTGTGCGTTTAATTTTATTTTCCAATTTTTCATCTAAAGTTCGATCGCATCAAGATGAGCCTGTAAGGCAGTCCTCATGAACCTACTGTTTGGATGTTTGGCAGTAATCGCAGTATCGTCTGCGTAGAGACCGATACTCGTGCGGTCATGACGAGGGATGTCATTGACGAAAAGATTGTAAAGAGTGGAACACAGGACAGATCCTTGTGGGACCCCACACTGAATTTTGCGCCTTGTTGAATGTACGTTACCAAGACGTACAGTATAGGATCTGTCAAGGTAACTCTTAAGAAGGTGGATGAGACTATCAGAGATGTTGAAATTAATTAGTTTAAATAGGAGCCCTTCATGTCAAACTTGATTGACTTGCTAATATGAAGAAGTACAATGGCAGTATGTTCTTTATTTTGAATGCCTTCCGATAGTTGATCGACAACTCGGTACAGCTGGTGCGTGGGGTCACCGTGGTGCTATGCTACTGCCGGAAGTCAAACTGTTCAGGGATGATGACATTGTTTTCAGTGAGTGTAACATTAAGTCTGTTTAGGATGACTCTTTCAGCAACTTTGCCCAAGCTGCTGAGCAGACTTATTGGGCGATAGGATACAGGAAGTGAGAGGTCCTGGTGCGGTTTAGGAATCGGACAGACCACTGTTTCCTTCCAACATTTAGGGAAGTAGTAGTAGGTCAAGATGTAGTCGATTAGAGCGGTGATCTTGAAAATCGTAATAGCAGCGAGGTTTCGAAGCATATGGTTGCTAATACCATCCCTAACAGGGTACTTCTTTTTTGGCAAGGCTTCTAACATGTCGATAATCTCGGAGGGTTCAAGCGAAATGGTCTTGCAAATTGTGTGCAATGTTGAGTGTAGACAGACTCAGAGTTATATACTTAGTTTTAAAATTTGGTTGTAAAATTCGAGTTAGAAAAAGGAAATATGTATTAAAAGGTATCAGAAGTTTTGTTCAGTAAAGAAGAAATTTATTAGGCAATGTATAAACGCTATTCAAATATTAATTGCAAGAGTGTCATATCTAAATTTTATTTACTTTCTAAACTTTTTAAAGTTTATTTGTTATGCTGTAGATAAAATTTGGTTTTCCGGAGATGGTAGCGAATGTTGATGAATTTAATGCATGGCTTGTATAAAAAGAAATAATATAGTTACCAAAGAGTAAAAAAAAATATTTTAATGTATTTGTTGCTTGTATGGCGTAGAAAAATGTACACAAATGAATCCTCTGCGCGTTTGTAATCCTTCTAGGTAAAAGTCAATGGTTTCATGTTAATATGTGTATATCCCACCGCTTTACTAGCAACGTAAATTATATTTTTATGAAAATAGACAAGTTTTCGTGCTTTATAAAGAAAATATGCCACAAATGCAGAATTGTGTTTTAGGTAATGCATTAAGTCCCAGTACCCATGACAGGTTTATCCATTTTAGAAAATTCGAAATCTTAAAAATTTGAAAGTTGGCTGTATCTTTAATAAGTCATATTCAATTTTTTCTTCGTTATTTAAAATAATCCACTCACCATTTGCATGTTTCTTCTGTTAAGTACAAGCTTCTGCCTTGAACCGTAAAGAAGTGAATAAATCTAAAATTAAGAACATGCCAACAATATTGCGTTCAGCCCCCCCCCTCCACATTTTTTCCAAGGGGGTCATAAGAGGATTAAGAAATCAAAAAATCGATTTTAATTTCATTTGAAAATTTTAATTTCATTTGAAACCTTGGCTACTCCTGAGCATTTCGATTCCAATTTCATACAATAAATCCAACTAGAAGCGGAGATACACCTAAAAACGTACTTGAAAGTTTTATATTTGAACTCAATGACGTAACTTTAAACTGCGTTTTCACTAACGCATTTTTATCAATCCTTAAGATAACAAAATTTCTATGATTCGTATTTTCACGAAATTTTTGTGTAGTTATAACTGGTATCGGTATCTATAGAAAGATTTAATATTTAAGAAAAAATTTTAAATTAAGAATTTAAAAAATTGTGTTTTGAATTGAAATTTGAAAAAAATCGTACTTTCCCCTTATATTTCTTATAAAAATTTCAAAAGTTTTTATGCCTCACTTTTAATATTAATTCCTTCTATAGATACTGATACAAGTTGTTTTCGTGTTCACAAAATTTCGTGAAGATGCGAATAATTGAAATTTTGTTATCTTAAGGATAGTTCCTAAAAATGCGTTTTGAGAAAACGCAGTTTAAAGTTACCTCATTGAGCTCAAATATAAAGCTTTCCAATACGTTTTTAGGTTTATTTCCGCTTCTAGTTAGATTTATTGCATGAAATTGGGGTTGAAATGCTCAGGAGTAGCCAAAGTTTCAAATGAAATTAAAATTGAAAAATCGATTTTTTTAAATTCTTAATCCTCTTATGACCCCTTAATGTTTTCCCTTTTTTGGCGGCTGTACTTCCCTGTTATCTAACAGTGCATGACTGCCAACTTCACCGAAATATAATCAGCCACATTTCCAAACAGGATAATTTTATAAAATTTTTTTAAAAGTATTAACTAGTGATGGCAAATGATTCGATGAGGCGAATCAGTGATTCGAATCTTGGTACTGAGTGGCTCAGTCTTTACACTCACTCTCTACTGATTCGAATCTCAAGCCCTCAAGGGAAATACATTCCAAGTGCGAAGGGAAGGAAAACTTATTTTCCCTTTGCCGTTCCCAGAGATTTTCCCTTACTCTTTCAACTCATTTCGACTATTTACGACTCTTTTCGACTCTTTACGACTCTGAGTCGATAGATGATTTGAAACAGTAAATGAGTGGGTGTGGGTGAGTTGGTCACTGAGTTGGTGCAGCAACGAATCTTTACTGATTCAGTGTTTCGCTCTGTTTCGGTGATTGTATACGATCGTTGAGATTCGTTAGTTTTTCGAATCTTCTATCGACTCAGAGTCGAAAGGAGCCGAAAAGAGTTGAAAGGATGTTTCATTTAATTGGAGTTTTTTTTTTTCGAATCTTCTATCGACTCAGAGTCGAAAGGAGCCGAAAAGAGTTCAAAGGATGTTTCATTTAACTGAAGTTTTTTTTTCGAATCTTTGGTGTTTCATTTCTTGGTTGGTGTTTGGTTGGTCGGATTTAAAGTTTTATCTGCCTGTGGGTGTGGAGTGTGTCGAACATCGTTTGCTTTTGGCGGGGGGCATAGGCGTTACTTCCTAAGGGCAAGAGGGGTCAATCCCCCCCCCCGAAAAAAAAATTAAGAAAATTCAAGTATCAGAGCTATATACAATCGGAAACATTTTGTCACCCCATCCAAATATTACATGCCAATTTACGCCAATGCTCGTGGAAGAGCACGGGGGGGGGGTGTCTCAAAGTTGTTTAAACCTTTTTCCCTCGGCTGGGGGCTCCCTCCTTCCAACTTGTCTGGCTGATTTAATATTTGTTTAAAATTTAATGAAACATCCCTTTTCTACTTTTAACTTCAATATATGTCCTCCTGCTTTGACACCAAACTAAACCTTTTAATCTTACAGGGCCAGGGTGTCATACGAAGCTCCCCTATATTTTCAATTTGAGCATTTTAAACACTAGCCTCCTCCGGCGGCATCTCCAAAGTCTGGAAACCATCCCAGAACCAATTTCTACATGTTTGCAGTCCTTTTGAGCCTCAGTCATGGTTAATTAGTCTAATTATCATAATTAATTAACGTATATCTCGGAAACTATCCATCGGAGCGCGTTTTTATTGATTCTCGACCCCCCCTATACGTAAACCCCCATCGATGCATAAAATTTCGAATACTTTGACACCAAACTTAACCTTTTAATTTACAGGCCCAGGGTGTCATACGAAGCTCCCCTGTATTTTCATTTCGGGCAGTTTAAACACTAGTTTTACTCGAGCAAGGAGAGGGAGAGAGAGATGCTAGCTGCCCGAGAAATCAGCGGAGAAGAAACCCGATGAATGGGTGAAGGGTGTTTAAATAGTACAGCTTTCGGCGCAGAGAGAGGGAAAATTTCTTTAGTTGTTTTATTGATTCAAGATTCGAATCATCGAAGTAGTGAGTGAGTTGAGATTCGAATCAGTAAAATGAGTCGAACCGCCCACCTTTAGTATTAACCATATTTCAAAGTTATGCATTTAGTTTAATGATTTTGCAGTATTATAAGTTGAAAAATCCTGTTTTAAAAAAGTGGTTAATTATATTCCGGAAGAGTTGGCAGCTATGTAACACTGATAACTTCTAGAAGGTGATAATTTTGATTTCCACTTACTATGTACCGGAGATACGAGGCTTCGCCTCAGTTGCTCTACAATATGTTCTGCGTTACGTACCACTAGGTGGTGATGTAATGGCCCTTTAAAAGCATTCCTGAGAATTTGTGGATTGTGGAGAGCGCAGTTAATATCCTGATTGCGTGGAAGTTTTCTTATTGGTAGTCTCCGATTCTTGCCCATGTTCGAAACATTAGCTAATGGTCTTTAAACGAAAATAAGTTTTGAGATCTTTCGAGATTTCCTGACCTTTGTTCTTGAAAACTTCCAAATTATGTCCCACCGACATACAGATCTACGTACTTGCCACAGGCAATGTACCTCAAAATAAACTGTTCGATTTCTAGGCTCAAAACTCTGCCTTTTTTTTAAATTACTACAAATATTTATTTGTGTCTCAGTACCTTTTTCCCCAGCTTTATACGTTTTTGAAAGATAAAAAGAAAAAATACCGCTTTCATTCTACTAGAGAACTTCGCGATCAGGTGCAGAACACAAAAGCTTTCCCAAGAGATAAGGAATGAATTCTTTATTGGTAGTTCGATGGAAGCACTTCGTATCTGAGTTTGTGAGCTAAATTGAGTAAACATACGGAAGGGAAAAATGAACTCTTCAAATATTTACACCACTGTTTTATTTGCACCTAACGGCACTTTCCCCTGGAGTAAAAAAAGAGAAAACGATAAATTGCTTGAATATTCCATTTTTAGAAACATCCAAACAATAATGAGATATAACTCAGCAACGATTATTTATAATTTTATTTTGTTTTTTCAAAAGTTGAATATGTTTCCGTAACACGATTGAATCAACATATACCAATCCGTAAAAACTAGTTGTTTATTTTTGTTTATGGTAAAAGTTAATTTAATAGCGATAGCTCAAGGAATACACACACACACACTGACACACACACATATTCTTGCAGAAAACTCTGCTTAGTTTTCGGGTTCGTCGTTTAAAAGCGCATTATATGTTAAAAGTTCTAGTTGTCAGGATAGGCGCAAATTTATTGCTTCTAGAACTTCGTAGAAAAATTTGCCGTACGAAATTCAAAGAAATTAATAAGCAGTAACACGTCTCACAACCGTCAGCATAAAACAAGCTTTCGCAGATGCTGTATTTCGCACGCAACAAAATTCTTTCACAGGCTAGAATTAAGCGAAAATTCTCGAAGACTAAACAGCTCTTTAGGATTCGCAACGAAATATTCACAAACATCATTCAAAAACAAGCTTATCAAAACAAGCAACATACTGCTTCTAAAAGCGCCAATACAGAACCTTACGCTCTCAAAAGAACGGACGTCTACTCGTCGGGGCTGTCAACAACAAACGGATTCTCCTCGGGTTTCCTGCCTTTGGTATAGAAACCGCCGATTTCATAGGAAATTTCTTGAGAAAACCATCTCCGGAAAGATCCCGGTGTACCGCGAATTTTTATTGCGTCGTGGAAATGTAAATGAGTAATACTAGGCTATTGCGTAATACTAATGCAACGAAACAAACATTACAGGCCAAATTTCCGAAATGTCCCCAAACTTGGCGACTTTTTGGAGAAATATTGGAAAATGTGGTGCTAAAAATAAGTCACCAAAAGTAGACTTAATATGTCTCAACAATTTGAGGAAACCCAATGTTAAACAATGTGGAAACCCAAAACTCCGTATCTCGCGTTCTAGATAATGAATTTTGATGCATAAAATATAAATTTTAATTACTTGATGCTTAGAATACGAATTTCAAACTATACTTAACCGTTAAAAGGCAGAAGGAACTGCAATGTATAAATTCAGGGATAACAGGGGAGATTTATATTCAGGGCAAATGGTATCACGATCTAATTTTTTACAGATTAGAGATACGTGAGCCATGTAACTTGAAAAAATTGTTATAAATAAGTAGGAAAAACATTATGTCAAGAAAAAATTCTTGTGAGACACTGTAAAATAGTTTTTAATATTACTGTAATTTTTTTTCTTTTTGAATAATGTCACTTTTATATTTAACCGATGATCGATGACATATACATACATTGTGTCCCACAATAATTGGTTCAAAATATAAGCGAAGGTAGGGCACAGAATAAGAAAAAAGAATCGCATCGTAATTTGGCGTAGAAAACGTCGTCTTCATGCAGCTGTTAATAATTGCTTTGGGACAAGTGCTGAAATAATATTGAACTTTCTGACCATTGTTTGTTAAAAACTAATGTGTCTGCCTTAGAAAACACGTGATTAAAATTGATATTTTAACATTCTCTTTCATCTAATGAATGAAACTTTTGGAGACAAGCCCATTGTTTGCGAAACTTGGTACAGAAATTAGACGGGCACTACAACACATTTTCCAGAGTGATTATTAAAGTGAGAACGGCGTTTTTGAGCGTACGTTGCTGTGTGATTCTGCTTCCTTGTTATATGCCCTGCCTCCCCTTAAATTTCATACCAATAGAGACACCCTGTATATATTTCCTGCAATTTGTTTTAAAGTAATAATAATGACATTTTTTTTAAACTCTAAACTTTTCTTGAACAAGTAACCCCTGCTTTAATTGATCAACGAATGTTTAAGCGCTATTGGCATTTTGTATCTCCACAGCGATCAAAATCAAAATACATAGAATCTAAGACATGTATAACCGAGCAAGATATACATATATATTACGGGTCTTATATCGGCACAACTATACTTTAATTGTAATGTTTTCTAGTATCATATAGACTGTCTCTCAAATATTTTAAAGTGCAGAGGCTTTTTCAACGGTAATATGCAAGAAAATGGTTTGGGCCTGTTTTCACAGTTAACCCTCTCGTCACCGAATTATGAAAAATCAGAGAAAACAAATCTGTCTAGCATTTAATGCATCTGAAATACTATTATAAATCATGCAAAAATATTTTTTTTGTAATGTCGATTAATATTTGTCGATTAATGTTGATAATAATAATTTTTTTAATAATAATTTCTGCATTTTCGAAGCATTTTGTTATGCTTAAATTATTTTAAAAGGATGCACATATTAGGTAAAGGTTGAGGAATAAGAAAAAACTAAACCTTAAAAAGGAGAAAAAAACGGTAAAAAGCAGCGTAAATATTTTCTTAATTTTTCTCCTGAAACAATGAAGCGAAAACTGTAAAAAATGATCTAAATTGACTAGTACTGCAATCTAGGCACGATTTATGCATCCAGTTAAGAGCCTCATATACTTTCTACTTGAATTAATGATATTGATATCACTGAAAGAAAAAATACTAAATTCAATTGTTTTCTCTCTAAATATTGCTATTTGAAGTAGGAGCCTCATATGAGGTTCAGGGTGACGAGAGGGTTAACTTGAATTAGAATCTAATGGGCCCTCCCTCATCAACTTATTTCAAGATCATTTGAAAGCACCATATCGACCCTTTATCATCAACACATTTAAACTTGTTTGAAAGTACAGTAGAGTGGTCACTATAGGTTCAAGTTTAGTAATTTCGAGGGACAGATAAAATCTGTAAATGATAAAATTTCGAAAAAAAAATTTCACATAAAGCTTATTATGTATTTTTCATAATGGGTATCTTTCATAATGGATATCAAGTATTTTTAAGGCTCTAACAGTTGTAAAACGAGCACCATGTCAAATTTTTCATTTGAAACAAAAGGGAAAATTTTTGGTACAAGGTTATTCGTAATTGAAAGTATGTTGGTAATGTATTTAAAAGCTTCCCACATGTTTTTTTTTTCTGACATAGCTAAATATTTTTGAATTCTTCGTCTCAGTTTCTTTAGACAATAAGGTAATTACGACCATGTAGAAAAACATAGAAAAAATATTCTGCCCCAAAAAAGCATGCATTTGTCTTGTATCAATTAGAAAAACAGCAAGAAAAAATAATTTAAGATATTTTATTTATTTGTTATACTTAATTTAAAAATAAATTATAAAATGGGAAATAATTTCTATTAATTATATTTTGGAGTTTTGCAAATTTAAAACTTACAAGCAAGGGCTGCGAACAGAGCTAGAAATACATTCCAGACATTAAAATTATACCAGATAACAGTTTGTCATAAAAATAATAATGCACATTAATACAAAAACCCCGTTAAGACCATGGACATTTCTCTAAAACGAATAGTTACTTTTTTCATAATCAAATAACCGTAAAAACAGACAATAAACAAAGAACCGTAAAATTTAATTCGATTTTCATTTTATTTCTTTACTTTGATTTCATTTTGCGCTTTAAAAGTCAAGGAAACTTTTAATACAATTTTTTTTCAATATTTTAGGAAAATTACAGAAATATTTAAGACAATAGTATCGGCTCGCTTTATGAACATACTAAATAAAACTTGATGTCGATTAATTTACAAATTTATTATTGCGTTCATGTTTCAAAACTAATTTTTGTAACCATACATTTTTTTCGTTTTGATTAGACGATTCTACTTTACGGTGGTTCTGTAGAGCTTGAATCAACTTCCTGGGAAATCGACATTCATGATACTGACGAGTAATCATGCAATTGTAAGTTGTGTACACACAGATTAACTCTTTCCGTCATTTTTATTTTAACCTGACATGAGCATCAGACTTTCAGGATACAAATTATTAACAATCAGATTAATATACAAAAAGGAAGTAATAATATATATTATATAAAAATTATATCTAATTTAAATTTCTGCTGTTTAAACTTACTATTCGTTTCGTAGGACTTGATAAATTGTTATTCATTTTAATTTCAGGAATATAAAATAATAAATGTACTTTTAATCCATTTGAATCAATTTAATTGCAATTTATATTGTAATACTAATTTAATCCATTTTAATCATTAAATACATCATTGAAATCACGTATTTCATGATTAGAAAAAGCTATTAACCATAAAATTTGGAAATATAGCCTCAAATGGCTTAGGAATTCTATGCATACTAAAATTTTTTATGTCAAGATTTGCATAATTTGTAGCATGATTTAAACAAATTTGTAGTATAAGCTGTATTCCCTTGAATACTGTTTTTGAAGGCGCCTGCTCTGTAGTTTAGTTCTTTGGCTGTATAATGGACACCACCACAAGGAAAATGACTCACTTTAACCACATTTTTGGTAAGTAGGTGGATTATTTGTAGCTTTCATTGGAAGTCCACTTTTTTTAGTTCTGATCTTGCAAATGAATGTACCAAGAGAATGTCAGCAAGTTCATGTGTTAATAGAAAAAGTCTCGGAGTGAAAATTTCTTTCTTTCACTTGAACCTTGATGAAATTCATTGCCTGTTTTTTAATTACCTTTATTCTTAAATGATTTAAATAGAAATATTCCATTTACTGCAGGGACGTAGCCTGAGGAGGCTGCAGCCCCCCCCCAAATGGGACCCTTTACTCAGCTTAAAGTTTGATATTTAGCTTAGAAGTGTACTTTAGCTTACAATTTGATATTCTGCCCCCCCCCCCCCGAAATAAATTCCTGCCTACGCTACTGATTTATTGTATCGCTACAAAGTATTGCAGTTTCAATAAACATTTCTTTTTCTCATTTTATGTCTTCCATATTGTTATGAATTGTTGGGGTGACCTGCTCTTAGGTGGTTAAACGTAGTCTCAGTTTGCATTCTACACGTCAAACAATTAAAATTTTGTTGCATGGAAATCGGTTATCTAAAGTGCGAGATCAGGCGTTTTGTGTGTCCTCATTGTGTAACAAAAGGGTTTTCGCAAATTCTGGAGAATTATAGGCGCTATCGCTTAGCTGACTTCACTTTTGAAAACTTTTTTTTGACGCCAAATTTTGCGATTTTTCGCCAAAACTTTAACAACGTTGGTGACATTTGGCGTGAATTTATTAATGAAAACGAGGCCTGTAGTGTTTGCTTCCCTGCATTAGTATTATGCAATAGGAATGTATTACTCAATTACATTTCTATAATGCAGTCAAATAATTGGAGACTTCTAGAAAATACCAGTAGATGAAAGTTCGTGAAATCTTCGAGTCATGTCAGCGGAAGGTGAAATCAAGCAGTAGTCCCTACAGAAATCTAATTCAGAGTAGTCAACTGTCGCTGGCAGGAAAACGTTATTCTCTTGAGAGCACATACGCTCTCTCCCTTGATTTGAGAAACTTCTTCAATTCCTACTATTAGTTCACTTTCCCTGTATATATCTTGTGCGAATTTTCAATCGATAATAAAGTACCTTTTTATTCATCCACTCAAGTTCAAATACATTTTTTTTAAACTTGTAGTGGATGACACTTGATGTTAATACAGTTTTGGTCCAAATTGACTGGATAATTTATCTGCAAGACCTCCCAAAAGATTCTAAATATATCTTTATAAAATAACATTTTCACAGGATTAAGTAACCTTGTGCGTCTCCATTTCTTTTTCACCTGAAAAATAAAGTTGTAACAGTCCAGCAGTGTTTGAAATTGTCTCCGACACTTAAACCAGGTTCGAAAAATTATATTTCAGAGTTAGAAAATTTGCCACATCCATAAGATTTCAGTATAAGAAAAACCAAAGCGTACGCTTTTAAATTGATCACACTGTAGTTCTCTATAATTTAGACCAAATATGGGCAACCTCTGGCCCGCCTTGACTTTTGATTCAGTCCGCGGAACATATCAAAACTTCCTATAGAACCTACGTAAACCATTCCAAATCCCAGCTCCTCTCTCGAATTCTGATTCGTATTGCAAATCAGAACCATAGCGTCATGATAGTTCGCAAGTCACTAATCACGTATGGTAGGAATAGCATCGCAAGGTACCGATACGTTAGCCATAGCTACTAACCATTCCGTTTTTATCGAATTGCTTTTTGTTACCAATTTTATTTCTGCGGCTTGAGCTTGAGATAAATCCATATTTAATAAAAAATGAAACTTTTGAAAAATAGTGGTTTCAATAAAAACGGTTGTTAGTTATGGATTAGCGCGTGTGTGTGTGTATGCCAGGATTTTCCAATCTTTTTACCCCTTAGGCCCCTTGAAAGTTTTTTTTCAATAGACCCCTGATATTTTTATTAGATAAAAAACACCATGCATGAAGTTGAAGGCTAGTTCAATAATTAAAAAAAAACTACATTTTATTTGTTTTACAGAATTAAATGTAATTGTACATATACAGTGTGCCCGCTAAGTCCGTTGTCACCCCAATCATTTTTGAATGGTAAGAACTATAGTCATAAAAGTGGTGTCTAAGTATAGTAACATTGCCGTGCGCTACGGGATAAAATACACGCTTACAGTGCCACCTGGTTGGTTAAATTTGGAGTTAGCGTTCTTATCTTAAAAACGGTTCAAGGTACGGGGGAAAAATGAATTACAAAGCTGTTCACCATCACCGATTTCTTAATAAAAGACATCTTGATCACATCATTGTTAAAAATTGAAGCCGTAAACTGCAAGGCGTAAAATAGTATTACTGATATTATCCCAGCGTGTTACTAGTCATATTGTACAACTTCTAGCAAAAATTGCAGACCAGCCTTGGCTTTAGATACGTGAATTACACCGCAAATGCAAATCTGTACTCTATTTATAAATAGTAAAATGGATATTAATATCTATCAATGCCTTAAAAATTAAATTTAAAAAATTTAAAGCATAAAAATTTATCATCGACCCTTAATACACCCCCTAGAACACGCTTTAAAAGCTTCACATATCCCCAAGGGGGTCCACCTGGACCCCGTTGGGAATCACCGGTGTGTGCATTCATCCTGAACAACCCGATTCACATTGACAACACCAATCCCTTTCATTATCAATTACTGTGAAACTTCTCGGGAGCTGCCACCCTCCGGTCGTTAAGATAGGTGGTCGCTCAGAGAAGCATTTGATAACCAAAAGAATCACATACTAATGCCTCTAAACTGTTTTTTTTTTTTTTAATATTTAAAGATTTCCGATCTATCCCATACTTTTACCGTGTAATGTGAGCCTCTTTTACTATGATATAAGAAGGAGGTCAGAATTTTTCGACCGTGTCATATGAATCCATCTTATATGAACCAGTTTTACTAAAAAAAAAAAAAGCAAGAACATTTCAGGATAGAAAACAGGGAAATGTCACTTATAAGAGGGTTGTGCGGAGTCTTCTGGGGGACTTTTTAACATTAAATAGTCTTAGTTAATAGTCTAGAGTTAAAAAGGGGTGTCTTAAAGTAGGGGTCGTTGGAATAGTGTGTCGCTAACAGAAGAGCTCGGCCCGGGAAGTTTCATTTTAAACGTATTACATTCCAGATACACCTGACCAAATGGTCGGGTTTTCTTAAATATGACATTTTATCGGATGTCGAGCGAGTGAACGAACAACAACAAATTTTAATGATAAAATTTGCATAATAAAATTTCTGGTGGTTTTTTCTGCTAAAAAAAGGATTTTAAACTTCTTTACAATCTTTGTAAAACAACTTGCATCAAAAAGGTACTTATCAGAACGATCATTTCACGTAGTACAAACAGTCCACCTTTCTGCTGTTGCAATCGAATTCTGGCATTTGCACGTGAGGAAACGTTAGAATTGACAACTGAACGACGTAAACAGATTGCCACCCGGAAGAAAAAAAAAGTAAGATATCTTAGAGAATGAAGGATAAACAAAGTGGGGAGTAGAAGGGATCATCGCAGCAGAAGCAAGAGAATAAGACAATATAAATAAATTAGTAAATTAAACAATTTGGAACACTCAAAATAATAATAAGTAAGAACAGTAGGAGGAGGAGGATTAAACAGAACAGTTCTTTTTTCACAAAGAAACAGAACAACACTAATTTTTTTTCTGTCCATCTCTCTCTTGTTCTCTCTCGCTTTTCTTCTTCCTATTTTTTTCTACCCCAAATTATTATATAAGCATTAAAACGCACGCACACACAGGTTTTTGAAAAGTGAAGGGGGAAAAGAAGGAAAAAGTAAACAATACCCCCCTCTCCCAATAAAAACATCGTTTTTTGTGTCCTTGTGCTCTGTTTTGTATGTGTTCTTGTTCTTTAGTTGCTCTATTTTCTGTGTACTTTTTTAATTGTTATTAATCATGTTTTTATTTTTTGATTTAACTATGTTAATTCAGTATGACTTTTTGAAATAACTTCCTTAAGTTACTATCTAGCGTTTTCTTATTTCTTCTCTATAGCACATATAGGCAACCTGTACGCTTCTCTATAGCACATACGCAACCTCCGACCCGGATGTGGGCCGCCACGGCATTTGATCTGGACCGCGGAACATATCAAAACCCTGTATAAAACCCATATAAACCATTCAAAATTGCATACAAGTCCCAATTATCGCATATAAGCAACACCTCCTGGATAAAGAAAGCCTATCAACTTTACCAAGCTTTGACATCACCAATTGGCCTACATTGAAATGCTTTATCTTGATAAATAAAACTATAGAAAGTTTATGGTAAATTTACTCATGAATAACAATATTTTAGTAATTTTATGACAAATGGCAGTTTTTAACCATGACTAATTAGATAATATTATAAGGAAATGGATCGGAATGAATAATTTTGTATGAGAAAGGTATTTCAGTTTCAACTTTTTTTAAAGATATTTTCTAATATCTATAGCATTCACCAGAAATTTTAAATAGTTTTATTTTGTGAAATAAAAATGTGATGACGTCATTGCTTGAAGGCCTAGTGATGACGTCAAAATTTCGGTTGTTAGGCTTTCTACATTTAGGAGGTGTTGATATAAGTCCCAATTATACGTTCGGCGAAAAAAAATCTGGGATTATTTTTTCACTCTTCTTCAAACAGCATATTCCGTACCGCTAAGCATGTGTCACTAGGGGATAAAAAGGAAACTTAATCAAACTGGTGACGAATTCCGGTACCTCAATAGGAAAAGGAGCTTTTGGCTCATTTTTTTTAATCACTTAAAATACTAACATTATTTTATTATGTTTTCTATAATTATAGCAGTAGTGCAATATGGATAAACCACTATTTAAAATACAAAATTTAATTTTTTGCAGGTCAAAGGGGAACCGTTGAAAGTATTTCTGATAAAGCGCAGTATGTTGTTGGTTCCTTCGACTTCGAGTTACCACGAAATGACTATACTTAAAAAACATCTTTCTTGTAATAAATACTTGAAAAATAATTTAAACATATAAAACATGAGTACTTTAATTAATCGATGAGGGGATACTTATTTGTTCTATGTGCAAGACATTTTCAATTTCTTTGCATCTTAACAGCGTTCTAGCCAGGAATGGATTTTCTTGACATCGCGGAGTTTTAAAATCAAGAATTGTCAATAGATCGTGATTCCTCATATGCATCCTTTTTTTTTTAATGAAGTTCCTTAACGTGGTTTGCAGTAGGAGTTGCCTGGTAGAAATTGTCACGTAAGGAAAATGGGTTATGCCGTCTCTCGAGACGTTCGGTTGCGTCGGCAGTACTTCGGATATTATCTTCAAGCGCTGAACGCCATACTTGTTTATATCGTGTGTTAGTTTAATGCGATTTTTTAAAATCAAATATATAATTCATTGTTTTATACCTCATTTTGTAAAATAAATATTTTTCCTAAAACATGAAATAAAACTCTGATTTTATTCATTACTTTGCGTTATTTATATTGAAAAGAAATGATAAGAAAAAAAAAAACATAAGGATTACAGGTACAGGAAGAGCATTAAAGGGAAATAACGCTCTTTCCTGAAACGAAAATTTGTAATATCAACAATCAAAATATCCGTATGAATTTACATTCGGAATTGTAGAAAAGGCTCCAGGCGATCCAGGCGGCCTGACGGGTACTGGTGCGGATGCTTGCCGGGTTTGAGGGGACTGCCGACTGCTATCGGCGAACATGCGCATGGAGGGCGGCTCAAATCGACTAACCACAGTCTGTCTTATCATTTAAACCTGATTTTTCTTCAACGTCGCCGCAGGACTAGCTGAACATCAAGCTGTAGTTTTGACTACGTTTTCACACATTGGATGAATCACCGGCCCGAGGACCGAATGGAGTGAGGCTCATGAGGATCGCGGACTCTACTACTGGACTGTGGTCGGTCTTGCGGGTGGCAGCCGACCAACGGTGTGCAGAATCTACTGAGGCTGTCTGGAGTTGCCGTTAAAGAAGAGCCACAAACTGATGGCGAATGCCGTGGCTGGGCTTATTCAGCGGATGGAGATTCTTCACTTTGCGGACGTGGCTCCCTTAACAGGGCGACGTTGGGTTCCTGCCGCACTTTTCATCTGGTTTTTTCCTGGATCATCATCGCCCCGCGTCACTCGCTCCTACGATTGAATTGGACCTTTTTTCTTCTTTTTTCCTGGAGATCTATCTACATGGCCATACACTGACTTTTCCATCTTCTTTAACGAAGGCCACTCTTTTTCAACTTCCAAATTTTGTTTTGGATCGCCTGACTTTTTTCTTTTTTAACATCGCTTTCTGCACGTGGTCGTGACTGAGTAACTCGTCCAATGAAGACCGTGCTTTCACGGGGGGAGGACGGGTCAGTCTCCATTTCTCTCGCTGTTCCTGATTGGCTCGCAGCTTCGCTGCTCGCCCTGCTTTGCTGTCTCGCTTCGATCGACCAACAAGATGCATTTTCCATCTGTCTGCATCTGGTATGCTGACTTGACTGAATTTTCGCCCGGACTTTAGGGCCTTTCATCTCATGACATCAAGTACACACTTACAATTTCACACTGGAGATAAATGCTTTTGCTCAAGGTGCTCCATCAGAACCCCACATTCAGTCAGAGTCAGTATAAACTGCTAAATAAAAATTAGTGGTGGGAAATCTCCCGAAAACATTGGAGGAGTTGGTAGCTATGTATATATATATATATATATTCAACAGACGGGGGCACACACATGCCTATTAGGCATTGTCCACCACAACTGCCCGAAGGTATTGTGACCATTTTATTATGGGGTGATCCAGTGGGCGGACAGCGTTACCCCCTATGAAGGGACAGACAAATTAACACCCATGCCCAAGCCGGGATTTGAACCCGGATCGAAGTCGTGATAGAATGGTTCTTAATCCACTACACCATCTGGGCAATGCATTCCTTAACCCCTTGCACAACAGGCCAGTTTAACTATATACGGACCGGACCGTAATACCGATTATTAAATTCTATCTTAATCGATTATTAAATTCTGTTTAATTTAAATTCATTAATTCTGTTAAGCGAGTGAAAATAAGGCTAAAAATATCGAGATGTGAAAAGAAAAAAATCACGGCTTTGAATACCAGTTAATAATTATACACTGTGTCTAAAAATACCAGGTCGAAAAAAGTTAAATCTATGCATTAATACCGCGAACTTACGCAGGTACATCCATGTTTGTGTGAGACGTTTCAAAAACGTACTACGTACGTTCCCTGTTGAGCGAGGGGTTAATGTAAGTGTTATCTAACTTATTTGATAAATATTTACAGCAAAAGGGATGTTAATGCTTTGAACTCCAATTTTAATAGTCTAGAAAAGAAAAAAGCACAGAAGAAGAATGATTCACATTGAAGAGCCGAAAAAAAAAAAAAATGTTCGGGTGTTCGGGCAGTCACATTGACGAATTACATAGCTTCCAACCTTCTCCATTTTTTTCAGATTTTCCACCACAATTTTAAAACATTTTATTTTTGAGAAATCTTTTGGCATTTTTACGGAGAAATTGATAGTAATGATTAGTGCTGAAAAATCTCCCGAAAAATTGGGAAGGTTGGCTTCTATGCAATTTAGAATGCTAAAGTATTTATATTAAACATAGCCATTTCTATTTTTTAATTTCTTGATTCGATGTTTTCGTAAAAATCGTCTAAAATACCATTTATGTTATATTTATTTCACCAAAGATAATTATAATTTTCAATATCGTCCCATAAAATTTTTGATCAACGGAAGCTTCTTACGTAAACTGTACACTTGCCATTTCTAAACGAGAAAGAAGAAAAAATGGAGACGTATCCGCCAAAAGGAATAAATTCTTCAAATATTTATTCGATTTCTTTTCTCTTTTCTCTGCAGCATCTTCCCGGGGAATAAGATTACTATGAAAATGATTTTTTTAAAACTGGAAATGCATTTTGTAGGTTAGGGAAAAAAATATTTGTTCCAAATCTTGTTCAGAGTATTTAAAACCTTTAAAACTGAAGCAAAGAAAATTCTTTCTTTCCATTTTATTGAATTTCAACTTTATTGTTGTCTTTGTAGCTTGGAGAGTGTGAGTTACTCAAAAATATCACCTATATCTGTAGATTTCCCGTCTAAGAGCTTCAGTCGGGTATTTTTCGCCTGAATTTTTGTATTTGTCGACTGAAAACAAAAGAAGATAAATTTTTACGACTTCATTCTTTATATGTAGTTCTAATGGAATTTAATAGTACCAATATTTGACACTCTTTAAAGATTTTAGTTATGTGTATTGTGTTAAGGAAAACATTCACCAGAGGTATCTGCCAACGAGGTAGGTGTCTTCGGCAGAGGACCTTTAAAGGGATCTAACGCGTATCTACGTTACATTTGGAGGAGACCACTCAAAACTCCAAACAGCTAGATCGACCGCTGCGTTAGGCTTGAACCATGAAGATTCACACTTCAGCCACATATCATGTTTAGAATCTAATCCATTCAGTCATGGTGGACCTCAATATCAGTCATAAGGAGTTGTTTCATGCAATTTATGATGTAGATTAAAATATATTATTTGTGTAATATGAAGAGCGGGCAGTCTGGGCAGGGGTAAGCGGTCGGTCGGCAGCTCGGCCTGGCCATACGCATTTTGACGTATGGCCAGGCGCCCGCGCTGTAGTTGTAGTCTCGCCGAAAATACGGTAGGAAGTCCGAATGGGGCGCTTGAGCAGTTATGGCTCTCGTGGCTGTATACTGCTGTTGACGTTAATTCTCCAAAATTCTGGTTTGGAACATATTTTTCTAAAGAGCTCTTCAAACAGATTTACACGGCTACAGAGGTCACGAAAAAGCTGCTCTCTGAACGGCCTTTGTACTTTTATTAGCGAGGATCACATGGTTTAGAAAGTAATGTCCATAAGATGTGTATTAATAGGTTATTAAAATGCCCGGGTCACAATAGTAGCTGGAAATTCTTGGAAGCTGTGGAGAATTTGAGACGGAGAGCGAGGAGAAATATACCAATTGCCTCTTTTAAAAATGTGAATGTCTTTAAATCTGCTTCGATTGTGGGAGGCAATCCAGAAATGATAACGAAATCGGGGTATACAGCTTGATTTGCAGCTATATATCTGTTGTCTACATCCAAAATTTAATTCCACCACTCGATATCTAAAGGATCTAGAATTTCTTACTCTGAGTGAGGACTGCGTCCCATCGCTTGAGTCGGGCGGAGGGGAAGAGACGTCATTTTAAGGTCGCTTCCTGCCTCACAAAATGTCAGTTAAGAAGAAATTTTGACTCGGAGAAGATAGAACGTTCGTTTGAGTTTCAATCGACAGTTCCCGTCAAGATCATTCAATTGAGTATATAAAACATTAATGCGAAATAGGTTTAGTGAATATACATAGTATTAAAGTAAAAAATCTGGAGTGACTCCACTCGACTTTCCGAACACTTACGATTAAGATCATTACCAAGCATTTAAATAAATTTTAATCGATGAATAATTCAAATATATATACCAAATTGAAGCTCAATCGAATGCACCGTTTAAACGCTAGCGCACTTTCAAGAATTTCTCCCCATAGGCCATAATGTAAAAGAAATCTTTGTCGTAGCCCTGTAGAAAAACTAGAAGTCCTATACACACCAAAATCAATACCGGTCTTGCGATGGTGGTTTATAACATGTATACCCAATTTGAGCTCAATCGAATGTACCGTTTAAACGCTAGCGCACTTTCTAGAATTTCCCCCCATAGGCCATAATGTAAAAGAAATCTTTGTCATAGCCCTGTAGAAAAACTATAAGAACTATACACACCAAAATCAATACAGGTCTTGCGACGGTGGTTTATAACATATATACACTTTTTGAGCTCAATCGGAAGTACCGTTTAAACGCTAGCGCATTTTCAAGAACTTCTCCCTATAGGCCATAATGTAAAAGAAATCTTTGTCGTAGCCCTGTAGAAAAACTATAAGTCCTATACACACCAAAATCAATACCGGTCTTGCGACGGTGGTTTATAACATATATACCCAATTTGAGCTCAATCGCATGCCCCGTTCAGGAGCTATCGTGTTCACTCACATACACACAAACACACATACACACACACACACATACACACATACATACATACATCTCGTAAAAATAGCATAAATGAATTCAGAAGACCCCAAAACGTGTAAATACACCAAAATCTCGAATTCGAATTTTTTCATGATTACAATACTTTCCTTACATGGTACATGTTCGGAAAGTAAAAATTAAATAATGCAATGCCAGCCTATACTTGTCGAAAAACCAAATCAAAATATAGATAACGTTTGTGGTTGGAGAGTTCTTCTCAACAGCAATATAGTGGCTCCATAAAACACCATGTGACAGAGTGAAGAGGTGCCGGGAATGTGAAAGAATGAATGTGTCCCAGCGAATAAACGACCGCGCCAGTATGTCTAGCAGCCGAGGCGCTCGAACTTATGCAAGTGGATGATGTAATCACTTCTATATAACTCGTTCTCCATATTTTGATATTATATAATATTACGTATACGATACGTACACGCATTCACGTAAAACACATGGCCATGTTCCGATTATAGGCATACTCCGTTTTTTTATTAAATGTATAGTACGAGATAAATTGTTTCTCTGAAAATGAAAGCTGGCAAGTTCCTATAGAAATTTGTAGAGAGCTCATAGAAAATTTGAAGTTTGAGAGGATGCTTGATTTCATATTTTATTTGAGTGTTAAGAATATTCTTTAAAATAATATTGCGGCATAGTGGTACATTGGGCAGATATTGGGCTAGAATAGCAGTACAGATATTCCGGAAATATGGCCTCAATATTGTCCGATAATGAGTAGCCGATATTTAGGTGGTAATAGATATCTGATGAATTCCCAACGTCTTAGGCGTTAGGGTCACTTATTGTACATACAAGTTAATGAAAAAATGTACGATCTGTCACCCCTACATGGTAGCAATACTACAGATAGTTCAAAGAAAGAAAAGTTGAAGAGGCAAACAAGCTACTCGTATCAAAACAACGCATATAAACCTAAGTGTCAAAATACTTGATTGCGATTATAAAGTTTTAGGAATGCAAAAGATAAATAACTATAAATCTTAAATTTGTTCCAGTTATTCTCACCTACTTATAAAGCTGAGCATGGTGTACTTTGTATTTGATATGAGCGATGGTTGAGCTAATAGCCAAGATATAATCAAACCAATTGTAGTGATAGATCTTCTCCGATATTGCCCATTAATAATTCTCTGACTTTGAAATTGATTGTATGTTTTTATACATATTTTTCCATATTGTAGCAGTATATATCGTTCTTAATGAATGCTGCGTCAGATCAGACTGGTTAGGAGGTAAGGTGGAAGCATCGAAATTCTGTAGTTTATATATATATATATATATATATATATATATATATATATATATATATATATATTTATTTATTTATTTATATATAGGATGATTCATCTAAGCCTTCACTTGGTATGTTTTTCAAAATAATGCAAATCTGGAGCACTATTTACAAAGTTTCATCATTACACACTGGAGATAAGCGTATCATACGTTAGGTGCTCCTGTAAAATCGAACTTCATGCCATGTCATGCAAAGCACGCATGCTACCTTTATGTTTTAAAAAATTTTCCTAAGGTCGTTAATAGAACAACCAAATACACGCTTTTCTTCATGCGTAGGCAAGATGCCAATTAAATGACTGGAAAAATTCATCCTCTGATCCAGCACCTCCTAAAATAGAAAGCCTAACAACTGAAGCTTTGACATCATCACTTGGTTTTCAAGTAATGACGTCATCACAGTTTTCATTTGATATAATAACTATTTAAATTTTAAGTTTCATGCGTTTAATATTAAAATATCTTAAGTTAAAGATAAAAATTAAATAACTTGAGTGATACAAAATGATACTTTGTGATCTATTTCCTTATTACACTTATAATTAGTTACAGTTAAAAACTTGCCCTTTGACGTAATATTAAATTTCATTAACATGTTAATATGCCTGAGTAAATTTACCAGAAACTTTAAATAGTTTTAATTAATGAAAATAAAACTTTGTCAACCACCTCCAAATTGAAAATTTTGTGTCATCCACTTTCATATTTTGAAGCCGAATGTCGATTTACTTTTATATGAAATTTGATGTAAAAAATGTACTCGGAGCATGTTGCGCAAATAAAATTTTAATCTAATTAATCGGCCCCAATGTTCGGAATAGTGAATTCATAAAAGTCCAAATTGGGGCCGGGATAATTATAGGGAAGCCTTTTTATTCCCCCCTCTCGTTTTAGTGTATGAGTTGTGGTTTTCATATTTAATCCGGAAGCTGGGTTTAACCTCTCCATGCACACCTTCAAAAAGAAGAGACAACAGAGAAGACTTGTGAGCGTTGTATATGAGCAATCCCTCCAGTCGATCGTTCACTTGCGTTTCCATATCTTGGCTTATGGTCAAAGAAGCATTTTTAATAACAGATGAAGATTTTATCTATGAATATTAATTTATTTACCAGAAAAATATGAAACAGCCATAAGATTTAATTACATAATCATCCATTTTGCTGAAATGTAACTAATATTATAAGTAAACAAAAAATCACTATTATTAAGTACACAATTCGAGCATAAAATATCAAAGTTAGCATACTTGCATTGTCAAAAAATGTAATAATTATAGACAGACATGAAAAAATAATGATAGCATACTTGAGTAATTTATTCGTAATTCTGGATTATGCGTAAATATGATTTAGACATTAAAACTCCCTTGCAATTCAAACCTCATTTTTCAGCATCAAAATATTTATAAAAAAAACTACAATATCAGAACCATGAAACCGAATATCTATGTTGACATCAGTGATCAGTTGGAGGGGGCAGGCTAATTAAAAGAATAATCTAGAAAAAAGTTCCCTAACAAGATGATGGGATTCCATTGGATTTATTTACAAAAGCAACGATTACTCTGTGCAAATTAACAGGTTTCTTTTAAAAAATCATTCTATAATTATTATGTACAAATTAATACATGGAGGATTTTTTCCCATAAAATTATTATCTATATAGATATAGCAATATATACACAATGAAACTCACGTACACAACACAACCGATAAACACACGTGTGTGGGGGGAAATGCATGCTCGAGAATCACACTACTGAGACTAGGCAAAGGCAAGTTGCTCTACTTCTAATCTCTCTCTGATATACCGAGTCCGATTATCCCACGTACAAGAGGGGCAGTAGCCTGGGATCCCTGAAGAAAAAGGGGTCCCTATATAAATTCACTTATACTGAAATAGTAATTTATGTTTTAAAGAAGAAAAGAAAATTACAAATATATTGTCGGAACAGGAAAATTTTCTACGAAACTTGACACGTGTGTCATATAATAGCCATCCCTGACTTAGCATATATATGAGCTAATGATACAAATCGGTTAAATAAAAATAATTTTTTAAAGTATAATCTTGCTCAAATATATGTAGATAATTTTAAAATGCAGTTCTGGAAATCTTAACATACCCTTATGTTACGAAAACTCAGCAGCAGTCAGAAAGGGGTTAAAATGCGTCTGAGAGTAAAGGGGGCCCCAACGTTACTGCTCCGGGACCCCATCTAAATAAGGTCAGGCTTTGGACATACCCTGTCCCCTCGCCTGTCCTCTGTTTACTTATTATTTTTCTGTCATCTACTCTCCTCTGTTTTCTTTCTTTTTTTCCCGTTTCTTTCTTTATCATTTCCTTGGTGTGTTTTGTATATCTCTAGTACTTCCTAATTTTAAAGGTTACGTGTTTGTACGTATTGTAGTGCTAATAGTACAAGGTGGTAATAATGAAAGTTCCCCCATAAACAGCATTTTACAGCTGAAACGATTGAGCCCATTGCCACCAAATTTGGCATGCAAAATGTGCACGAGATGCGCTCAAGGGAGTGTTTAAAAAGATTAGTTCAAGAAATGTCCACCAGGTGGCGCTTTACACGGTGAAATCCGCTTTAAAATGACCCAAATATGTTAAGAAAGGCTAAAAAAAACTATTGATTGAATGTTGAAATTGTCTATGCACATCGAATTAGCTATTTCCGCTGTTAAATTTGCTGTTTTTCATACAAAGTGCCACCTAGTGGACATGTTTTTAACTATTTTTTTTTAATTCCGTGAGAGCATATCGTGTATAGCCCATATACAACATTTTGTTGCATTCGGTTCCCCCGTTTGCGCTCTAGGATGCCATTTATAGGGATAGTTTAAGTATAACCACCTTGTATACCAGGAACGATAACAAAGGAGACGCAAGTTAAAAGGTAGAGGCTTCAGGCAAAGTGTACCCTCCCTTCTCAGGATGGCATATCTCCTCAAATACAGCAGGGCTTTGTGATTGAAAAGTAATTCGTTTCATAAATTTGTGCGTGACGAGAAATTCTCGCAAGAAAGGTCGCGCGGGACAAGACTCTGTCTCGTCTCTCAAAATATTTCCCTTCTCGTCTAGCAAAAAATGCCTGTCTCGTCTCTCATGCGAGACGAGACCGCGAGATTTCTCGCGTCTCGTGTCCATCCTGATCTTCAAACTAATTTAGTAAACACTGGAAGGAGATCGAAGAGAACTACAACAAATACAGATGATTTGAAATTAGACATCACCAGCTGCGTGAAAAATTTTGAATATGAAGCTGGACAGAAAGCCTTTTTCGTAATTTTCTATTACCACCAGAAAGAAAATAAAACATGTTATTAAATAACGTTTTAAATACGTCACTAGAGAGGGGCGGTTGGACTAATTATACTAATTCAAATCTCAACTCACTCGCTACTTCGATAATTCGAATCTTGAATCAATAAAAAAACTGAAGAAATTTTACCCTCTCTCTGCACCGAAAGCAGCTAGCATCTCTCTCTCTTTGCTCGGTCGAATTCAACACTGACACTCTGACACACACAGTTTTGAACAAATGAGTTCGTTCTCTTAACTTCCTAGCTCCCGCACTGTGTATAAGCAAGTAGTAATTTGTCGGCAGAAGGGGGGGGGAGGGATAAGACAAATACGAAACAAAATACTACTTCAATACAAATTATTTGCTTAAAAATAAGTTCTACTGTCATTTTGAAATAATGATAAATACAGGTTTTATACATCTTTTAGTTGAATGTAGTACTTTAACTAGGAATTTTCATATAATAAAGGAAATCAATCGTGTATAGTTAATCAGTTATGTTGTAACACCTTGGTTATAACCTAACATAAATTATGCCACGTAATTCTACGACGAAGAATTTCTTTCTGAAAATTTCCTAATAGTTTATTTGTTTTATAAGAGTATAACAAAAGCTTAAAACGAAACATTTGGATTTTTTTTGTGGGGGTCTCAGTGCCGGTCCCAGCTATTTTTCTAAGTGGTGCATAATACAAAAATGCGCCCCTTCCTTCACACACACATGCAGCTAGAAAAGTTTTCAAAGGGGTTAAAACGAAACTTTTAACATTATATGGACACTCAAATATACTTATACGTAATATGTATAAAGTAAGGTATTTTGGCACCCCCATAGCTAAGTGGAAGAGATGGCGCCCGGTGCGGTCGCCCGTTCGCTCCCCCCTAGGACCGGTTCTGGCCCCCCTCCACTCTTTGGCCCTCTATGTGGATGCTCCATATAAATCCGCAACTAACGGTTAGATCACGAAGGGAAAACCTTAATTAATCTCCCCCCACCTCCAAAGAGATAGCAAGAAGTTTGGAGAACACTTAGACACAAAACCGGGAGAAAAAAATATATTCATTTTCTCCAATTTTTATTTTTATATAAAATCGTACCTTCCCTTCCTATGGAAACTGATTTTGACGCTCTCTTCAGTGCGGCACCTTGGGCACGGGTCCAGTTTGCCCTTTCTAGTTGCAGCGACGACCATGCAAAATTACACACATTCTTTAAAAGCAACCGCCTGTGTCTAGTTAACAAATATTTTATTTTAGTGTAATTTAATGCCAATAGATTTAATATACTACATATGTGTATCTATATTTACGATGAAGTAAGGGCAAGTGTAAAATATAAATGTGAATAAAAATATTTCAACTAAAGTGGGAAACACAATAAATGTAACGAACACGAAGCTTACTTTATTTCTGTTTATGTCAATTCACAAGAAAACACGCAGCCAGGTTACTCATGGCATTGGAAAAAAACAAAAAGCACCTCTGATACAACGCCAGCAACAAAACCGAAAGTAGTATGTGCGAGACCGAAGAAAACACGCTAAGTTCCACAACCACCGACCGGAGTTTTCCGGGATTTCCTCCGAAACTTAGCGTAAATACCGGTTAGCACCCCTTAGAAAGACCCCCACGGAGGGCACCCCATTCTTCGTGCAGTTAATTGGCCGTAATAACACAACAACATCCACCCACTGCTCAAAGAAATACCAAAGTTACAACCGTTATGAGCACCCCTCCTTAAAATTACTGCCCGCAAAGCTAACCCACTTCCCCAACCCCCTCCTCCTACCATAGTACACATTTTTCTTAAACTGGTGTCTGGAATTGGTTTACAAACTTTTGATAAAATCACTCATTTACTTTATGCTAATACTTACCCCCCAAAAAAAGTTGGATAAAAATAAGGAGCTATAAAGGCAATAAATAACTTAGTGTCAAGCAAACTTCTGAAATTCGACCGTGAAACTAATTTATTATCTTCTGACCATACCCCTAAAAAGTAATGATATCCCCATGCAAAAACCCTTAACTGGTTAAAAATTTGTGACGCAGCATTTTACTTTACCGCTCTATGAATTTTAAATATGGGTCTTAAAAATAATGATATCAAATTTTGAGTGACGTCCTGCTGGGATTTTTAAAGATTTGTTTTTAAATTCTATTACAGTTACTTTCGTTTTATTTTCTAAAGAATATTTACGCATTTAAGGAATGCTTTTAATTATGAAATACACTGTCAAATATATCACACTTTCACTGAGTCTATATAATGTATTCAAATGAATTAATTTCAATAATTTAATTTATCTTTTGCGTCCAAAAGGGCAAGTAAAATTTACGTAAATATTTAGTTAGTGTCATAGTAACCAAACTAAGTGAAATGTATATGAAAATTTTGCTTGCCCTTTTGGATAGCGTACGCAAAAGATAAACTAAATTATTGAAATAAATTCATTTGAATACATTATATAGACTCAGTGAAAGTGTGATATATTTGACAGTGTATTTCATAATTAAAAGCATTGCTTAAATGCGTAAATCTTCTTTAGAAAATAAAACGAAAGTAACTGTAATGGAATTTAAAAACAAACCTTTAAAAACCCAGCAGGGCGTCACTCAAAATTTGATATCATTATTTTTAAGACCCATAATTAAAATTCATAGAGCTATAAAGTAAAATGCTGCGTCACAAATTTTTAACCAGTTAAGAGTTTTTGCATGGGGATATATATAACTAATAAGTAAAACAGAAAATATACTGCAAATATGCCATACCCCGCATGAAAAAATATATAACAGCAGAAGCAAGAATTATAAACCACAAGCGGGAAAAAAAGAATAAATGATGAGCCAAATAAAGTACAGTCAAACAATGTGATAAAAGAATGGAACGAAAATTATAACCACTGGCACAATCGTCAGGAGCCATAACCAGTATATATATATATATATATATATATATATACTATACATACACTGTCTACCAATAAATATTTGGACACCTGTGATAGAAAAGAAATACTAACTTAATTCAAAATCAATAGTTGGTAGAGCCTCCACGAGAGGCAATTACAGCGTAAACCCTCCGGGGCATACTTTCCACAAGTCTTTGTATTACAGCTAGTGGTATTGTCTTCCACTCGGCTTGGAGTAGACATAGAAGTTCCTTCACCGATTTTGGACGGGTAGTGCACCCCTCAATTCAGCGATCCAACTCGTCCCAGAGGTTCTCGATAGGGTTCAGGTCTGGGCTCTGGGCAGGCCAGTCCATTCGATGAACTCCATTGGCACCATACCAAGCCTTGGTTAACCTCGAAACATGACAAATGGCATTGTCGTCCAGAAAGTAACAGGGGTCCAACCCGTAAAAATGCCACAACGTAGGAAGCACATTGCCATCCAAAATAGTGCAGTAGGCATCGGCGTTGAGCTTACCATGAATGGGGACCAAGGGTACCAGTCCATACCAGGAGAAACACCCCCAGACCATAATTCCACCTCCGCCGAACTTGACTGTTGGCATAATGCAGTCTGGCAGGAGACGTTCTCCAGGCAGACGCCAGACCCAGACCCTGCCATCCGAACGGTAAAGGGTGAACCTTGATTCGTCGCTCCAAAGAACCCGTTTCCACTGATCTACGGTCCAATTTCGATGTTCTTTGCACCACATTAACCGAGCAGCGCGGTTGGACTTTCTGATCAAAGGCTTATGGCAACACCTCCTAGATAAAGAAAGCCTAACAACTCCTACGTCACCAAGCTTTGACGTCATCATTAGGCCTTCAGTTAAAAGTTTTATTTTCACAAAATAAAGCCGAAAAAGTGTCTGGTGAATTTACTCATGAATAACAATATTTTAATAATTTGAGAAAAATATATAATTTTGTGACAAACGGCAGTTTTTAACCATGACTAATTGGATAATATGATAAGGAAATAAATCGGAATAAATAATTTTGTATGAGAAAGGTATTTTCATTTTCAGTTGTTATTTAAGATATTTTCTAATATTTGTAGCATCCACCAGAAATTTTAAATAGTTACACTTTGCGAAAGTAAAAGTGTGATGACGTCATTACTTGAAGGCCTAATGATGACGGCAAAGTTTCAGTTGTTAGGATTTCTATATATAGGAGGTATTGCTTATGGGCAGCAGCACGACCATGAAAACCAAGCAGATGTGCTTCCTTACGGATGGTATTCAATGAAACAATACTCCTGGATGCCTGTTGAAACTCCTCGCGGATGAAGGCCATCGGTTGGTTGCGGTTCTTCCGAATTTCTCTGGACAGCACTCGTCGGTCTCTATCTCCCAGTTTCGTTGGTCTGCCGACTCGGGGCACATTCCGACAATCACCGCTCACCTTCCCCTTCTTAATCACATAGACCACTGTCGATTTTGGGTACTTCAGATCGCTAGATATGTCCCTTAAGGATCGACCACATTTGTGATACCCGATAATTATACCTTTCTCGATATCAGAGAGCTCCGAACTGCGCTGCATCTTGCATGGGACTAATGCCGATGCTGTTTCCTGCACGATATATACCGGCGGAAGCCATGACGCACCTCAGGACCGTCATTTGCATAGGTATCCAAATACTTATTGGTAGACAGTGTATATATAAGTTTAGATATGGGCCTGCACACGCGTCATTTTCCCCCTATTTACATTTCCGCGTCCGACTATTACTTACAGCTATTTTTTTTACACAAAGTTCTTTAAAATTTTCTACTATTTAATGCATGATGCAGTACATTCTGATTATATTTATTTTCACTCATCAATCCCCATCCCGAAAAACCATTCTGATGCCATGGCTTTTAATCTGTTGAAGAATGTAGCACCGAAAATATTGCACAATTCCTTAATTCCCCAACAAAGAAACTCGATTAGATTTATGCCTCCCTCTGCCATCCGCCGCTCTTCCAGGAAGCGAATCGGACATGAAAAACCGTCATTCCTTCATGCCTCACACATTCAAATTTTTTGTAGAAATGCAGCCTTCCCTCTCCACCACACACAGTTTGAGCCACTTTATTTCCCTCGCTATTCACACATTCGAAGCTTTTGTACAGTCGCCTCATTTGAAGTTTCTCTATGTACCACAAGAAAACTAATTGGGGTGCCTCACAAAATCACCATTGTTCTACGCGAGTTACCTATGACTAGTACTCAGGAACTTTCTGATTTTTCAATCAGGCTCCTTGAGCGGAAAGATGGAAATACTGCAGGAAATACTGTTGCAAAAATTTAATTTTCTTTACTAAAAATAAATATATTTAATTTCTGGTTGGTTTACCAGACTAATGCCTCCAAGGCAGGGCCCGGCATTGGAAGAAAGAAAGAATTTTTCTTTATCATGCAGTTTCAGGTGCGTTCAATGTCAATGAACAAGTGAACCTTCCATGCTCAGATGATAATTTATTGTTTTCGCTTTCCGATTAAACACACTCACTCAGCAACTGAATTACTTTGAGGGTCATTTTAAAGTGAAAATGTCTTTCAAATTATTTAACGAGAGTAAGATAAATTTTGGAATTCCATCAATGTCGAAAAGATCTAAAAATCGTTTTTAGTTTATTGGAGCTTACTCAGAAATATTATTGTGTAACGGGTGGGATAAGAATACTGTTTTCCAAATAGCACGAACTTTAGGAGGAGAGCCAGCCGAGACAACGCCTCTTAGCTATGGAAAGACCTATCACACCCTCCGTCACCAAGATTTGATGTCATCACTATAGTGTTGTACTACTCACACAAGAGGCGGTTCAAATGCCTAATCAATCGGGCAAAAGAGTAGGTGCCTCGTGTTCCCGATTTGAAGTGGTTAAAAATTCTGAGGCACTTCAAAATTTTGTCACGGTTCATCTTTTTAAGGTAGTTGAAAGTCTCGTCCTACTCCTCAAATTTTGTCGCGGTTCAACTTTTTGAGGCACCTCAAAAAGTGTGGTACCTCAGGTAGCTCAGGTCAAATTTTGTCCTGGAGGGAGAAGAGGCGATGAAAATTGGAAAGAGGATAAGCGGGTTTGAAGTAGCTCAAATTTTGTCCGGGTTCAGCTTTGAATGGTAAAAGGGGAGAGGAAAAAAGGCGGGGCATGGATCACGCATTAGGTTTTGGAAGAATGAATGAATACTGATTTACGATTAGGGGAGAGAGCTTGCTTTAATGCTTTTTTTTATTTTATTTTGTCCACTATCGCGTCTCGGCTTTTCGGCTAAGATCAAAGTGTATCTTCTTAATTGACTGTATATGTTATTCTCTCTGCTTTTACCTGTATTAGTATAATTATCGCTCATATGAGCTAGCTCAAAAAAGTTAAACCTTGGTGTCTCAAATGATCATGAACAGTAGAATTCGATAATTTTAATCTGAGAGTAATCTCAGCAGTGGTTATTCACCGGTTTGCATCAATCATCACCTTATTCTGTCTTTGTCAGCTTCAACTGGCTTTTCAGAAAGTGGTGCGCTTTCAACATTAAAATTACCTGATCGAAATTTTGCAAATCGCAAACCGTGTTGTGTAGTGGTTAGAGACCATTCTACCACAACACGGATCCTCGTTCGAGTTCCCGCGCAGTCTAGTTTGCTTTTTTTTTAGTCAGGAGAGGCAGCTCACGTCACTGAATGTGCCGTTTAAAGCTACATATGTGCTCTCGGACTTTCTCGCTATGATTTGGATCCTCATCAGAAGGTGGAGGACTTCTGAATATTGGCTATCCTCTGAAACTGCTAGCGGCTAAAAGGTTAATTAATATTTTATTTATTTATTTATTTATTGTTTAAGTTAATTTTAAGTACTGAAGCTGCAACAATAATTAGCATGCGCAGTTTAACTTTAAAAATGTGGAGTATTCTCCACTCTACTTTCCGAACACTCGGTCTTCACCAAGCATTCAAATATATCATTCCGCTGAGTCGGATGTAGTGTTCCGACGCTGATGCACTTGAAATAATTTGAGTGTATTGGTCCCTAAAAACAATTTCCTTTATTTATACTGATGGGGGGGGCAAAATGTTTTATTCAAACATCTCTGTGTCTGTATCCATTTCGTAAGAGCAGTTAAAATATTTAAAATCCCTTTTGAGACGTATATAGTGATCGTTTCAAAATTTTGCTGAATTACTCTGCATCCATAGAGGTCGCCTATAGTTAAACTTCTCCTATAAAGAATAGTTTTCATCTGAAACGGGTTAATCGATTGCCACCAATATGGACTGTACACAAGATGCAAGGAAGAAATTTAAAAAAGATGTTCAGAAATACTCCACTAGGTGGTGCTTTGCATGGTGAATTCAGCTTAAAAAAGGATCCGCATTAATCAATAAATGTTCAAAAGTCACTGAATAAATAATGAAATTGTACATTTCAAATTAGCAATTTCCGCTGTTAAATTTTCTGGCCGTATTCGTAAACGCCAAACGAATTGCACTCGTGCAATGAGTTTCTAAGGTATTCGTAAAGGAAACTGAGTGCATTCAGTTTAAAAACTAGAGCATTCGTATAGAAAACTGAGTGCAATTAGTTTCAAACGACGTAAATTGAGAGCGGATTAGGTTCATTGAGTTGGTTGAGAAGATTACTTTCTGCGTTTTGTTTTTGTTTAGAAATGGCTTCCGTTGTAATGGAAAAGTATGTTGTCATGAAAAGTATTTTACTTTTGCTGAAGATGCAAATATTATTTTTTTCGAGAAGGAAATTAAGACATAGGTTAGAAACTGCTACGAAGGTACATAATTTTTCGAAGGTAATCATTTTCTTGTATTTTTCATTTTAGTAAATTCAAAAATGCATGTTTTAGTGTTGGGATTGAAGTTGATTTGAACCGTTATTAGCGAAATTTGAACTTCTCTTGCTATATGCTTTTGAAAAAATGAAGTTTAAGTTAAAATTTCTAAATTTTGATCTGTACACTTCAATTATAGCCATTCTTTCTTTTAAAAATCCTATTGATTTTATATTGAGTATGTACTAAAATTTCTACTGAGCAAAATTAACGCATTCGTGAATTGTAAACAAACACGTTTCCTAGGCGACGAAACTAAATGAACTGAAGTTGTCCGTAAAGTCAAGAGAAACTGATAACCATTGACAGCACTAAACACACGCATTCCAGTTTTCTTATGAAAACTCGTGCAACAAATTTGTCGTTTACGAATGCATCCACTTTTTTTTTTTTTTTTTTTTTTTTTTCATGCAAAGCGCCACTTAGTCCACGAGACTACAAACTGGAATATTGCTTTTCGAAATTCTTTTGCACATTTCCTATATAGGTGTGCAATATGCATATTTCAAATTTGATTTCGGTCCGTTGAACAGTTTTAGAAGCAGTACCCTGTTCGAAAGAGAATTTTACTGACCCTGTATACTCAACTACATTTTAGTCAAAAAATTGAAAATCGCAAAAGATGTTCACGACTTTAAAGCGCTAAATTCAGTTAAAGTGTCAACAAAAATTCACGTTTGAAGCTTCTACATACAAGTAACTATGACAATCATCTGCATTTTGATTAAATTTGAGAGAAAAATATAATTTTGAACGTATTTCGTTAAAAAGGTATTTTTCGAAATGCAGCATTAACAAGCTATGTAATATCCTTATGTATGATTATCTCTCAACTAAATTTTATTTTCTATCAATGTACTGTAAAACATGACACATTAATTTTTTTTCCGTTACCACCAGATATTTAAAAATGCTTTTTATATAAGCAATTAATCTAATTTTTGTATTAGTAATTCAAGAACAAAGTAGAAAACCAAATAACTGTTTAACCCTTTAAGAGTTCAATTATTTTACCGAAATGCTTCCAAAAAAGGCATATTTTGAGAGGCATATGATGAAATATTCCCGCTCTCTCGCTCTGAAGGAAAACCCGGATGAAAAGCATTTCAGTTACATTGACAAGCCACGCAATCTATTGAAAAGTATTAATACTAAATAGTCTCTTCACAATAATGAAATATACGGGCAAATCAGAAAAGGAAAGGAGAAAATATCGATGCCCGTACGTTATACGGGCAAACCAGCTGAGGCCAATTTTGGGTAGCACGTACACTGTACGGGCAAACCGCTTAAGGGGTGAATTCGAAAGAAGGAACGTATCGTTCACATTTCTTGGGAAACTGAGAAAAGTTGTTAGGACTGTTTTGGCAAGCCATAAATCCGAGCGCGCATGGTCAGTGCTAAGTACGCTGTCCTATCCATTCATAGTATAGATTAACCAAAAAAAAAGGGAGAGAATTTTGAGAGCAAAAATTTTGTTTAGCGCAAAGGTTTTGCTTTTAAACACGGCGATCAACGTTTTTAACTCACTTTTCCTAAGCCGAATTCATATATTGGGACAGTGTCGCTCCATATTTCATTTTTTAAAATACTAATTAATTGTAGGCTTGCAGCGCTTGTGGTCAGGTCATACGTTGCTTCCGAGTTTATTTATTTTTTTTCATTTTTCTGCCTGGTATTTCCTATATTCACTACAAAACTTGCAGTGCATTTCCACTCCCAATAGAGAAATTTGTGCATGGCCACCTTTGGTGAATTCTGAGTCTTTGGTAATTTACGCATGGGGGATAGTGGATAATCATTTCCCACGAAGGTCGGCAATAAAACACTGTTCAATATGTTTCCTTTGCTTGAAACTGTTATAATGTATAAAGCTGTAATTAACACTCCCAAATATTCCATCTCACCAATGGGCGGGAACTGTCCAAGATGTGACAAGGAAGAGTAATATCAGCGAAAAGCATTAAATCACAGTAGGCTGATTACATTAAATAGCTTTACAATCAACACACTAAAGAAAACATTTTATACAGCTGTATCAATAATAAATTTTTTGAACAGCACAATGTGTACTTAAAAATGAAAAAAGTTACATTAGATCTAAGCACGTTATTTACAAAATCGTATAGGAGTATTTCTAGCATATAAGAATGGGGAATTTTTGCATTTTAAGATCGTACGTTTCTAACTGCATTTCTACTGCAATTTTAAACTTGTGACATCGAAATGACCCCGATTCCACTTTTTATTATAAAAAGATGTCCTGGGAATAATTCCCAAAGAATATAGCTTCATACAGACCTTATCAACCAGTCATGCGGTTGAATCTTCGTTTTACAATTTATGTTATACATTTATTTAGTATTTATGCAATCTTGCAGTTATTCCTAAACTAGGATAAGGAATTCAGTATTTAGCCGAGAGAGAGGGAGATTGCAGTTAGAAATTTTTGAACTAAGATTAGAAATTTTTGTTTATAATTCCTTAACCAAGAAAAAAGTTACTGGTTTTAGACTTTTTCTTATCTATTCTTCCTCAGCTCTAGCGCTTAGAACTGGGAGATGGAAGGTGCCTGGTTCGAAACCAGGTGGCGTCTGTTAACCTAACCGCTCGGAGTTTTCCGTGGTTTTCTCCGAAACTTCGCGTAAATACGAGTTAGACCCCTTAGAAAGTACCCCACGGAGGGCAATCCCATCCCCGGCCTAGATCCCTAGCGTAGATGATTGGCCGTAACTTCCATTTCCATTTCTTCCTCACCTCCAGTTGTATGTTAAATTTCAAGTTCGTAGATTTGTGAGAAATACCTTAGAATTTCGAAGATCATAGCAAAATTATGATGGCAGCTATGTTTGAAACTTCTAATTTGGGAATTTAACACTTTGAGTCGCAACCCTTTTCCAATGCTGAAAAAAAAGGGCAGCCGTTGCCATCGCTCGAATAAACTACCAGCAAGATGGAGGACGATCGAAAAGTTCATCGCGTGCCACAGATCTAGAGGCCATCTTGCTGGTAATTAAGTCAAGCGATGGCAACGGCTGCCCTTTTTTCAGCATTGGACAATCTATCCGGCTGTTCTCGTATTCTTCCATTTTTCAGCAGATGTCAGTGCTGTTAAAAATAATCGTGACAATTTTTTTACGGGAAATGGCGTGTTAAAAAGTAAACGATTTTCGTTTAGCTATGTCACCCGAAACTATTTTCATAGAAATCAAATCTATTCTTCGTGACTGGCAACAGTCAAGACGTGAGAGTTTGGTATTCCCATAACGGGAACACTGCGCGTTAAAGGGTTAACTAAGTACATTAAGCACAATTTCTAACGAAATTTTCAAAGCCCTTCTTGTATTTGAAACAGAGATATCGAATATTGAAAAGTGTACCGAATCGCTTCTGGCAGATCTGTCAAGGCGACTACCGTAGTCCCTGATATTGCAAATACGTTGGATTTTATCATGATTTATACATACCTATGGCAGTTAAATCTCTAACAAACAGACCATTTTAAGTCATAAACAATTTTGCTTTGTAGGAAGAGAGAGAATTCTCAAAAACACATTTTACCCGAAGAACATGATTCAGAAAGGAAATTTGATTTTAAGATAAATGCGAAGAAGCTTCTTAAGAAAAAAATATAGAAGACGTGAAAATATTTTGAAATCTTCATCTACCAATCAATATTTTCGGTGTCTTTATGCTGGAACGTTTCTTTTGGATTATGCATGACAACTGCAGAATTCAGAAAAATAGAGTACCATAAGAAAGAGGTGAAAAGAAAACAAATAAAGCTTCTATAG
This sequence comes from Cheiracanthium punctorium, assembly GCA_038373885.1. Classification (NCBI taxonomy): domain Eukaryota; kingdom Metazoa; phylum Arthropoda; class Arachnida; order Araneae; family Cheiracanthiidae; genus Cheiracanthium; species Cheiracanthium punctorium. Next base: position 143,327 of record JAWZYV010013962.1, read on the forward strand.
TTTGTGAGATTTTCCAAAACAGGTTTTCACAAAAAAATACTTGTGTAAACACATGAAAATGAGAAAACTGTCACAAATATTTATTTCTTTTAAAGTTTTTTCGGAGCACATCTTTCCATAAAAACCTAGTACGTTTTTATTTTCTGATTAGTTTTTAATATCTCACATCTAAATTTCCGTGTCAAGGCGTTGACTCATCTGCTGATCAAGAAGTCACGCCAGAAGGAAATCTATATAAATAAAATTAGACTTTTGTCTGTACATTTCTTCGAATTCAAACATTTTGCGATTTCTATCCGTTTCAAGCACCCCGGAATCCGATGCGACACTCAAAAAAAAGTTTGTCTGTCTGTCATTCTGTCGTTCTGCCATTCTGTCCGTGACGCTTTTTTTGTTTAAGCATCACGTAAAAACGACTGAAGCGAATGATATTAAATTGGGTGTCATGATGGGTGGTCACTCAACTTAAAACATAGGCGTCGAATTTTTTAAAAATCTCCTTTGGATTTTGAGATTTTGCGAAAATCCTTTCAAACTGCGTAAATTTGTGTTCAAGCATCACGTAAAAACAACTGAAGCGAATGATATGAAATTGGGTGTCATGATAGGTGCTCATTCAACTTAAAACATAGGCGTCGAATTAAAAAAAAATCTTAATTAGATGTTGAGATTTTGCGAAAATCATTTCAAACTGTGTAAATTTGTGTTCGCACATCACGTAATAACTGCAAAGGTGAAAAAATGATAGGTGGTCTCTCACCTTAAACTATAAGCATCTAATAAAAAAAATCGATCTGATTTCGAGATTTTGCGAAAATCGTTTAAAACTGAGTGAATCTTTGTTCCCGCATTACGTAATAACGACTAAAGCGAATGATATGAAATCTGGACACATGATAGATGGTTGCTCAACATAAAATATAGATGTCCATTTTTTTTAAGCATTTTTATTAGATTTTGAGATTTTGTGAAAATTCTGTCAAAATACGTTTATATTTCTTCAAACATCACGTATTAACGACTAATATGAATGATAAGAAATTTAGTGATATGATAGGTGGTTGCTAATCTTAATTTATAGGCGTTGAATTTTAAAAATATTTTGATTACATTTTGAGATTTTGCGAAAATCGTTTTAAAATGCTGAAATTTTGTTCCAGCATCACGAAATAAAGACTGCAGGGAATGAAACGAAATTGGGTGACATGATGGGTTGTCACTCAACTTAAATTCTAGGCTTCCAATTTTTCAAGAATGTTGATTAGATTTTGAGAAAATTATTTCAATACGCGTAAATATTCGTTCGCGCATCACATAATTACGACTAAAGCGAATGAAATGATATTACTTAGTTACTCTCTAACCTGTAATATTTTAACAATACATAAAAATTATAACTTCGCTTTCTTTACTTTGGCAGATACTACATCCATTCTGTGTACTCCTACAATGTTGACGAAAGTTCTTTCTTTTTGGAAATTTGCATTCACTAACCCGTCAAGGACGGGTACTTCAGCTAGTAATGAATATAATTCCATGTAATACAAAACGTTACATGTGCGCTATACTCAAATAACACATAAACGGGAAATACAGTGAAATATTTCCAGACATTTACTGCAAGCTTCATGAAGATCTGAACGAGCATGCTTCTAGCTGCTTTTCAGGATACTTGCTCATCCATTGCACCAAAATGACCTTAATAATCTCGACAGCCAGAACACCTATATATGCTTAACTAGAAATTTTCAAGGAATATAAACAACCACTTTTCCGAAATTGTGACTGTCTAGTTACTACAGAATGTCGTATCAGATCACGTTACGAAGTTTTACACCTGTTGATGTTAATGGGCTTGTGGCCAGGATGCTCTTGAAAGCATTTCACAGTCAACCAGTCAAATGAATACTATGGTACTGATACCAACCTTCCCGATTTCTTCGGGAGATTTCCCACCACTAATTCTTACCTAGCAATTCGTAAAAATAACGCCGTGTTGCTTGGTCATTCAGAAAACTATGTGTGTGTGCTTTTTAGTGTATCATAGCAGCATGTGTACAGTACGTATGACTTAATGTGCGTCTATTAAATTACATAAAAGTTGATGCACTTAAATCTAATTTGTTAATTTGAAGTTAAGACAAGATACTTCATTAAGGTTTGGCAAAGTCTTGCGCAATATAGCTAAGAGACATATAGCTAAGCCGGGTTGAGTTAGATCAACTTATTTTTTTTTTTTTTTTTTTTTTTTTTGGTGCCGAATGTTGAGACTTTTTGCCGAACCACATCAAGCTGCATGAGAGTTGGAGAAATGTCGGACTAGGTTCAAACACAGACTGTCCATGGACTTTATGGAGACGGCCATAGACTTAAATATAATGAAATTCTTTGGCAACCTGCAGCGCTTATTTTAATGTCTTACTTAACGCACTTATTTTAATTTCTGTCTCACCATGCTTTCCGTGTGGGGTGCCCCCGCGTGGCAGACAAGATATACTACGGCGCTGAGATTTTAGTCGCACCTCTTTTGTACTCGGTATGATCTAGGGGTTGTGACCATTTCGTATAGCTATTTCAGAGTAAGATGGTCACATCCCCTTGGTCACATGACTTTCGAGTGCAAGGGGATGTGTGACTAAAATGTCAGCAGGATAGCCTGTATATTTTGTAAGCCACGGTTTTTACGTGATGAAAAAATTTGTGAAAATAAATTTAGGAATGGTCAAAATTGATTTTTCCGCCAATAGTTTTAATACCAAATATTCTCGCGATCACAATACTTCCTTTTACTTCATACAAGGAAGTGAAAATGACTGTTTATTTCAGATGCCTTTATTAACAGTGCATGTTTAATGAAAACAAACATGTTTGATGGATTGAGCAGTTGATACATTTGTGTCAGTCATTCTGCTTGATGAAAACCATTATTTCAATATACCATAATAAATTTTACTAACCCAAAATTTAGGTAACGCCAAAACAGTAAACATCTGTGTTACCTGATTGTTGCGGAAAAAGTCGATTTCGTGTAATTTACTGTATCGTTAAGTTTCACGTAAGTTGCCCGAAACTTCAAGGAGCTTTCGATAAATGTTTCCATAAACTTTCATTATAGAACGTGTGTTAAGCATCTTTTTTCTTTTTCCATAGAAATTGCTTTTAATTTTTGTGTGATTACGGCCAATTATCTAATCGAAGGATCTAGGCCGAAGGGGAGTTGCTTTCATTAAGTGTCTTTCTAATGGTTTCCCAACCCCTACTTACAATAAATTTCTAAGAAAACCACGGCAAACTCCGAACGGCTAGTTCGGCGGACGCGACCTGAGTTTGAAGCAGGTACTCTCCCAATTGCCGTTACATTACATATTCGGAATTTCTTATTACTCAGGTGCCAATTTTTACACACTCTTCGGCAGATTATATATGAGGGCTTACTTATTCCCGCTGATATGAGATTTTGCATAAATTTAGCTGTATGAAATTATTTTCTAGAAAATAGTGGTGTGAATCTTCGGAAAAAATCCCCTTAAAGTTGTAAGTTGTGAAGTTCTAAGATATTTCAGAAATTACACTCATGTCCATAAATTAAGGATAATGAAGTTCAGGCAAAGAAAGAGAAAGAAGCAAAACAAATTTGACTTATTTGTAAAGTCTATTTATTAAACAAAAAGTAAAGAGCAAAAAAAGATGCTATATGTTTGACATAATTAATAAAAATTGCAAGTTTTACTCCCTTGACCAAATTTCAAAAAAGAACCTATTTACAAAAAACAGTATAACATGGTTAGTAGGATGGTTAATACGGAGTATGTCTCCCGGACGATGCAATATAGGCCTGACAACGCCTAGGCATGCCGAGTATCAAATGATCAATCTGATCTTGGGGAATATTACACCACTCATCAAGCAATGCACTCCGAAGTTCCGGTAGACAGGTGGGAGGGGGTTGACGGGCTGCAATTCGTCGGCCAAGCATATCCCACACATGCTCTATTGGATTCAAGTCCGGTGAGTATGCTGGCCAATGCATACGGGTGATATCCTCCGATTGAAGGCATTCGTCTACAATGTTTGCACGGTGAGGACGGGCGTTGTCATCCATAAACACAAATTCAGCACCCATGGCGCCCCGAAACAAACGTACATGTTGTTCCAGAATGACATCCCGATAGATGTGGCCTGTCATCGTTACACTCTGAACATGCAGGTCAGTTCTGGAACCAAGAATAATTCCTCCCCAAACGAGCCATCCTGCACCACCGTAACGGTGTCTTTCAATGGTGTTCTCTTGGTGGTAACGGGTACCTGGCGCTCTCCAGATGAATGTCCGGCGAGAATCAGACTCCAAACTAAACCTGGACTCGTCGGAAAACATCACACAAGACCACTGTTGCGGTGTCCACAATGCATGCTCTCTACTCCAGGTTAATCGCAGGCGACAGTGAGTTGCGGTAAGTGGAACACATCTGACAGGCCTACGAGCATATAGACCAATGTGCCCTAAGCGTCTGTATACGGTCTGCCTTGAAACTGTCGTACCGGTAGCTGAAGAGAGCTGACGAGACAGGTCTGATGCTGTACTCCGTCTGTTTCTTTTGGCAGTAACTGCCAAATAGCGGTCCTCATTCGGCGTTGTAACTCGGGGGCGACCTGTGCTGTAACGTCTACTCACATTACCATCATCTTGCAATCGTTGCCAAAGCCTGGAGATGACACTCTGGGCGATTCCAAGTTCCTCGGATACTTCCAGCTGGGTACGTCCACATTCCAGTCGTCCGATAATTCTGCCACGTAAAACATCATCCAAATGCCTCCTTTGTGCCATAACTATGCGGTTCTTGCACTGAAAGGCTTTCACAGCGCTTGTGAACAATTTTACTTCTTTGCCACCATTCCTTATATACCCCTCTCTTACACTCTCGTCATTGTGACGTACCATCCACGCCATCTGGTGGTTTCCTGTAATTTGCATATTCTTCTTCAAGATGTGTGTGATCATTCCACAGGTGAAATTTTTATTTTAGAGATCAATTTCTGTGTGATTCTGAATTATCCTTAATTTATGGACATGAGTGTAATTCATGAATGATTCTTTCAGACAGACATAATAAAAAACGTGTCTTTATAGCTAGGTAATATTTCTGAAATAATACTGAAACATTACAGTGATTTTTCGTAACTCTATGGATAATACGTCTCAATGAGCCCACTAAATATTTTTGCTATTTACAATTGTTTTCATTCTTTATATTTTACTTTCATGTTCATTGTTCTTGATATTTATTATTTATTGAAACTCACACTCACGGACTCTGAAAAAGATAAATTATAATCACCTATATGAAGGTTTATAACAGCTTATTCTTCCTTAAAAAATAAAACAAAATAGAACTCGTAAGTCACTTTTTAGGTTTTCCCAAATCACATGAATAGTAATGCGCGTTTTTCGCCAGGTTGTCTCCAAAATCTCGCCAAGCTTGACGACGATACACAGAAAAATTTGACACAAATTGACGATGCATAGCAAAAAGACTTTCATAATCTGAAGTGTTTCTTAATCGACGCGTTTAGCAATAAAGTGTCTAAAACAATTCAATCTGAAATGCTCAATTAAAATATTTAAATATTCTTTGTTCAGTTCAAGAAAATAGTTTATTTATTTCAATCTCGTGAAAATATCAAACTATGTTATCCGGAGGTGCTCTTACAGGCGAATTAATTTTGATATGACACAAATGTCTGAGAACAGAGTTGATTGATCTGAGGCAATTCTTATTTATGACTGTTGTGCTGGGAAGTGTTTATTAATCGATGCGTATGCCATGATTTGCGTTTATTGTTTAATTTTTAATATATTCTTCGTAGAACTTTAATATAATTAGCTTTACGGAGAATTCAGCATTTATGCAAACTGCTTCACGGAGATTTCATACACTGGCATTTTTTTCTGAAGAAAATGCACAAAGAAGTCCGACTTTCCGGTCTCCAAAGGGCACTTAGAAAGATATTACTATGAGTTTAAAATGTGCTAAGAAGAAAGAAGTGTCAAATATTTACTCTCAAGAAGTTTTTTTCTAAAATACTCAACCTTTCCCGAATGCTTAAAGCTCTTACATCCACAGTTCTTTTGCACTAAAAACATGAAAGGGATAAAAATAAATAAAACTGTTAAAAGATTAAAACGATACTAAAATACAGTTTATTTTTCGCAATACAGATTGTATTTTTGTTGTTGTTTACACTGTTTCTATACTTCAATACTTCTTTTCTTGTTAAGGTATGAGACTATAAGGAAGAAAAAAAATTGTTAAGTGAAAATTTTATATAATTTTTTATTTGCTTAATTTCACTAGACACTTGACTGGGATTACAAAACCGTTTTAATTCTGTTCCTACGATACATAGAAACTAAGTTGTACAAGAAATGATTAACCGGAAATATAGTATTTCGTATAGTATTAAAAATACGTGTACGAGTACGTGTTTACTCTTTGTTCTCACTCTAACTAATGTGGGCTCCCCACATTTCTTCCCCGATCACCCCAGCTAGGTCTCGCACAATGTTACCTAGGTCAAACTGGAAGTAGGACTTTACCAGTCAGGAACTCCAATGATCAAACTTTTTCAGTCAGTCAGTCTGAAACAGTGTATTTCTTAAATTTTTGTGACGACGAACGTTATGTTTAACAACATGTTTAAGATATAATGACTTTAAACTCGATTGTTTATTTTGAATACTACCTACTTTGGTGTTATGAAGCAGAATATAATATTTCTGTTTGTTTATTGATTTTGATAATTTCTTTCTTAAAAAAATGCTTTTTATTAGAAAAATTACTTCGAGTTTTCATATAAAAATTGAAACATTTTTATAACTATTGGAACTTTTGGAAATATTTTAGTTCATAACGCAGCTATTTGTTAGTTATATTATGTAAAGGTTTCATTTTAAAATACTTATTAGAATTTTTTACAGGAAGTGTGGTGTAAATGCAAATTTTTACGAAAGTTTCACTTAAATTTTGCATTATTCATTTCAAAATTAACTTCGCATTTCCTTAAATCTGCATATTAATTTTTAATTTTATACCCCATTTCATACCCGAAAATCAAGATACCTTTCTCGTACAGAATGATTCATTATTATCTATTTACTCATCCTATTTTCTAATCAGTCATGGTTAAAAACTGCCTTTGTCCGAAAATTAAATTCATCTTAAATTATTAAAATAATGCTATTCATGGGTAAACTCACCAGACATTCCTATAGTTTCTTTTGTGGAAATAAAACTTTTAAATACGTGATAAAGGATAGTGCCAAAGCTTAGTGACGTAAAAAGCATAAGGAGCTTTCTATATATAGGAAATTATGACATCAGAGTTTATCTTAGAGCAAAGTAACAATGTATAATGAATATAGAAAATTATTTATATTCCCTTCTGGTGATAAGTAGAGAAGAACAAGACAGAGATTTCTGCAAATTCCTTAAACGAACAATTTACTTACTGCTATGAATAGGAAGTTTTCAATTTTCTATTTATAGTAGAGATCGGAACGTCACACTGGAACATCTCATGTCTTCCACTGTAGGATATTAGCCATCAAATCAGCTTACGTAAAGTTCAATATACGTTCCAGTGTTTGCATGGCAGGTCGTAACATAAAATCAAAATGGGTTTTCATAAGACGCAAGAAGACAATGGCGGGATCGAAGTGTCTCTTTAAAATATCGATTGATCCTCTGAATGAAATGCAATAACGATTAAATACTTATTGATTATTTAATATACAGTGAACCACAGATTTGAAGTGAACGCGTTTCTATCAGGTTGTAACGAAAGTTTTCCGCCATATCTGCCTGAAAAACTAACTTCTAACTCCTTAGATAACTGATTTTGAACTTTCGTTACCAAATCTGCACAGTGTCACATGATACAACAATAGTACTTAAAGCTGTACTCATAATTTGTTGATATTATGTAGCTGACTTTTTGCAACACAAATGGAAGTAAATGATGGTTCTAATACTCTAGAGTGATAGTTCCATTTGGGACACCTTATACTTAATGATAACTATATTTTTTACAGATTTCACAACACAGTGTTATAAAGTAAGCCTCTTTCTTTCAAATGCCAAAAATCGTTTGACAAAATATGAGCAAATACGCCAACGCGAACAGTGTGTTGACGATGTTTGAGGTGGCGGGAAACTTTCGTTACAACCTAATAAATTGCATGTAACTGGAAAATGGGTTCAAGACTCTTTGAGAAGATAAGTAGTTAGAAATTTCTAATGCATTTCAAGAGTATCCCATTTTATTCTGTTAAAATCATTTTTAAATGAAGCGGAATGTAATTTATCAAATAAACTGATTAACAGGATTGATACAGGTTTCAATTTTTACAATTGACACAAGCCATGCTTATTTAATTATTTTCTTTTCTATTTTTTTCATTTCTATACTGGGCTAGTCACCCAAGAACCATGATATATGACTTTACAAAACATTTGTCCGACCGACTGCCACTTACGCTGCCCCTGTCTGGGCATGCTCCTCAAAGTCCAACATTGGCAAACTCGAATCCAAGCAGAGCGCCATCCTACGGAAAATCCCCAACGGCCACCACTTCTTGTCAAACACAAACATTCGAAACGACCTAAATATAACAACAATGCGAAAGCACCTCTACTTGACTGATCTTTTTGCCCAAACTTATGGGCCTTCTACTACACGGTATCAAAAGACAACGCTCACATGCCCTTCGCACAGGTGCTCCCGTAATTTACCTCTATCAGTCAGTCAGCTGTTCATCGCACAATAAATTATGAACATTTTTCTTACATGTGTAATTTGAATTTTCCTATGATGTAGAATCTAAAAATAAGCAAAATTAATTGACTCTTGACTGTTAGGTACTCATTAGTTACTCGTAAATTTAATTTGGGTTAGTTAGTTAGTGTCATTCGCGATCAGAAAATGAAAAGATTGGCGGTCTGCAGAGGTCTGCTAACATTCGAAATATCTTATTTCTGCATCATACTGATTTTTTAGGTTTAAGTTATAGCATTAATACCTTATAGACACTACATTTTTGGACAACCGTTTTAATTATTTTTCTCATTTTCTTCTCATTTGCAACAGTGCCTATTGAAGGTAATTTGAGATGCTGGGGTTATTCCTATCTAATCGGCATTTTAAACATTTTTCGGAGCTTTCATTGGCTAATGATGTTACTTTTGTGAAAGAACTTGTTAAGTTGCTAGAATTCGGCCAAAAAAGTGGAAGTATATCTAATATATATGTACTGCAGTCTACAACGTTAAGCACATTGTGTTTCCGTGTCGTAGAATCGGTGTTCGTTTCCCGGTTTGGGTAAGTTCCACTTAGCCTTTCATCCCATGAGTGGGTCGATAAAACAAGGATCAAGTTACTTGGGAGTTAAACACTGAGAACTTCGCGTCAGACATACCACCTGGCCGACCAATATGCATTCGCACCCCAGATCCCATGGTCGCGAAGGGGTGGTTGAGCAGCGCAGGCCTTGGCCCGCAAGTGGGCAGTTGTTCCAGTATTTAAATTTAATAGATATGCACCGCCAAATGTGGTCAAAACTTGGCGACGTTTCGAGCGGTTTTTGGGAATACGTACTATGACCTTCGTCATACCGATAGAGAATACTATGTATTATGTTAATTAGCATTTTCCACGTCGTGACGAATTTTGAATTTCTTACAATTTTAAAAAATGCAAGTTTCCTTTCGTTATTATTATTTCTATGATCAAAAAATCGCCAGGGCTGCCTTATGATTGCTGTGATCAAAAAGCATAGTAATCAAAAATCGCCAGGGTTAGCTCACGCATTAAACAAAAGGCTTTGACGTAAAAATTTACTATTATAAAAATTCAAAGCCTTTTGTGCTTAGAATGAATTAGAATGAATTAGAGTGAATTATTGTGAGCTTAGAATGAATGAGAAATCTAATTAGGTTAAAAGTCTTTGAATTTTTATAATAGTAAATTTTTACGTCAAAGACTTTTAACCTAATTAGATTTCTAATTCATTCTAAGCTCATGACGTCTAAATGACGTCATTCTCTGTTGCGATACCTAACATGAATTACTGAAAGAAGGGGGGGGGGGTACTCACGTTATTTTACTTTTCTACATCATCTGATAATCTACAAGTTTATTATTTCGGTCGTGGTGTAATTTTTTTGTGAAAGCTTGCTAACCTGATTAAGATTTATAATGTATTTTTAAACTCGTGACATCAAAAGGACGTCAATCGCGCTTGCGATCAATAATTTTAATCATTGAAGGTAAATAAATGAATGAATTTCACGTAATTCACCTTTCACTTTATTGGATAGTGTGGAAGCTTATTACATCCCCTTTGGTGTCATCTTTAATCTACCCGCTTAAATCTATTGATTAAAACTAACACTACCTTTATTGATTAAATTTCTTATCGGCTGATTTAAATCCTTTTATGCTAAAAATTTCCGAAAAATACTCTTTAAAGACAATAATTTGTAAACTCCTCAATTCGCCTCAACGCTCCCAATTCGCTAGATTCAACTTAGCTGTATTTTCACTTAAATCTTGTCTATTTGAGAATTCTCACTTTTCTCTCCCCACGAAAAGAAATGCCTACCATATCGTATTACTAACACGTAACCAACGCTCTTCAACGGACAACGATGCCAAACGATGCCCCACACCATAGTCACCTCGCGGGCATCGAAGGACAAGCATGTCGTTATCAAAATATGAATTAAAATAAATTCTGAGAAAAGAATTTCTGAAAAGGATACTGGAAAAAAATTTCTGAAGAGGATACTGGATACACTTTACTTAATGCTAAGTCCTTTGGCTGTGGGTGCTTACTTCTCGGTGTGTTCGATTGTGATAATTTTATTTTAAATCCGAATACCAAATGCTTCTTTTTCATATTCAAAGTTGTGAAATAAATTCTACCTAGATAGGGAGGGGATGCTTTCGGTTAAGATTTTGCTTTAATGGACATAGTTTCTTACGATTGGATTATAAAAAGCTGCTGTAAAACAAATGAAGTTATGATTTCTCCACTCAAAGTGATTAAGTACTATTTTACCTTTTTCATGTAAATAAATTTGGTTGCTGCTTTAATTATATCTCACAGCTGATTTAACCACGATTACATTTCTGTATTATGACTGTACTGTGAATTCGTTTTATAAATAGAGACTATAGTGAAGTTATATTCAATTTTAAAAAAAGATACTTTTGTATAGTGTATTAACATAAATGTGTACATATTAACATAACTGTGCACTATTTATTATTATACATATTAATCATTACTCAACTTAAAATTGCTCCATGAACAATTAATGTCAGAAAAAGAATACTAGAAAACACTGATTTAACAGCCTTAAATAACAAATTCCAGTGAAATATATTAATCAAAAACAGCAAATTTTCATAAAACACCCTTTTTATAGCTTAAAATAATAATCTTAATTGAGTACAGATATATTAATAAAAAAAGGACTGATTTTGTAAAAACGCTCATTCTGTAGCTTAAAAAATAATCATAATTGAGTACAGTTATATTAATCAAAAACGGACAGATTTTGTAAAAACACTCCTCTTTTTTGATTATTATTTAGGCTAAGTGGAGCTGTTGTATAATGCTCAAAAATTGAAAATTTTTCGCTCTATCGATTTTTGTCGATTAATAGAGCAAATTTTACTCAATCGGAAAAATGGCTGTTTGAAATCAAAAATTGAGTAAAAATATACTCCGTTTGATTATTATTTTACTCAGTATATTTAAGCGTGTGCTTATATAATACGCTAACGTGTGCGGTACCAAAATCGACGCTATTTCCACGATGCGAATTGCAACAGCTAAATGTAAACATTAGTGCAATAACAATAACGCATGTGCAAAGATCCAAATTAACAGTTCAATGCTTTTATTCTGTACATTTTGGCAACTATGCCTGTTCATACTTCGCATGCGAAAGTAATTTTAATAAAACCACAAGTACTAAATTCTGTTAATCTGTAAATCAGGCTTGATAAAACATTTTTTAAAAAGCGCTTCTTTAAAAAATTAGCGTAAATTATTTGAGTCACTTAGCTATGCTAGACGCCATCACAGATTTTTTTGAACATATGACAATGCCCCTTTTCATGTGAATATGACGTATTATTTTAATAACTTTTTCTAAACTTTGAAAGTGATTAATAGACACCCAAAAGACCCATAAGCCATTTTTAATCCATTGAGCCTACGCAAGGGTCGAGTTTAAACACTGCTTACACAGTGCACGAGATCAATTATGCAACAAAACCTTAAGCCAGGAAATCCTTTGAGAATTTTTTGTATCTCAAGAAGAAAAGAAAAAAAAATTCTTCCACGGGAAAATTTTATAGTCTGTTTTTACTTCTTTCAATTATCTAGCATGGATATATTTCGTCCTTGCTAAAATAAAGCTTATCATTTATTTATTTTTGCGTTTCTTTATTTTTTGTACAACAAAGCAAGCATTTTTAAACTTTGGGATACGAGATCCTAGCATCCTCTAAAAGACGCTTTAGAAAATGTAGGATTTACATCTTATCGCTTCAGTTTTAATGCTTTTGCACAATTTAGACAATTTCACTGCAAATTTTTAATGTTCCAAATAGCTTCGTTATTAGTTTAATGTATATTCATCTCGGTTTAATCTGCCTGCTTTCTCTTGCATCCCCCATCCATTTTTTGTAAGTTGTAAAGTTATCAAAACACGGATAAAGTGGCATAATTTTGTTTTCTTAAACTTTCCGCGTGAATCGTAGTAATTTAATTCTAAAATTATTTTTATAGATCGTGATCATAGAGAAAATAATGTTCGTATAGCTGAGATAAAAAGAAATGCCGAAATATTTTTTGACTGTAAGGAACACTCATGTAACTTCGTACTCTAATGAAATTGCTGTATGATGGAAACCACCAAAATTATATGTCAAAATTATAAACAAATTCAACTGGAACGTATCGTTGGTATTTATTGAAGGGGGAGTTCATACAAGCTGATTTGGTATTCCAAAGTCAAAAATGCCTAAAACAGGCAAAATTATTCTACATCAATTATTAATTGAGTTCCTTGAAGCCCAAGTGGTGTAACTCAAATTTCTCTAGTTTTGAGATATTTAAGGTTTTATTAGGATTGTCATAGTAAATTCAGTGTTGCACAGGAAATAGTGCTGCTATTTATACAGTTGCTGAATTACAACTTACACCATTTTTACTTTTAATAGAATGGCCTTTGTAGATAACTTCTGTGACCCTAAATCTAAAAACCAAAAAATGGAGTTACACAACTTGGGCTGTAATGGGCTCGCTTTCATGACATAGACAATTTCTTACCCTAACTGACAAATAATGGATTTTTAATGCTTTTAATTAAGAAATGTTTTATTTTTACATAAACTGCGTTTATATTTTACTCTTACAGCCACAATGATAATAATATGAAAAATAATATAATAGCAATGAAAATTTGTTGTTTCCTCATCATGAATTAGTTAAATGTTTCGTGGTAGGGAGTGGCTTCTAGTCGTACTATATTCAGAAGCCCTTCCCTCTTCTGTTCAGGCTGTAGATTGTAGAGGAAAATAATCCAATTTTATAATAGCCTCCTTCTGATGAATATTCAGTTGGAATGGGAGTGTCTGACAAGATTTAAATAACTATATACAATTCAATTTCTATAACTGCCCTGTCCAGACAAACAAATAAAACATTATTATTAAATCAAATAAAGTAGATTAAAATATCCATAACATAGAAAGAAAAACTGTAAATTATTTCATTTCCAAGTCATTTTAAAATTACGTATTTTTGAAATGACTCGGTTCAAGATGTTGAATTCCGTTGAAATGTCTGATTTATAAATAAATGCGTGAAAGATCAACGCGTCCAAAATGCATAAAGCCTTACAACTCTCGCGCCAGCAAACTTTGACATCATCTTTAGGCCTGCGAATGTTGCACTGTAACACTTTTCATTTGACATAATAAAACTATTTAAAATTTTTGGTGAATGCTACAAATATTAGAAAAATTCTTAAAGTAAACATTAAAATGGACATACCTTTCTCATGCTAAATTATTCATTATGATCTATTCTCTTATCATGTTATCTAATTAGTCATGGATAAAAACTGCCAGTTGACGTAAAATGATATTTTTTATCTTAATTTTTTAAAATATTGCTATTTATGGGTAAATTCATCAGACATTTTTAAAAGTTTTATTTTATGAAAATAAAACTTCTAAATGCAGGTTTAACGATGTTTTTGTTTAACGATGCAAAAATTTTAGAACAAAGGAGATTTATATTTGACCAAAAAACATCATCTTTTCTTTTCTGGTGAATAAAGTAGAATGTCAAATTGACCAAAAAAATTTTTTTTCACACTTTTTGCTTTTTGTGTTTAACCGAGCTGCTCCAGTAATTAGAAAAGTTTATGGCAAAGAATCAGTGTCTTAGAAAAACTCAAGATTGGTTTAAGCAGCAGTCGATCAAGAGTGGCAAAGACGGCAATCAGGAGCGCTCTTTTTTGTAGATTTGATGCAACATGCTAATGACATTACACTAACAAGAAGTACATTAGCATGGAAACATAAACACACACTATATTTTTCAGCGCATACTTAACTTTTGAAAAATATAAGAAATTTTATTTTTCTTGGAACATTTTTCACTTAAAAAACATTAAGACTTAAGGCAAAGCATAATAAGCGTACATATGTATACATTTTTTGTACAAAACTGTAAGAGAGCAACTAAATATTTAAACACGGTTAGACTGACGAATGCAAGTTTGGATCATATTTCACGAGTAATGATGCTATCGATTTAATTTCGACTGTGAATTGTTAGGCGCGACAAATTTGTCTCAATTAATCAAAGCAATCTCCATTAATATTTTGTTAACTGACATCTACTGGATTAGATCCATAATCTGATACAACACAAACCATATAGAATGGATGTCATTAGGAAATGTTTTGTGGAATATAGCAAGGTGTCCATCTATGTGTCACTTCAAGAAATTTGCTTTCATATTATTTTCCCACGCAAAAGTATTTCATAGCTCCATGAAAAAAAATTCCTGGCCACAAAACTAGTGATGCATCAACTGCTGCCGACATTCCAAATAGCTGTTAGAAGGAAAAATGTAATAACTTCGTACTAATTTTTATTTTAACAAAGTTACACAGTTAGGAGTCTAATAAACACTATTTTAACACGATTTCGTGAAAGGAAATTTTTTTAATTACAAAAGTTCGAAGCAATTGGTTCGAAGTAGTGTTTAAAATTTCGTCACGGGGTATCCCCAAAAGGGTGTTGCCAACTCTTCCTAATAAAAAGTGGTTAGAATGAAAGCTAAAAGTAACTAGAAACGGCTGGAAATTTTTTCGAGGTGAGAGAAATATAAATTACGCATAACTGACTCCAATAACAAAATAAAATTTTGTTTTGCCTGGTTTATGTGGGATATTTGTCCAAAACGGAATGAATTCTGACGTCAAGTAAAACTGCCCTATTCTTGTCGAAATTCAGACAGTCTTCTGCGACGTTTTATTTCACTACCGCGTATCGTCTACGCTTAAAAAACCCCACAATGGTGAAAGTTTTGACCCTCAAGTTTGCGCATGCACATTATAAATTAAATATAAATTAAATATAAATAACATTTAATAATGCAAATGTAAAACTACAGATACAAGAGAGTGAAACAGACAGTATGATCAACGACGGGTGAAAACGGATGTAAATTGCATAAAACCTAAAGAATGTGACTAGAAATGGTCAGAAATTGCTTAAAAGAGAAAGAAAATGGCTTAAATAGCTGCTAGTAGCGTTTTCGGAAATTTGTGGCTAGTTAGGTTCTTAAAGTGGTCAGATCTAGCTAAAAATGGCTGTTGGCAACCCTGCAATAAACTTCTCAAATATGTAATATGTTCAGGGCCCTTGATAAAGGAGGAAGGGGGAGGGGGTGTCTCCCACCCCTAACATTCGCAAAATTCTTTCAAACTTGACAAACTTAAATACCTAGTTGGCAAAATTAATGAAAAAAATTCACGAAATGTTTTTTTTTTCTTTTTTATACAAACGTAAGAATACTATTTAAAGGAGGAAGCAGACGTCTCCATTATTTCTACGGAGTTTCAGTCAGATATGCGCATGGACAATCAGTGAAAGAGACCGGACACGTCCACTGTATTTGCGTATTCCTCCACTCGATTCCCTCCTTCTTGAACAGTTAATTTCGATTAGTCTTTACTGGCAGCCTGCCTAAGTAACACGCAAGTAGTGGTCAGACAGTGGTTGAGATATATATTTCAGCACATATCTTAAATTCAGAAAACCTGTATACGCGTACGTCATTCAGTTTGATTTTTTTTTCGACCACTTCCTTTTTTTTAGTCTCACCATGACACAGTGGTTATGTCACTGAAAATGGAAGACAGCCAAAGTGTGAAGGTCAGGCGTTCATTTGATGACTCGCGATCACACTATCTGCTAGAGATGGCCAATGATTCGATGAGTCGAATCAGTGATTCGAATCTTGGAAATGAGTGGCTCAGTCTTTACACTCACTCTCTACTGATTCGAATCTCAAGCCCTCAAGGGAAATACATTCCAAGTGCGAAGGGAAGGAAAACTTATTTTCCCTTTGCCGTTCCCAGAGATTTTCCCTTACTCTTTCAACTCTTTTCGACTCTTTACGACTCTTTTCGACTCTTTACGACTCTGAGTCGATAGATGATTTGAAACAGTAAATTAATGGATGTGGGTGAGTTGGTCACTGAGTTGGTGCAGCAACGAATCTTTACTGATTCAGTGTTTCGCTCTGTTTCGGTGATTGTATGCTATTGTTGAGATTCGTTAGTTTTTCGAATCTTCTATCGACTCAGAGTCGAAAGGAGCCGAAAAGAGTTGAAAGGATGTTTCATTTAATTGGAGTTTTTTTTTTTTTGGAATCTTCTATCGACTCAGAGTCGAAAGGAGTCGAAAAGAGTTGAAAGGATGTTTCATTTAATTGAAGTTTTTTTTTCGAATCTTTGGTGTTTCATTTCTTGGTTGGTGGTCGGATTTAAAGTTTTATCAGTCTGTGGGTGTGGAGTGGGTCGAACATCGTTTGCTTTTGGCGGGGGGCATAGGCGTTACGTCCTAAGGGCAAGAGGGGTCAATCCCCCCCCCCGAAAAAAAAATTAAGAAAATTCAAGTATCAGATCTGTTTATAATAATGATATTTTATACAATCGGAAACATTTTGTCACCTCATACAAATATTACATGCCAATTTACGCCAATGCTCATGGAAGAGCGGAGGGGGGGTGTCTTAAAGTTGTTTAAACCTTTTTCCCTCGGGGGGACTCCCTCCTTCCAACTTGTCTGGCTGATTTAATATTTGTTTAAAATTTAATGAAACATCCCTTTTCTACTTTTAACTTCAATATATGTCCCCCTGCCCCCACCCTCAAAAAAAAAAAAAAAAAAACAGAACGTTAAGTTTACATGGTAGAGGGTTTTCATGTGAAGGGAAATAGAATGAAATAAAGTTAGGATTGTGCCTGTCACTTTTAATGAAGGATACAGGGGCGGTATTAAGCGCTCTCACAAAAGGACTTAGTAGTAAGGAAAATAACATTTCGCTTTATTGCTGCAGATTTCGTTTAAGATATTTTTTTACCTTGTTTTTCGTTTAAGGGGAATGATTTTATTTTCTTTCGTAATTCAGAGAAATACAAAATAGGGTCTAAAGCAGTGGCGTAGTTAGTGTTATTGACAGTGGCGTAGCCAGGATTTTATTTCGGGGTGGGCTGGGTATCAAATTTAAAGATAAAGTTCAATTGTAAGCTAAGTAAAGGGTCCCATTTTTTTGGGGGGGCAGCAGCCCCTCAGTAGGACTGGGCCAAAAATCGATAAATATCGACATATCGGTTTTACTTCAACATCAAATATCCGATATTCCCATTTTCATTTCAGTGAAATCTCCAATTCGATAAAGGTCAAAAATACAGGCCGGTCAGGGGCGTAGCCAGAAATTTTTGATGGGGGGGGTTATGACTACGGCAACTCATATATATGTATACGTGTGTGTGATAATGTAGTGAAGAATATACATTTTGTATGGCAAAAAATTCCTCATGGGGGGTTTATTACCCCCCTAACCCCCCCCCCCCTTGGCTACGCCTCTGAGGCCGGCGATAAGAAAATCCTGAGATCAATACCAGCTTGTGATGCTTTTGCTACTGCTTTCTCTCCGTTGATGACGATGCCGGATCGCGGAAAAAACAGCTCCATGGTTTATTAGTCTAATTACCATAATTAATTAACGTATATCTCGGAAACTATCCACCGAAGCGCGTTTTTATTGATTCTCGACACCCCCCCCCCTAGACTCAACACCCCACCGATACTTAAAATTTCGAATGCTTTGACACCAAACTTAACCTTTTAATCTTACAGGCCCAGGGGGTCATACGAAGCTCCCCTATATTTTCAATTTGGGCATTTTAAACACTAGCCTCCTCCGGCGGCATCTCCAGTCTGGAAACCATCCCAGAGCCAATTTCTACATGTTTGCAGTCCTTTTAAGCCTCAATCATGGTTATTTAGTCTAATTACCATAATTAATTAACGTATATCTCGGAAACTATCCATCGGGGCGCGTTTTTATTGATTCTCGACCCCCCCTAGACGTAAACCCCCAACGATACATACAATTTCGAATACTTTGATACCAAACTTAACCTTGTAATCTTACAGGCCCAGGGGGGTCATACGAAGCTCCCCTGTATTTTCGTTTCGGGCAGTTTAAACACTAGTTTTACTAGAGCAAGGAGAGAGAGATGCTAGCTGCCCGAGAACCCAGTGGAGAAGAAACCCGATGAATGGGTGAAGAGTGTTTAAATAGTACGCTTTCGGCGCAGAGAGAGGGAAAATTTCTTCAGTTGTTTTATTGAAATCATCGAAGTAGTGAGTGAGTTGAGATTCGAATCAGTAAAATGAGTCAAACCACCCATCTCTTCTATACTCCCGATTTAAGAATGGGATTTCATGAAGGATATTTTGAACTTTGAAGAAGTACAGCCTTGAAAGAAATTTAAATTTTTTATAATAATTTACTATTATTAATTTCTGGTAAGTGTAATAAATTTTTAACATTCTTCATGTAAATTACAATAATTAATATAATTCTTTATAAAATTTCTGGTAAGTTAAAATTATCACTTCTTTTCTTTCAAATGAGTGCATGTTTTGTATCGTTGGAGGTCAGATATACCTTCAAAGAACAAATTGAAAATTATTGCTACCACTTTCAGATTAAAGACGTTCATCCAAAAGTCGAATTACTTTGAAGGCAATTTTAATAATGGAAGTATATTCGAATGAATTTAGAGAGAAAGATGAATTTTGGAATTTCACCAAGCTCGAAAAGGAACTGTAAATCGTTTCTAACTTCTCAGATATATTGCTGCGAGTGTAATAGGAATGCCATCTTTACGGTAATGCAGAAAAACAATTAGAAACAGAACATCGACTTACTAACATTAACTTTATAAGGCAGTAAAGATGTGATATCGAAATCGGTGATTTGAATACTTGATTTTTAAAAAGAACGCATATCTTTTATCGATCAATTTATTGGAGCCGATGTTTGTTACTTCCTTGTACGAAGTAAAAGGAAGTAATGTGATAGCGAAAATTTTGGGTATTGAGATTTTGACATAAAATCGATTTCCTACCTGTGAATTTACATTCAAGAGATTTTACGAGACATTCCCATCGTGAGCATCTATGTATGTTCGTATAAATGCATGAAGAATCCATTTTGAGCAACGGCAAGTCTATTTGGACTAGGTTTTCCTTGACGTAGCAGCCGTACATATACGTACGCACATATGTATGTAACTCGCGCATCTCAAAAACTATTAGTCTTAGAATTTCAAATTTTACATTCACGATTGTCGTAACATTCATTTGGGCACTTCTCTTTTTTGTTCCTATCAACTGGATAGTATATGTACAGGGCCATCCAAAAATTTTTTCATACGCTATGCTCTATGGGCAAAGTCAATAAAGCCTATTTAAGAGATATTAGGCTATTTCAAACGAATCAAAAGTGAGATTAGTGGTTAAGAATTATAAAATGAATCTCTACATCGAAGCGTTTATCTTTATAATTCTACAGGAACACTCGAAAGAATTTAGTGCATTACAATAATGGCAGTTTTAGAGACATTCATCCATTTCAAGCACAAAACATCTTATCACACAATTAGCTAATGGTCCGACGATGGTTGCGTGCTTCCGTCAAAAGTTATCATTATCACACACACACACACACACAAGTCACTCTTATTCCATCACTTTCAACAGATCTGTATCGTGAAAAAAAAATAAAAAAAACAATTTCTGAGAGAAAATAATTACCATACAAAATGACAGGTGAAATTCTTTGCCAAGTTTAAAACTTTTCGGAAAACAGTAGATGTTCATTGAGTAAATAGCCGTAAATTTTAACACGATGCATTTTTTGATCTTGAACATATTTAAAAAAAACTCTTTTTTTTGTATTCTCGTCTAATAAAACTATAGATCATTATTAAACGTCCGAATTTGCAGTTCAATTAACTTCATTTTTCCCCCCTGCTTTCTTCCTCGCTGAGCATTTAATGATAAATAATATCCCTCGATAATATAACCGATAAGACATCATCGGATAATAGAGTAAATCCACTCTTCGTCGGTTTTAAATTACAAAGGTCATCTTTTAACTTGACCCATGAGTCGCAATTGAAAAATCAAGAACTAATATATTCTTCTTTTAAATTGCAGAAATACAACCTTGGTGCAGGTTAAATTTAAGACATGGAATAAAAGCACGAAAAAATGTTTATGTCGATTGTGAAATGGGTTAAGTTGGGTGCAATTTGTTATTCTCTATAGCTGGTAAAAATTTGGAGACATCGCGATACAATAAATCACAAGTCTGGGTATTGGAGCTGTAGCGTACGTTAAATACGCTTAAGAACATCGGAGATGAGATCATACGATCTGTTGAACACATTTTCATTTCAAATTTGAAGAATTAAAATGGAGAACTTTTTACACATATTGAAGCGCGCGTCGAACTATTTCTTCTTTAATACGAGCACACAACATATCGAATACGAGGAAAGCACACTCGATGTTAGATGAAAATTTTCACTTTCGATAGCACATGTCGTTTCACTTCTTTACATAGAACACGCAAAAATTTTGAAAACGAAGCACAAACATCAAGGATAAAAAATTTCTGTAAATCGACTACAAATTATTAGCAGAACACATCTCATTTCAAGTGCAATCTTAGAAACAGTAACAATGAATTGAACTGCCCGTATAAAAAATAACTAAAACTACAATTAAACGAGTTTTCGCATGTGAGATAGATCTACGTTATTTTGATGTAACGAGTTTCAAACACCTTTCGGAACTCAATCAGAAGTACAGACTATCCGGGGCCATCGCTAAGCAACGGGCCTGCTTATGAGTTGCCATCCCTAAAAATGAGTTTATCACTGAGGCCTGTTTTCCCCAGTCACAGGATTCTATTTTATTATTCTAAGTATTATAAATGTTATATTATACTATTATTTTAAAACATTTTTTTTATACTTTTGTCGTACTAAAGAACTTTAGATGTAGGTAATCGTTTTGTGAATCTTGCGCCATTTTCTTTCATGAAAATTTATCCTAAAGTTCGAACATTTTGCTCTGAATGTAAAGGTAAGTGAACGCTTATAATGTATTTAGAAATTCTAAATATATGTATGTAAATCATGTTTGGTGAATAATTACTCATATGTTATTTATAAATAAATTATTTTAATCAGAAATCGTATTACTTGAGTAGTTTTTATTCTTGTAAATAAGCATGACGTTGTGATACTATTTAGACAATTTAATTTTGCCAGTTGAAAATGTTATTTATCAGTTATATATGCCTTGATTATGTGATTCAGACTAACATCTGGTACAGTGCAGAAATACAGTAAATTATAAATTATTGATTTTTGCCCGTTTCTACAGAAACTTCAAATGTAGTTAATATTTTGTACAAGCGTTCATTATGCTTGCTCAATTCCTAAGTTCGATTGAGAAAGCGACAAAAGAATAATATATACTACATGAAATGTCTTTATTAAAGAATAATTAATTCAGGGATCGCGCTATAGAGCGTATTTTATCAATTTTCTCCAATATACAGGATAACCCGAAAACACTGAATTGCGCTTTAACACATCATTTGTTAAAGATTAATGTTGAATTGTTTAAAATAACGTAGGAAATGCGACTATGTTCATGAAATATTCATTATAAAAATGTCTTGTGTATTTAGTTATTTTAAAGTATACTAAATATCCACTTGTGAAACTAAAATAAGCAATCATGAATCATGAGAGTAAGCGCTACTTTGTTTTTCCTTCAAATTATATGCATCTATTTTCTTTATCTAAATATGTATCATAGCAAACAAATTAATCATGAGTTCGTACTTGAATTAGTAACGCAATTACTACTTAAAACTACATTAAATAACGTTTGAAAGCACTGGGAAGCTTAAGAAATGCCTGATGTATACGTAAAGACTCGAGCATCTGTAGGCCTCTTTCGATGGCTCATCAAAATACACGCGCAGGCCCGTTACTAATTGCGAAGGCCCCGGACTATCCCAAACAAAAAATACGCCACACACGAAATATTGGACGATATCGATGTAAGACTATTTCAGTCACATGTCGATGGAAAATATAAATATATACCAATCAGATTACTGGAAGAATCTGTTGTTGAAGTTGATTGGTTGAGCGCCACGTGTTGGTTTAAAAATGACGTCAGAACGATATTGTCCATTCGCGAATTCTCTTATTTCAGATTAATTGCGGAGTATAGCCATTTATTAAAATTTAAGATTACGTATCTTTTCGGATTTTCACTCTCACATTCTGAAATCTATTAATCAGAATCTTTTTTTTTTTTTTTTTTTCAAGTAATAACTTGCACATTAAGGTCTTCATTCAAAGATAAACAACTTAAAATTATAAATTAAGAGACTCTACAAATTTTAAACAACATTTTGAATTTAATGCTCCCCGGTTTCCATAGCAACGACAGGGGTGAAATTTTTTGTTGTCAAAGAAAGCATGAATTAAAATTAAAGGACGGGTATAATGTAGGAGGTCAAAAGTTCGTTGCATTTGCTATGGGTAACAGCATAGTGTGCATGGGCAGCTTCGGGTAAATTAAAAAGTCTGTTGCCAGGCTTATAAAGGAAAAACTGCAAAACAGCTGCCGAATCATTAAGAATTTAAGAATTTTAAAAACTCCTGTAAAGTAATGTTTATTTTTTTT
Source organism: Cheiracanthium punctorium (assembly GCA_038373885.1). Lineage (NCBI taxonomy): Eukaryota > Metazoa > Arthropoda > Arachnida > Araneae > Cheiracanthiidae > Cheiracanthium > Cheiracanthium punctorium. The sequence goes on from JAWZYV010013962.1 coordinate 166,779, forward strand.
CATAATATGTGTTCCTACTGCCTTAAACTACGAACTCTAAAAATTAGCTTACCTTTCATTTCATTGTTGAATTTTGCAGCTTATGTGGCAGTAATGGACAGAAACGTAATCAGGAAAAAAAATTGGGAGGGGCAAGGGATCCAAACATTCGAAAAGGCAGAATTTTTCTCAAAAATACTTTACTTTATCTTGTTTAAAAAAATGAACTTTCGGGACGGAGAAGAAAGACTGGAACCCCCGTTTCCCTTAACATGTCCTTGGTAATGGATTATGTTACTATGGTAACAATTATGATAAACATGAAATTAGTTGTTTATGTTAAATTCTAATCGTAAGTGAATTTGACATCATTTTGATGTCACGAATTTAAAATTGCATCAAATTTTAATGAGGATAACACGCTTTGCGAAAAAATTACTTCACCAACGTTTACTTTTACGAGACCCAAAATATTCACGAAACAATGAATGCTTCATGTACATATTTCTATTTGTCTGTGATATATAACAATATTTTAAGACTTTTTATATGGTAGAGTTTTACCAAGGTGTTATGCAGAATTACTGAGATTGCACATCGCTCAAGCTTTAGGAATTAGAAGACAAAACAAAACAGCAGTCCACACCATTTGACGTATTTTAGAAGTAAACCAAAAAGACGAAACTATCCTGCAGAAGTTCTTTGAAAGCGAATAGATTTGTCTGGAAAACACTGTTTACGTCCTGTTCGATCTCAAATAACGCTGACATAAATTTTGTGTTATCATTTTGCAGTAACGCTAGAATTTCAAGTAAGTAGCGATTAGCAAAGCTTATGTCACGAGTAAAAGAATTCTTCCTATTTTGTAATTTCGTAAAAATTGGACTAATTTCACTAACATGAGTAAGAAAAACATTTGATTCTAGCCGTACGAAGAACGGGTACTCAGCTAGTATCTACATAATATAAATAACCACTTTTTTTGTAAACAGCAATTTTGGACTGGCAATACTGCAAAGCATCTGAATTTAATTTGCAAGTTAGTAGCTGTTCTAAAAAGTTCTCAAAATATATACTAATCATTAAATAATGGTTAGTTGCATTCCTTAGCTGTTGGCAATTATGGATTTGCCATTTCACATGCATTGGTTAGTAAGAGGCACTTCACGAGTTACCACATCATATACATTGGTGACTGAGAGTCACCTCCCGAGAGCAATGGGTTTTAAAATCACTGACGCAAAAGATGGCTCCAATTGTTAATGACTCTGACCACTAGAGATGGCCAATGATTCGAATCTTGGTACTGAGTGGCTCAGTCTTTACACTCACTCTCTACTGATTCGAATCTCTAGCCCTCAAGGGAAATACATTCCAAGTGCGAAGGGAAGAAAAACTTATTTTCCCTTTGCCGTTCCCAGGGATTTTCCCTTACTCTTTCAACTCTTTTCGACTCTTTACGACTCCTTTCGGCTCTTTACGACTCTGAGTCGATAGATGATTTGAAACAGTAAATGAGTGGGTGTGGGTGAGTTGGTCACTGAGTTGGTGCAGCAATGAATCTTTACTGATTCAGTGTTTCGCTCTGTTTCGGTGATTGTATACTATCGTTGAGATTCGTTAGTTTTTCGAATCTTCTATCGACTCAGAGTCGAAAGGAGTCGAAAAGAGTTGAAAGGATGTTTCATTTAATTGAAGTTTTTTTTTCGAATCTTTGGTGTTTCATTTCTTGGTTGGTGGTCGGATTTTAAAGTTTTATCTGTCTGTGGGTGTGGAGTGGGTCGAACATCGTTTGCTTTTGGCGGGGGGCATAGGCGTTACTTCCTAAGGGCAAGAGGGGTCAATCTCCCCCCCGAAAAAAAAATTAAGAAAATCCCTCCTTCCATTGTTTAAAATTTAATGAAACATCCCTTTTCTACTTTTAACTTCAATATATGTCCCCCTGCCCCCACCCTCCAAAAAAAAAAAAAAAAAAAAAAAACGTTAAGTTTACATGGTGGCGGATTTTCATGTGAAGGGAAATAGAATGAAATAAAGTTAGGATTGTGCTTGTCACTTTTAATGAAGTATACAGGGGCGGTATTAAGCGCTCTCACAAAAGGACTTTGTAGTAAGCAAAATAACATTTCGCTTTATTGCAGCAGATTTCGTTTTTTTTTTTTTTAACCTTGTTTTTCGTTTAAGGGGAATGGTTTTATTTTCTTTCGTAATTCAGAGAAATACAAAATAGGGCCTAAAGCAGTGGCGTAGTTAGTGTTATTGACAGTGGCGTAGCCAGGATTTTATTTCGGGGTGGGCTGGGTATCAAATTTAAAGATAAAGTTCAATTGTAAGCTAAGTAAAGGGTCCCATTTTTTTGGGGGGGGGGTAGCAGCCCCTCAGTAGGACTGGGCCAAAAATCGACATATCGGTTTTATTTCAACATCAAATATCCGATATTCCCATTTTCATTTCAGTGAAATCTCGAATTCAAACATTCAAGGGCAAAAATACAGGCCGGCCAGAATTTTTTTCTGGGGGGGGGGTTATGACTACTGCAACTCATATATATGTATACGTGTGTATGATAATGTAGTGAAGAATATACATTTTGTATGGTAAAAAATTCCTCATGGGGGGTTATGACCCCCCTAACCCCCCCCCCCTTAGCTACGCCTCTGAGGCCGGCGATAAGAAAATCCTGAGATCAATACCAGCTTGTGATGCTTTTGCTACTGCTTTCTCTCGGAAAGCTTCTACTTCTCAAATCGCAGAAAAAACAGCTCCATGGTTTATTAGTCTAATTACCATAATTAATTAACGTATATCTCGGAACCTATCCACCGGAGCGCGTTTTTATTGATTCTCGACCCCCCCTAGACTCAACACCCCACCGATACTTAAAATTTCGAATGCTTTGACACCAAACTTAACCTTTTAATCTTACAGGCCCAGGGGGTCATACGAAGCTCCCCTATATTTTCAATTTGGGCATTTTAAGCACTCGCCTTGTCCGGCGGCATCTCCAAAGCCTGGAAACCATCCCAGAGCCAATTTCTACATGTTTGCAGTCCTTTTAAGCTTCAATCATGGTTAATTAGTCTAATTACCATAATTAATTAACGTATATCTCTGAAACTATCCATCGGAGCGCGTTTTTATTGATTCTCGACCCCCCCTCTGGGACCCCCATCGATACATAAAATTTCGAATACTTTGACACCAAACTTAACCTTTTAATCTTACAGGCCCAGGGGGTCATACGAAGCTCCCCTGTATTTTCATTTCGGGCAGTTTAAACACTAGTTTTACTGGAGCAAGGAGAGAGAGATGCTAACTGCCCGAGAACTCAGCGGAGAAGAAACCCGATGAATGGGTGAAGGGTGTTTAAATAGTACGGCTTTCCGCGCAGAGAGAGGGAAAATTTCTTTAGTTGTTTTATTGATTCAAGATTCGAATCATCGAAGTAGTGAGTGAGTCGAGATTCGAATCAGTAAAATGAGTCGAACCGCCCATCTCTACTGACCACTGCCTCCTAGATATAGAAAGCCTAACCACTGCTACGTCAATAAGCCTCTATGTCATCAGTTAACCTTCTATAGGTGACGTCATCACAGATTAAGTTTCATAAAGAAAAACTATTCGAAATTTCTGGTGAATTTACTCTCTCATTACAACATTTTAATGAATTGAGATAGAAAATTAATTTTACAAAAAAGAGCAGTTTTTAACTGTAACTAATTATATAATGTAATAAGGGAGTAAATCACAATAAATTGTTTTGTGTCACGAACATATTTTAATTTTTATCTTTCTCTGAAGATACCTTTTTAATATTTGTAGCACTCACCAGAAATATGAAATAGCTTTACTTTATGAAAATGAAAGTGTGGTGACGTCATTACTTAAGTCCTTATGATGGCATCTAAGCTTCAGCGCTCAGGCTTTCTGTATCTAGGTGGCAGTGCTCTGACTAACATTAGTTCCGTTATCCTGCTACAGCCGATAACTCGACGTACATTTGTTTCTAAATGTTCGAAAGTTTACGGCTTGTCAGTGGGCATTGATGTAGTCACGAGAAAAAAAATATCCGTGGGCGTGAAATTACACTACCGCGAAGACCAGTTCACAAATGCACGTCTTGGAACGATTCGTTTGCTAAATTTCTTAAATCTAGTGTAGCATTGTCACATGTACACAAGAGAAAAATAAAATAAATTTAACAAAAAAAATATCCAGAATATTATGACAACCACAAATTGAAAAGAGTAATAAAATATTAATGAACACATGTGCAAACTGGTTCTCCACCTTGTCTATTAAATGCCAATGAACCGAACTGTAAGACGGGTAGATTGCTTTCATAGAGTAGCTCTCGTATTGCAGTAGGTAATGGCGTTTAATGATACAATCTAGAGATGGGCGGTTCGACTCATTTTACTGATTCGAATCTCAACTCACTCACTACTTCGATGATTCGGATCTTGAATCAATAAAACAACTAAAGAAATTTTCCCTCTCTCTGCGCCGAAAGCCGTACTATTTAAACACCCTTCACCCATTCATCCGGTTTCTTCTCCGCTGAGTTCTCGGGCAGCTAGCATCTCTCTTTCCTTGCTCGGTTGAATTCAACTCTGACACACACAGTTTTGAGCAAATGAGTTCGTTCTCTTAACTTCCTAGCTCGCGCACTGTCTATAAGCAAGTAGTAATTGTAGGCGGAAGGGGCGGGGGAGGGATAAGACAAATACGAAACGTGAAAGCTTTACCGTTTTCAAGATTTCGATAAAATGTAAAAAGGAAGATCGAATTTATTATGCCGGAATAAATCAGATAGTTCGGTAAATATTGATTTTTGGCCCAGCCCTATGCCAACATGTGGAAATTTGCTCTGGGACGGTTTGAAGGCTTTGGAGATGCCGTCGTAGGGCGGTGCAAGTAAAACTAGTGTTTAAACTGCCCGAAATGAAAATACAGGGGAGCTTCGTATGACCCCCTGGGCCTGAAAAATTAAAAGGTTAAGTTTGGTGTCAAAGTATACGAAATTTTATGTATCGATGGGGTGTATAGCCTAGGGGGGGTCGAGAATCAATAAAAACGCGCTCCGATGGATATTTTCCGAGATATACGTTAATTAATTATGGTAATTAGACTAATTAACCATGATTGAGGCTTAAAAGGACTGCAAACATGTAGAAATTGGCTCTGGGATGGTTTCCAGGCTTTGGAGATGCCGCCGGACAAGGCGAGTGCTTAAAATGCCCAAATTGAAAATATAGGGGAGCTTCGTATGACCCCCTGGGCCTGTAAGATTAAAAGGTTAAGTTTGGTGTCAAAGCATTCGAAATTTTCAGTGTCGGTAGGGTGTTGAGTCTAGAGGGGGTCGAGAATCAATAAAAACGCGCTCCGGTGGATAGTTTCCGAGATATACGTTAATTGATTATGGTAATTAGACTAATAAACCATGGAGCTGTTTTTTCCGCGATCCGGCATCGTCATCAACGGAGAGAAAGCAGTAGCAAAAGCATCACAAGCTGGTATTGATCTCGGGATTTTCTTATCGCCGGCCTGTATTTTTTACTTTATCGAATTCGAGATTTCACTGAAATGAAAATGGGAATATCGGATATTTGATGTTGAAATAAAACCGATATGTCGATATTTATCGATTTTTGGCCCAGTCCTACTGAGGGGCTGCCGCCCCCCCCCCAAAATGGGACCCTTTACTTAGCTTACAATTGAACTTTATCTTTAAATTTGATACCCAGCCCACCCCGAAATAAAATCCTGGATATGACACTGCCAATAACACTAACTACGCCACTGCTTTAGACCCTATTTTGTATTTGTCTGAATTACGAAAGAAAATAAAATCATTCCCCTTAAACGACAAACAAGGTAAAAAAAATATCTTAAACGAAATCTGCAGCAATAAAGCGAAATGTTATTTTGCTTACTACAAAGTCCTTTTGTGGGAGCGCTTAATACCGCCCCTGTATCCTTCATTAAAAGTGACAAGCACAATCCTAACTTTATTTCATTCTATTTCCCTTCACATGAAAACCCGCCAACCATGTAAACTTAACGTATCCGGTTTTTTTTTTAATTTTTTATTTGAGGGTGGGGGCAGGGGGACATATATTGAAGATAAAAGTAGAAAAGGGATGTTTCATTAAATTTTAAACAAATAGTAAACCAGCCAGACAATTTGGAAGGAGGAAGTCCCACCCCTCCGAGAGAAAAAGGTTTAAACAACTTTGAGACACCCCCCGCTCTTCCACGAGCATTGGCGTAAATTGGCATGTAATTTTTGGATGGGGTGACAAAATGTTTCTGATTGTAGAAAATACCGTTTTTAAATAGCTCTGACACTTGAATTTTCTTAATTTTTTTTCGGGGGGGGGGGGTGATTGACCGCTCTTGCCCTTAGGAAGTAATTTCTATGCCCCCCGCCAAAAGCAAACGATGTTCGACCCACTCCACACACACAGACGGATAAAACTTTAAATCCGGACCACCAGAGATTTTCCCTTACTCTTTCAACTCTTTTCGACTCCTTTCGACTCTGAGTCGATAGAAGATCCGAAACACTAACGAATCTCAACAATCGCATACAATCACTGAAACATTTGAGATTCTACTGAGTTGAGATTCGTCGTACACAATCACCGAAACAGAGCGAAACACTGAATCAGTAAAGATTCGTTGCTGCACCAACTCAGTGACCAACTCACCCACTCATTTGCTTTTTCAAATCATCTATCGACTCAGAGTCGAAAGGAGTCGAAAAGAGTTGAAAAGAGTTGAAAAGAGTTGAAAGAGTAAGGGAAAATAAGTTTTCCTTCCCTTCGCACTTGGAATATTTCCCCACGGTTGAAGGCTTGAGATTCGAATCAGTAGATAGTGAGTGTAAAGACTGAGCCACTCAGTACCAAGATTCGAATCATTGATTCGAAACATCGAATCATTGGCCATCTCTAATACAATCATCTGCTCTTTTCTCGCTTGGAACCTGCGCAATTGCATGTATAGAACCCGGAAGTGTTTCTCGTGAAATGGTATAGTAGTCACCGCTTAATATAAGCATATTCGTTTTGAGCTAATATGAATTTGAATAAGCGGCTAATTTTTCCTTGTGTCAAACATTATTCTTACCCAATGAGGGTGTGTCATCTGTTGCCATCCTTTAAACTCGGAGACAAATTACTAATTAAGACGATTAATAGAATTAATACATACTATTAATTAATTTCTAATTGATTACATATAAGATTTTATCAATGTCAAGCAATTTTGAATTCTGACTTCGCGTTTTTTGACTGCGTTCACGACTGATTTCACGTTTTTTTTTTTTTTTTTTAATCCAATGAAGCTTTGTTAGTTCACTAATTTTTTTTCTCATGAAATAATACTATTGTAAGTTAAAACGACATTTAAAATATTATATTCATGAGACCTTTATGGAGTAATGTCATCCTATCCTTTAAAATAACGTAAGCAAGCCAAAGCTAAATAAGATATACCGAGTTAACATTTCTAACAAAGAAAAAAAAAAGGGAAAGTGACAAATAGCTAACGCTCTTTAAGAGCTATCATTTTCTACGCAGCAGTCCTTCACTTGGTAGGCTGTAGTGGAGTCTTTTTGTGCGGAAGTAATGTCTCACTTTAGCGCGTTATGTCTCGGAAAAGTGAAGTATTCTCCACTAAGCGGTCTCATAAAAAATGAGAAAGAGAAAGTAATATCTAGAATCCCTGGAATTAAATCTCTCCTTCATACAAGGAAAAGCGTTCGATTTTAATTTGCTGTAACAGTAAAAATTATTATATTCTATTAATGAATTAGATTTCTTATTTATGTTTTATTTATGTATCTATAAGCTGAAATTTCGGGCTCGGGTTTGAAAAACCCGAACCCATCTCTATCGTGTTTCTCTTCCTGACAAGTTCTTTTCTATGGGCAATTATTGAAACCCTTTTGTAATTGGCTGCCAGAAGAAAATTCTGGATTTTACTGTAGAGTTTTTTCTTTTGGTACTGTCCTTACTATAGGGTTTCCTTTTATTTTTGTCTAACAATGGCACTTTATTTACGGTTCCTTAACAGTAAAACTAATTGAGTTTGAACTATGATTTTCTGATAATTACTGTCATTTTTAAAAAAGAGTTTAATTATCCTTTTGCCTGCTCAACATATGAATTTCCTTTGGCAACGTGTGTTTCTGACGTCGCAAATTCTGCAAAGGACAGGCTTTTATTTAATCGTTTTCAGAAACATGCTCAATGCAAATTACAAAACTCATTAAAAATTGATTGTTTAATCACTGAGAACTATAATATTTATATCGGAAAACCAGGTTACCATTTTCTGTCATTATAAATTGCTTTGCTTTAACCAGAATCAAAATTAACCCATGAGTCCCACATTGTAGTCATGACCCTGACATCCGGATTCCAAGAATACTGATGTTCACCATACAATTACTCTTATGGCGAGTAACGACTCTAGAGCCAAGATCATACAATCAGAAGGTCAATTGTTCTGTTTCAATGAGATTTTCTATAAAGCTTTGCTATTAAGAAATAGTGGTTGTTTTAATTAATTATAACATAATTCTATATTGATTTACTATATTTCATAAAATGAATTCTGGTTGGAGTTTCCTAAAATGCCAAGAAAGATTCATGGGCAATTTTACTTGCATAACTTTCAAATTGCTTGGAATAAAACTTTTATAAAACTAGTAAGTCCAAAATTAATACACGAGAAGTGCCAGCAATCTCGAAATCTGACTTTTTAAGGTGAACTACGATATTCTCTGAAGTTGTAATAAAGTTATTTTGCCGCAATATATTTTAGTTATTTGGAATTTGTCTTCTTTAAGGACTATTTATCTTTCCAAGAAGTGTGGATTACATTGATAGAACCCATCTGAAAATGTGCCAATCTGTTATTTTGTAACCATTTTATTTCTGCTAATATTCATTCACTAGTGCAACAATATTTTTGCTAAACCGGATGTAAATTTGCTGAAACGCAGGTGATTTATCCCGTATTTTTGCATTGGAAAGTTATCGTTATCGGTAGTGTTATTTTCAAGGTAGTGTTATTCTTCCATTTGTTAAATCACAGTTAAAAAATCTCACACTTTTAATTAGACAAACATTCAATTACGACCTGTGATGAAAATAAATATTCTTGATGAAGAAAATAAACTTTCTTCAAAATTATAATGAGGTGTATTTCAATCTAGCAGTTCCAATAACGTTACCCTCAATGCCTAACCTTCATGCAAGGGAACTTGCGTTAGATCATTTTGAGCTTACGCAATCCAATTTTTCTAGTTCTTGCTATCAATTAGAAATTGCTTCATTCGTCCAAAGTGGTGACATTCTTAAAGAAGTCTTGCCGGCTTACGAACTGCAAAATCCTAAGTAGGTAAACATTGGGAGTAAAATCATAATTATGGATGCTCATTAACTTGTTTTCATGCTTATCCCTGCTTAATTTTTTTTTATAATGACAGTTAAAAGTTATTTTTAAAAAGTGGAACTGGAATAATAGTTTCTAGACAACTATTTCGTAGGTGAAGGCGAGGTAAGACAACGTATGTGGGGTAAGATGACGAATTCAGTATTTCTCTCAGCTAATCACAGATAGCAGCACGTTTCGGCTAGCATAACAAACCTTGGTGGTGAACTTAGAATAGCACTAGAGTATAGCCACCTGTACTTGCCGTATAGAGGAATCTATGAGCATAAGTTCATTTTCCAAGGGTGTTCGTCTTAATATTTGACCGTTTCAACGTAAGGAATCAAGATACTAAACTCTTTATACGTTCCCAGAAAAATATTTTCAATGCGCAACTTATTACGTACAAATTCCTACCCCGCACATAATTTTTAAAATACATTCTATCCAGCTTTCATTTCTTACCCGTTCTTAAGGGAACATAAGACGTTTAAAAAAAGGAAAAACAGTTAAACTTAGGTAGTTGAAATTTTGAGAGAAGTACATAAAAAAAGCAGAGGAAGAAATTGCCTTCGCTTCTATTATCAGGAATTCCCGTAACAGCTTCGAAAGAGAAATAGAAAAGGAATCTGGAAAGGTGACCTGTGCATTTAAATGCATTTTTTCTGTTTCTTATTAAAATTATTTGCTAATAAAGTGTTTATTCACAATTTAGTCAATTCACATTCCGGGGTTAGTTCGGCATCTTACCCTCTCCAGAAAATTACTTTTTTTCGGAGAATCGTTGTTCCGCCTCTTAAAAGCTGAAAAAGGCAATTGAAAAAATTCGTGGTGTACGGCAGGATATAAAAGAAGCTCTCATAAACATTTCAGTTCTTAGACTCTTTCATGGTGGTCAGTATAAATCATAGTTGCTTAAATTCACCATCTTACTCCGCCTTCCCCTATCTTTAATTCACGTTAATAAATCACGTTTCCCCTATAGCTTAGTTACGAAAGAGAAATTATAAAACTATCATAAAGCACTAGAATCATTATTACGGTGTACAATTTTTTAATTTACGCTCACGCTCGACCCTGAATAAGTATACTGCTATTCTGAGAAAAATTATGATATTTAAATAATACTTGTAAGCTGGGTGACCAGACTTCCTTTGGAAAGTTGCTGTCAATTTTCTATGAGGTCACTGTGAATCTTAGTCTATGTACCATCCTTAGAGATACGGACTCTTCTATCTTTTTAGGAGATATTTTAGAACTAATATTTAATTAACAATTTGCGCTAAACTGTTGCCAAAAATGTAATAAGAAATAAAACAATTTTTAAAATGTGGTTGAGAATCCCTTATTTCTGCCTATTTTTATAGTTTTTACAAATATAATGCAGCAACACTTTATTAAAAAGCAATTTTACGTATAGTTATTAAACTATATAGAGTTTTTTTTGTTGTTGTTCTGTCTTTACTATAGGGTTTCCTTTTATTTTTGTCTAACATTGTGCATTTTAGTTACGGTTTGCTAATTGTAAAACTAATTGAGTTTGAACTACGATTTTCTGATAATTACTATCATTTTTTTAAAAGAGTTTAATTATCCTTTTGCCTACTCAACATATAAATTTCCTTCGGAAACGTGTGTTTCTGACTTCGTAAATTGTGCAAAGGACAGGCTTTAATTCAATCGTTTTGAGAAACAGCACGCTGAATGCAAATTACAAAACTCATGAAAAATTGATTCTTTAATCATTGAGAACTATTATAATTATATCGGAAAAACAGTTTACCATTTTTTATAAATTGCTTTTGCTTTACACCGAATCAAAATTAACCTACGAGTCCCATATTGTAACAGTGTCATGAAACGTAACATCTGCAGCTCCAAGAATACTGATGATCACCATACAGTTTCTCATATCGAGAGTAACATTTCTGGAGGGAAGAAATTACAAATTAAAATAATTAACCCTTTTTCTCAAGGAGATTTTGTATAAAGCTTTGCTATTAAGAAATCGTGGTTGTTTTAATTAATTATAACATAATTCTGTATTGATTTACTGTATTTCTTAAAATGAATTCTGGTTGGAATTTCCTAAAATACCAAGTAAGATTCATGGGAATTTTTACTTGCATAAGTTTAAAATTCCTTGGAATAAAACTTTTATAAAACTAGTAAGTCGAAGAAAAATGCACGAGTGCCAGCAATTTCAAAATCTGTTTTTTAAGATGAACTACCGTATACTCTGAAGTTGTAACAAAGGTATTTAGTCCCAACATTTTCAAGTTAGTTATTAGGAATTTATCTTCTTTAAGGACTATTTGTCTTTACAAATAGGGTGGTTTACATTAATAGAACCCATCTGAAAATGTGCCAACTTTTTGGTAACAACTTTATTTCTGATCATATTTACTATTGCAACAATATTTTTGCTAAAGCAGATATAAATTTTATGAAACGCAGGTGATTTACCCCGTACTTTTTGCACTGGAAAATGATCGTTATCGGTAGTGTTATTTTGAACTCCTCTGTTTGTTCAATCACAGTTAAAAAATCTCGCATTTTTAATTAGACTAGCATTCAAATAAGTCCTGTGATGAAAAGAAATATTCTTGATGATGAAAAGAAACCTTCTGTAAAGTTATAATGTGGTATATTTCAATCTAGCAGTTCCAATAACGCTACCCTGAATGCCTAGTCTTCACGCAAGGGAACTTACTATAGCAAGTTCCCTTGCGTGAAGACTAGGCATTCAGGGGATGATTTGGAGCTCGTTCAATCCAATCTTTCTAGCTCGTGCTATCAATTAGAGATTGTTTCACTCGTCCGAAATGGTGACCTTCTTAAAGAAGTCTTCCCAGCTTACGAAATGCAAAATCCTAGGAAGGTAAACATTGGGCGCAAAATCATAATTATGGACGCTCATTAACTTGTTTTCATGCTTATCCCTGCTTAAATTTATTTTTATTTTATAATGACAGTTAAAAGTTATTTTTAAAAAGTGGAACTGGAATAATAGTTTCTAGACAACCATTTCGTAGGTGAAGGCGAGGTAAGCCCACATATGGGGGTAAGATGACGAATTCAGTATTTCTCTCTAATCACAGATAGCAGCACGTTTCGGTCAGCATAACAAACCCTGGTGGTGAACGTAGAACAGCACTAGAGAATAGCCACCTGTACTTGCCGTATAGAGGAATCTATGAGCATAAGTTCATTTTCCAAGGGTGTTCGTCTAATATTTGACCGTCTCAACGTAAGGAATCAAGATACAAAACTCTTTATACGTTCCCAGAAAAATATTTTCAATGCGCAACTTATTACGTACAAATTCCTACCCCTCACGTAATTTTTAAAATACATTCTATCCAGTTTTCATTTCTTACCCGTTCTTAAGGGAACATAAGACGTTTAAAAAAAGGAAAAACAGTTAAACTTAGGTAGTTGAACTTTGAGAGAAGTACATAAAAAAAGAAGGAAGAAATTGCCTTCGCTTCTATTATCAGGCATTCCCGTAAAAGCTTCGGAAGAGAAATAGAAAAGGAATCTGGAAAGGTGACCTGCGCATTTAAATGCAATTTTTCTGTTGCTTATTAAAATTATTTGCTAATAAAGTTTTTATTCACAATTTAGTCAATTCACATTCCGGTGTTAGTTCGTCATCTTACCCTCTCCAGAAAATTACTTTTTTTCGGAGAATCGTTGTTCCGCCTCTTAAAAGCTGAAAAAGGCAAATGAAAAAATTCGTGGTGTACGGCAGGATATAAAAGAAGCTCTCATAAACATATCAGTTCTTAGACTCTTTCATGGTGGTCAGTATAAATCATAGTTGCTTAAATTCACCATCTTACTCCGCCTTCCCCTATCGTTAATTCACGTTAATAAATCACGTTTCCCCTATAGCTTAGTTAGGAAAGAGAAATTATAAAACTATAATAAGGCACCAGAATCATTATTACGTTGTATGATTTTTTTTTAATTATGCTCTCACTCGACCCTCAATAGGTATACTGCTATTCTGAGAAAAATTGTGATAGGTAAATAATACTTGTAAGCTGGGTGACCAGACTTTCTTTGGAAAGTTGCTGTCAATTTAATATGAGGTCACTGCTTGTAAATCTTTGTCTGTATACCATTCTTAGAGCTAAGGCAACACCTCCTAGATATACAATGCCTGAGAACAGAAACTTTTACGTCATCACCAGGTCCACCAAATTGACGTCATCACACATTTATTTTCACAAGTAAAAGTATTCAAAGTTTGTGGTGAATTTATTCCCGCATAAAACATTTTAATGATTTAAGATAAAAAATTTAGTTTTACGATGAATAGGAAATTTTAACTATCACTAATTATATAATATGCTATAGAAATAGGTCATAATAAATTATTTTTTATCAGAAAGGTATTTTAATTTTTATCTTCAACTTAAGATATTTATAAAATTTGTATCATTCACCAGAAATTTTAAATAGCTTTACTTTCTGAAAGTGCCGACCGAGTGGTATGGTGGGTAAAGCACCGCACCCGGGTTGCAGGTAGGGATGGGCTTAATAGTGATTTTCGCGTATCGGTGAAAAGAGTGATTGCTACTCTGGAGTAGCAGTGATCCCTAATGGTGATTGAGTACTCGTTTACTCTTTAGGTGATTGTCACGGATAAAAGGCTCTTTCGCCGTTTACTTTTAGATGTGCTCGGCGAGAGGAGGTTTTCTGTTACTGGTTTCGCTTCGAAGCGGTATGGGAGTGAGGAGGTTGTTTCGTTCACGCACAGACACCGGCCTGTATTTGGCCTTTTATTTTTTTTTTCTTGATTGTCGGAGCAAATTTCTCCTTTTCTGGAATATGTGTCACAGTAACTATATGCCAATGCTCAAGTTATTACGTACGAATTCATACCTCACACACAATTTTAAATATACATTCTATCCAGTTTTCATTTCTTACCTGTTCTTAAGGGAACATTAGACATTTAAAAAAAAAAACAATTAAACATGGGTTGTTGAAATTTTGAGAGAAGTGCATAAAAAAGCAGAGCGAGAAATTGTCTTCGCTTCTATTATCAGTATTATCAGGAATTTCCGTACAAGCTTTGCAAGAGAAATAGAAAAGGAACACAATAAGAGAAAGAGCTAAAAAGACAAAAAAGATACACTAAAACTTTCTTCAGCTACTTCCACGAATTTTCACAGGAAAAAAATTTGTCCCAATTTCAATATTTGAAGGCTGAATACCAATATACACGATCGTGAGTAAAAGTCCATTTAATTCATCTAACTGCTTTATTCTGTACACAAAATGCAGCTATCATTAGCTCTACTCAGCATGGCTGGAGTGGGTGTCATGTGGAAACACAAGCCTCCACATATTCAAGCCCAGACCCACATTTCAAGCCCTCTTTCACTAAGATTGTCCCTTACACCTTCCCACACAAATATGGATTCTATATCTATGCGCTTTCTATCGAAAAGTGATTACGATTTTAAGTCTTTAAAAGATTGAGCTGAGAGAAAATCCTCCCACAATCCGATTTCTGAACTGAGAGTGCTAGCAGACGCGTGGTAAAATAAGCAAGTGAATCGTACTTGGGTTTCCTATTTTGCTATCTTTAATGAGCCGTACTCAGAGAATAGAAAACTGGAGAACACTTTCAAATTCAAAACACGTTGGAAACCACACGCAAGGATGAACCATATGAATTGCGGCATGAAGATGCTTATAGAGGCTAGACTTGTTCTTCTTTAACGCCACATTGGGCGATTGGTAAGTGGAAACTACAAGTGAAATTTACTGTCGACATACTTTTTACAAACCCTCTCGGCTTAAAAAAAATTTGCCAAAATTAGTGGATGTGGATGCAGTGGAATAATCTGCATTATAGCAAGTACTGTTTTAAATGATAAAAGAGAAACACTCTCATGTGATATGTCATTCCAGAAATTTTCACAAATCATAAATTGCACCTATATGCAGCGTATGTCAGTTAACAATACGTACAATTGCAGCTTCTATTAAGCTATGTACCAGGTTTTTTTTAATGTAACGATGGAAACAGAAATGAGCGAGGAAGTACTCCATAGAAAACTATGGAAAATTAGATGCTCAAAAGATATGCGTATGAGATTTCGCCACAAGTATGCTGCTGTGACAAATTAGGGTTACCAAAGCGTTATCTGTCTTATATCTAATGTATGGTCCTACTCTCTCCCAAAAATTTTCATTGCTTAAGAAAGTAACACGCGGGTTCAATGTTCCTCTTATCAGCATGTCCTACTCAGAATTCTGATTCTGAATTCAGAATATTGAATTTATCTATGTATTAAAGGCAGACTTTTGATATTTTAGATTAAAAGACTCTGGAGGAGATAACAGCAGAGGAGATGTCCAGATTTAAATCTGGAGGAGATAACAGCAGAAACAAAAAAAGTAGGAAAAATACCTAATAACGACTGAAATTTTGTAAAATCACCGAAAAGTCACTGTTTTTTTAAGTCACTGAAGGAAGAACTGGCATTCAAATTTTTCATGAAAAATCACTGAAACAGTGAAAAAGTCACTGATTCTGGTCACCCTGCTTGTACTGATATCGTTTATTTGAAAAGACAATGCTAAATTTTTATGAAAAACAGTCTATATTCTGACCTTCTAGTTCTGCACGGTGCAGTAAATGGACTTTAAAAAAAAAAGCCAAAACGGCTGTGGTGAGAAGAATAAGTATTAGTATCAAACATAGGTAAAAAAACAACGGAATTTACTAATATTACGAATCTTCTTTTTTTCATAAGCAAAGGATACTATTATACAACTATTGAAACCAGGGGCGTAGCCAGAAATTTTTCATAGGGGGGGGTGACGACTACTACAACTCATATATGTATACGTGTGTGTGATAATGTAAAGAATATACATTTTGTATGGCAAAAAATTCCTCATGGAGGGGGTTATGACCCCCCTAACTCCCCCCTTGGCTACGCCCCTGATTGAAACTACAAACGATCAAAAATTATGATATATAAAAACAATTAAGAACTAACAGAAAAGTTGTATTTGACATATTTGGAGTAAATTCAAGGGCTTTTTGTGGGACCTAACTGCAATTTTAAATTTCTCTCCAACTTTTTTTTACAAACTTTCTATGCATATACATATTTTTTTTCTCGCCGAGAGGCGAATTGAACAGAACAGTGACAATTGACCAACCCCAATGCACGCTTAAAAGAAAAGCTTTAGTTCCGGTACGAATGTCTTCGTTAATACAGCATAACCAATTTCAAAAAACACGAAAGATAACATTTTTTCATAGCTATATAGATTTTAACTGAAGGACCGACATTTGTCTTCCCTGTGCAGGCGTAGTGCCATACTTATTTTAACTGAATTTTGAATACGAAATACTCTTCTTTTCAAAGTATCAGGAAATCTCTTATAATACATACATGGTTCTTTCTAGCTGGACTTTGGTTCTAGCCTCGAAGAGCGGGTAAAGGACAAATTCGTCACCGGAATGCGACCTGGCCGTATCCCGGACCGTCTTTGTGAAGAGAAGCTGACGACGACTCTATCTACTTTGCTCGAATCGATTCAGTCGTAGATTTTAACTGAAGGACCGACATTTGTCTTCCCTGTGCAGACGTAGTGCCATGCTTACTTTAACTGAATTTTCAATACGAAAATACTCTTCTTTTCAAAGTATCCGGAAATCTCTTATAATACATACATGCATGATATTCTGTGCGGTAAACTGCGTTCTTATGAATGTTACTAACTTAGGCATGCGTCCAGCTTGGGCAAACTTAAACGCAATAGGACCCGAACCACCAGGTTAACAAGAATCAGTAACTGTCACTGTTTCGGTGATTTTGGATGAAAATTTTGAATGTTTGTTATTTTTTTTCAGTGGCTTCAAAATATCACTGACTTTTCAGTGATTTTACAAAATTTCAGTGGCTTTTCAGTGATTTTACAAATTTCAGTACTTTTTAGATATTTTCAACTTTTTCTTTTTATTTTTCGTTTTTAATTTTTTTTTTAATTCCGCTGTTATCCCCTCGACATCTAGTGAATTTTTTTTATTCTAAAACATCGTAGGTCTCTATTAAAACATCGATAGAATTCATATTTTGAGTTCAGAATCAGTCTGAGTAGGACTTGCCGGCAGCTAGCAACATTGAAACCTTGTGTTATGCCATTTTTTTTAAAAATTGAATTGGTATACCAAATGAGAAAAAGGTTTCCATTTGAGAATCAGATTCTCAAAAATTTGAATTTTTTGAATCCCCAAGCGGAAAAGCCAACCATTTTACTATTGCCTCAACGTTTCCAAACATAATCGAAAATGAGGATTTATTATAGGAACTTGATTCTCAGTGGAGGAAATTCTTTTATTCAAGACTTCTTACATACAACATAATATGTAGGAGTTCTTTGTTATTGCGGATTTAACGATGAACAAAGATGCAGAAATCTTAACAACTGAAAAATATTCGGGAGGGTAAGGCTCATAAAAAACAGCATGGGGAAACCCAAGCATGATTTAATGGTTTATTTTACAAAAAATTTTGCTTATGCTCCCAGTATCGAATTTTTTCTCAGTTTTACTAAAACTGAAAGTTGTAATCGCTTTTACGTGGAAGGCGCAATAACTGCAATCTTAGTAAAAGAGGCCTTGAAATCTGTGGGTGTGATCCAAAGAAAACACTGTGGCGGGGTTGTGGGCAAAGTTTATCTCAACATATGGTTACAATGGAAAGTACAAAAGTGGTTGTGGAAAGTACAAAAAAGCAGAGACGAAAACGGCTTACAAAAATACAGGGGAGGCCCTTGCCCTATGCTGCCGACGTCCATGGTTGGGACCTAATGTTATTATATAACACCCATTCCATCCACTCTACGCGAGTACTCCATTTTCTATACGAAGGTAAGCATATAAGGATTCTCCAGACTGAATAATACCTGTTTGTTGTTATTTAAAATATAAGTAATGTTTCACTTAAAGCATTCTTAAATCTATATATATAAAAGAGGAGAGTTTGTTTGTTTGTTTGTTCGCTATACACGTCCAGACATTTCGACGGATCTGGACCAAATTCGGCATGCTGACTAAATAGGACAAGAGAAAGCTAATGCCGTAAAAATGAAATTAATCGGATTAATAGTTTTTGAGTTATTTTATGTTTTGTAAGGTTTTTGGCCATTTTTCTCGCATTTTACGTTATTGCGAGTTAAATTTTTGTCCTAATACTATATTTTTTATATCATCGGAAACTACAGAGTTTTCTTTTTCAAATTCAATTTGTTACAAAATTGTACTTACATTTGCCGATTTTTGGGAATTTTTTAAAGGAAATCCTGTTTCGAAGAAAATGTACTGCTTTAAAAAATATGCTATTTTAAAACTGTCGCATCGAAAAACCTAACGGGCAAAAACTTTCCATCTTTTTACAGCTGATTAAACATTTATTTCTCCCTCATTTAAATTTTGAACCGTGCAGAAATGTTTATTAGATTTTTTTATATGATTTTTTTTTTTTTCTGAAAACATCGCAGGTTAAAATAACCTTCCGTGATTGAAGAAACAGCAAATTTTCCCCCTTTCGTCCTGTGTCATGTGTGAGGTGTGGTGTGTAAGTGTGGATGAAGGTTGCCAAGACAACTGACGTCGTTCTTTTCATATGGTTTACGTTCTCAAGGTCGTTCTAGCATTTAAAAGCAGAATCCGTCAGAATTAAACATGCGGGATTTATTTGAAATCGTTGCATTAGAAGTATGACTCCTGGAGAATTTGAAGATAGTATTTTACACGGATTATCAATTCCTCGAGAAGATAGTTACTAATTAATTAGAGCCTCATAAAATAGTTATAAATAAATTAAACCCACTGCGAACATTACATGTAAACAAACTTGGATTTTTAATAAAATAATTATAAAAACCTGGATTTTTAATTCATCTATCATTATTTAAGTTCTTATCTACTGTATATATGCCCAATGATTTGCTTCCAGTGATTCTTACTGGATTTGAAAAAAAAAATAATTAGTTTATGAGGTGCGCAGGTATTGGTGATAAATGACTATTAAAACACAACAGGTAGAAGGAGAGAAACACCTAGCCACGTCCAATTCTCGGGAACCTCTGTACGCTGGCAAGTCCACTGTTCATTTCCTTTTTCTTTCTTTTTTTTTTCCCTCGTTGCTGCGGGAAGTCCCGTGTACCTTTTTTTTTATCATTGCAGCGGGAGGATTCACATTCCTTCCCTTTACAATCTCATACCGACGACTAGATTCTATTTGTTTTTAGTAGTTGCTTAGGTATTAGCAATAAAAGACTGTTAGAACACAGACAGGTAGAAGGGGAGAAGCCTAGCCACGTCCAATTCCCGGTAATCTCTGTAAGCTATCAGGTGCCGTGTTCTTTTTGTTCGGCTCACTGTACCTTAAAAATTGCACTTAAAATGCATAGAACATGCAACTGAAGATTTCGGGTACTCAGCAACTCTGTACCATGCAGACTGACTGAGAGGTATACTATGGAGTACCTGCACTCGAGGTGCTTATCTCCAGTATGTGGAAGGATCAATGAGTTTTTTTATCATGTATTTAAAAACAATCCTTAGCATGGCACGCTTACTACATTTTTAATATAAAAAACACTGTTTGCAAAAAGTGGTGAGTTAAATTCTGTACATGTCGGTTGCTACCTGAATATAATCAAATGTAAGAAAATTAATGCCTAGTTCTCAGTACTACGCACATGATGCAAAAAAAAGGTTACTCCAATCTATTGTTACACTGACTCCGCACAATCTTATACTGGGATTTCAAAGATCTCGTCGACTATTAATTCTACATTTTTTCCTTGTCTCGGGACCTGCTGTGAACTTAAACATGGGAAAATCTCTTTCGATTTTGTTTACAGAGTTAAAAGTCGCTCATCGAGCCATTTTAAATCTCCCAAAAACGGGAAAATGTAACTAGTGGGCCTACGCTGCACCATGGCTGGTTTTCTCTATACGTGAACCAAAATGTGAGACGAATCAGCTCCTCTATATTGTATCCTTAGCTCTCACAATACCCGAACAAAAATGTCGGATGAGTTAGTTCCCCTACATTGTAGACTTATATAGAACTAATGACTAGGTTCACCCACGGGATTTCTCTATCGAAATATCATCTTAAAAATGCGGAGCAAAGTGTTCCGCTGTCTGCCATTTCATAAGTAGAAGTTGCGACCTTCGATATTCAGCTTTTGAAGCTAGTGGCAGTAATTTATTATAATCATAAGTAGAAGGGGCAAGTAAAACTGCTAACACATAACTAACTACTTTTTCTGAAATGTAATTTCTTCTCAATTTCTTAGTAGTAGATCGAATTGGAATACGTGACTCTAAAACCAAATATTAATTATCGGTTTACAGCCGGTGTTCCTCAAGTTCTGCAAGGGGGTTCGCGAATGCAATATTCTAGTATATAAGGACTACAAAAAGAGTTCATCAAATTCTCCGGATTTCAGAAGGGGCTCGCAGGAGCATAGGGGGTGAGAATAACTGCTCTAAACCAAACATGGTGATCGGATATTTTTTTTAAAAGCAAAAATCAGTGTTTGTCACTGTTATTGGTGGCTAATTCACCGTTTTTCACTTACCCATCCGAAAACGTAGCTTCATAAAATACAATCGATTAGAACAATCATTTAATGGTATTTTACGTATATTTTAATTTGTTTTGTAAACTATTTTAAGAAAAAAGTGACCATCACAAAATTTGTATGAAAATTCACAAGATAGACGTTGAAATTAAAAGATAAAACAGATATTGAAATTGAAAAAAAGAAATAGTTTTCGTTAAAATACTGCCCTAGAAAAAATGTCTTGCCGACTCCGGCTTTGTTAAAAAATATTTTAAGTATAGTTATACAACTATAATCCTAAAAATTTTAATTATAAATCCTAAAAATTTTAATTATCCTAATCCTAAAAATTTTAATTTTGTTCAAGTATTTCAACGCTTTTCCCGGGAAAAAAAATCCTGAACGAATTTCTGTCATTGAAGGAAGAGTACCAGTAGGCATGCGCATGACAACGATTACATATAATTTATAAATGCTTTTTATTCAGTGAAACATTATCTATATTTTAAACAACTACAAACAGGTATTATTCAGAGTCTGGAGAATCATCATATATGTTTGCCGCCGTATACAAAATGGAGCTATCACGTAGCGTTGATGGAATGGGAGTCATATTATAACATTAGGCCTCATCATGGACGTCGGCAGCATAGGGCAAGGGCCTGAGGGTAGAAAATGTCCAACGGTTATATTATTAGGTTGTAACGAAAGTTTCCCGCCACCGTAAACATCGTCAGAACACAGTTCGCGTTGGCATATTTGCTCATATTTTGTCAAACGATTTTTGGCATTTGAAAGAAAGAGACTTGCTTTATAACACTGTGTTATGAAATCTGTAAAAAAAATATAGTTATCATTAAGTACAAGGTGCGTCAAATGGAACTATCACTCTGGAGGATTGGAACCATCATTTACTTCCAGTTCTGTTGCAAAAAGTCAGCTACAGAATATCAACGAAAAATGAGTACAGCTTTAAATACTATTGTTGCATCACGTGACACTGTGCAGGTTTGGTACCGAAAGATCAAAAAGAGTTATCTAAGGAGTTAGAAGTTAGTTTTTCAAGCAGATTTGGCGGAAAACTTTCGTTACAACCTGATAATATGGTCATTCCTTGTGTCACATACAGTAACAATAAATTTATTTGACCATGAAAGTACTTTCTATAACTAATTTTGAACGGAGTTTCTTGTGAATCCAAAGCTACCAACCGTTCCGTTTTTGTCGTAACATTTTTCACCACTAATTTTTCCTTCGCAATTCAATTTTAAAATAAGTCCATACGTTTTACTTAAACAGATACCGTTCAAAAGTAATTGTGCGAAATGTTCTGATAAAAACGGAACGGTTGGCAGCTGTCTGAATCTCTTAAAAATATACGGAATTAACGCTACTTGTATCTCGTTAATATAAACCCATTCCGTTAAAATGCGTTTAAAGCAAGATTTGAATCAGACCCTATTTCTGTAACAAAATCAAGTCCAATAAAAACTGTAACATTAAAAGTCGGCAAAAACCATACGTTCATATTTGAAGAGATTCACAAAGCTGTTCATCTTTCAATTGAGTAAATTCCTGAAGGATGGCACATTGCAACTGAGTAAACATCAGAATTAAATTAAAATGCCGCAGGCTGTGTAGATTTTGAACTGCAAGTCAGCGCACGCCAATCGATAGACACCCGGGCCAGTTTATCATCACAAGTAAATTTTATATTAACTCCACATTGTCTTTGTTTTTCAGTGAGCAAAACATTTTTTAAATTGGTTTTTACCCGTTTGATATTAATTCTAAAGTTTTTAATGAATTTTTAAAAGATGTTCCGCTTTTATTTGTCTATTAATTTTCCAATTTCAGTTTTGAAAATATTTGAATGAGTAATAGGATTTTTTAAAACAAATCTAACTAGCAACCAGTTCTTCAGGCTGGTACATTTATTAAAATTTAAGATTAATATTTAATTACGTTCTAGGATGTTATGTTTAAAACGAGAAACGTTAGACGCGATTACATGCTTAGTGAGATGTTCAAATTTTCTTTTGGGGATAACGCCCCCATGAACTTGAAATACTAGTTCTCCGAAAACCTTTCTCCATCTTTAATGGAACGCACCAACTTTTTTCTGCAATAGCGAATACTTAAATTACATCTTAGATTAAGTTTTTTTTGTCCGAATTCTAATAACATGCGATTTGCTATATTTTAGTAAAAATTAACTTTTTACAAAAAGTCGTTATTTTAAAAGATGAATTTTTTATTATTACTTAAGTTTCATTTAAAAGTGTAGAAAATGTCCAGATTGAGATAATTATAGGTATCAAGCCAATGCATGTTTGTTAAAGAAAATATATGTGAATTATATAAGTAAACATAAAATTTATTAAAAATATAATAAATAATTTCCTTTTAAACTTTCACTGGAACCGAAGCTTTTCTGTCGAGCGTATCTTTAAGAAAGATTTTTCTTTATTTTAACTGTCGGAAATCTTAATTCGTTCTTTTTTTTTTATGTATTCTTGAAATTTAAACAATGCACAAAGTTGCCAGCTGCTCCTGAATATCACTAACCAATTTTTTAATAGAGTGATTTTTTGATTAAAATATATCAAATTCGCTAATTAAGTATGAGGATACAATTCTAAGTAAAAAAAAATTTTTTAAAAGAATTACTATTTTTAAAGAGTGGTTAATTAATACAGGAGAAGTTAGCAACTCTGCTATGTAGCAAAGCCTGGGATTTGTATTTGAATGGCTGACCTTTAAAAACGTTAAGCGTAATTTGATAGTTTTTAATTGAATACTGATAAAAGTACATATTTCTTGCCGTTTATTAAATTATAAGTTTTAGAGTACAATTCATCCAATTATTTCGTTTTAAGAATGATATGACATCAGAGTAACAGGTGATGACGTCGAATCTCTTTTCCTTTACATGAAAAGTAGAACCGTTATGGAGAAACAACGTAGTCCTACTTCTAAAAAAAATAGCTAATATTAAAGTGCGAAGATTCATCCAATCTTCTATATCTGTTAGATTTTTTCGCCCTTAATAGAACCAACGCCTCGTATATATAGAAAGCCTTACGATTCCTATGTTACCAACCTTTAACGTCATCATTTGCCCTACATTTAAAAGTTTTATTTTCATAATATAAAGCTATTAAAAATTTCTGGGAAATACAACAAGTATTAGAAAATATCTTATAAAAAATATTAAAATTAAAATATCTTTCTCACACAAAATCATTCAGTATGATCTATTTCCTTATCTCGTTATTTAATTAGTTATGGTTAAAAACTCTCATTTGTCGTAAAATTATATTTTTATCACAAATGCTTAAAATATTGCCAATCATAGGTAAATTCACTATAAATTTGTAATAGCTTTAATTTTGTCAATATCAAACTTTTAAATGTAGGCCAAATGATGACGTCAAAGCTTGGTGACGTAGTAGTTGTAAGGCTTTCTATATCCACCACCTCCTAGATAGACAAGGCCAGAGAATAGAAGCTTTTACGTCATCACTAGGTCCACTAAAGTGACGTCATCACACATTTTATTTCACAAAATAAAACTCGTCAAAGTTTGTGGTGAATTTACTCCCGCATAAAACATTTTAATGATTTAAGAAAGGAAATTTAATTTTACGACAAATAGGAAATTTTAACTACTAATTATATAATATGATATAGAAATAGATCATAATAAATAATTTTTTATCGGAAAGATATTTTAATTTTTATCGTTAACGTAAGATATTCTCTAAAATGTGTATCATCCACCAGAAATTTTAAATAGTTTTACTTTGTGAAATGAAAACTGTGATGACGACATCTTAGAAGACCTATTGATGATGTAAAATCTTTAGTTCTCAGGCCTTCTGTATCTAGGAGGTGCTCATAGAACACGCATTCAAAACCTTCATAACTATCAATTTCAAATGTGGTTCAAACATAAAGAAAAGATTTGTAAAATAACCATAACAGCTTTTAAAAAATCTGAAAATTTACTAGCTCGTTTGTTGTAAAGGCTGCATTACCTTGAAGAGACGTAGTTGATACGTATTGGGTAACAGTTGATTTTTAGCGAGTTTTGATTTAGTTAATAAATTTTTAAATTTTGGGATAACACATTTTTAAGCATTAAATGAATTAATATTTAAGTTTCCAAAAAAAAAAAAAAATGCATAATATATGGTACCAGCAATTGAGTAACATATCCCTCATTTTCTAAAAGCAATTTTTTGCCTTTCCGTCGTGACTATAATCAGGTATAATTCGACATATAAATATTT
Source organism: Cheiracanthium punctorium (assembly GCA_038373885.1). Taxonomy (NCBI): domain Eukaryota; kingdom Metazoa; phylum Arthropoda; class Arachnida; order Araneae; family Cheiracanthiidae; genus Cheiracanthium; species Cheiracanthium punctorium. The sequence goes on from JAWZYV010013962.1 coordinate 192,122, forward strand.
TTGTGTTGAAGAAAATGAGGAAGATTTAGAAATACAAACATGTGGCGAAAAAAACCACGACATTGAATTATACTTTGTTGCCTCGCTACACACATTCCGACAAATTGAATTATTATGTTTATTTTCTTAGTGGTGTTTTTCACAACTATCATTTATCATTTAAATGCTGTTTTCTAGAAAAACACCGGGACTGACATCAGTGAAAGAGTGCCAATTAAAATTGTATAAATAATAATTGCATGTTTTTCACAAATAGCAATTTGCTTATAAATTTTTAATGTCACAGGTAATCAGAAGGAATAAATATGCGCCATAATTCTCCAATTTCATATAGATGTTACGGATGTTGTGTTTTGTGCAAAACAACTGAACTGCAATTACCACTCCGTTCTTATGATGTGATCTTATTTCCGACATTGGCGGTGTTCGAAACTTAATTTCTAAATAGGTTGCTTTTGTATGCTTATTCAGTACGCAAGTCAAGTTTTAAAAGAGTGTGTATATTTCATTCTCACGTTAATTGAGTGTGAACTATTTTAAGAAACTGTAGTCAACTCCGTAGATTTTTTGGGATTTCTTAATGCAAATTTTTAAGTTTTAGGTTAATTTTAAAATTCGGACTTCCTATAAATAAAAATGCTAAGTAAATATTAGTGGTGGCAAATCTCCCGAAAAAATCGGGAGGGTTGGCAGCTATGCGTTGTCTTTCACTGCTGCGTACGCTGTTCAGTGTTAACTTGTGTTTTATGATGTATGCGCGATTTGGATTGTCAAAAAAATCGTCAATCACTGTGATTACGATAGATGTCATAGTCATATTGATTACGATGGTTGAAAGATATTTTGGAGAGAAAAAAGCTGTGTAACATTGTATAAAATAATTAAAATTCAAAGCAAATTTCATGAATATCAGGTAATTTCCATGCGTAAATACATCGCTTTTGTGGGACTATATGACTGCTAGATCATTCTCTATCTTATACTTCGTACTTTCAACTTTCCAAAGGAGTTTCCTAGTTACATACTAATCAAAACGTCAAGCGTGATACTGTCCAGTCCAGTGAATGGTACTGGATAAGTATATTTTGTTATGTTAGGTCAGAAGCATCAAGATTAGTGACAGTCTACTTCTGTGTATTCTGTTTCGTTTTGAAGAAAGCATTGATGGGACTGAAAGAAATGTTCATCTATAAAGGTTCAAGAATCTAATAATTGCGTACAACGATTCTATAAGCATTACTGTTGCGATTAACGATCTATTTACTGTGCGATATTCCTTTGCTGCTTCAAATCACTAACACATGTGTTTATTCAAACGTACTCTCTTATTTGTAACGGTTCGTTAGATCTTACTGCTTTGCAGCGAGTTTCGTCCTCAGCCTATAGCTTTTTTATATTTTTAAAATGTTTGCTGGTCTGCTTCATCCTTCAAAAACTCAGCGTCAAAAGTAAAACAATTAATAGACGAGCTATTGTTCTATGCAAATAGTAACTACTGCACGCGTAAACTTTGTTCTGATTTCCAGGGATTCACTGTACTTGATTACGTTGTTATTGACAAAAGTCTTATTCTGTCTGCAATTGGCGTACTCTTGGCGTAGTGTGCCATGATTGCTACTTTTACCATAACATCAGCCGGGAATCAGACGCAACAGAATACATACATATTTTATTTTCATGATGCGGAAAATGTGAGTAATAAGCACTATCTTCATGACGTTGCAAAATTCTTGGAGTCTAACCCTTCAAGCGTTCAAGGCTAGATGTAAAATTTGAATCACACACATTAAGATAAACGTTTAATTCGGAAATCGAGAAAAAAAACGCTTTGTAAAGCGTTATCGCACTTTGTAAAGCGTTAAGCAATATAAGCACTTATCGTACGAAAGTAGATGGTATTTTAACTTGACTGAAAACAAGTATAGACTCTATTCCTCTCTTATACTTTGAATTTTACTTTAGATTATGAAAATAAATTGAAAACGGTGTTCAATCTCATTAGTGCTCGAAACTGTCAAGCTTTCACGAGTGGATTTGATTCAGAGAGCTTCAGTAAAATGTTTAATTTAGAAATATATAAAGCAGTAAAATAAAAAGGCAATAAATTACATTTAGATTAGGTGCATGATTTGATGTGGGCACCTCGGCATCTGGTCATTGAAAGTACGGAGAGCGTTTGGTCGTGGACGCTATGGTTAGCGGTGGTAGTTCCGTGAATCCTATCACTGCCACCTAGATACAGAAAGCCTGAGCGCTGAAGCTTTGACGCCATCATTAAACCCTCAAGTAATGACGTCACCACACTTTCATTCTCATAAAGTAAAACTATTTCAGATTTCTGGTGATTGCTACAAATATTAAAAAGTGTCTTAGGTGAAAGTTAAAAATTAAAATACGTTCCTTACACAAAACAATTCATTGTGATTTACTCCCTTATTACATTATATAATTAGTTACAGTTAAAAACTGCTCTTTTTTGTAAAATTAATTTTTCTATCTCAATTCATTAAAATGTTGTTATGAGAGAGTAAATTCACCAGAAATTTCGAATAGTTTTACTTTATGAATTTTAATCTGTGATGACGTCACCTTTAGAAGGCCAACTGATGACAAAGAGGCTTGATGCCGTAACAGTGGTTAGGCTTTCTATATCTAGGAGGCAGTGATCCTATTAGCTCTCCTAGCTCAAGAGCAGGAACTGTTTGAAATGCTGCAGACCAAACTTTAGGACGCTAGCGAAGTGGCGGGCCGTATAATTAGAAATTATATGGAAGTTTGAAAGGTTCATAAGAGTTTTACAGGTGTTTTGATACGTTTCCTGGGCTGGATCAAAAGCAATATCCCACTCGAGGGCCGGGGGTTGCCCGTATGTGCTCTAAAGGTTCGAAATAGTTAATTCCTTGATTACGACCGTGTCCATCAAGTGAACCATTTGAACTAATCTACCCTCACGCTTGCAGCTAAAATCGAATTAATTTATTTATATCATTTTCTAATTTCTGGTGATGAAAGATATGATTAACTTCACAGAAATTTTCTGAAGGTGTTACGGAAATAATAATTTTTTTTTAATTTCCTTTAAACACATTATAGTTCTATACAGGGTGAATCTAAACTCTTGGGCAAAACTTTAAGTGGTGATAGGGCACACAATGAGGAAACGTAATCACATAGCAGTCTGCGGTGAAACGCAGTTTTAACTTAACGCAGTTTTAACTTGCAGTTTTAACCCGATAATAATCACTTTTGGAAAAGCATTGAAGTGTCCGTCTAATTTCTTAACCAAGTTTCATAAGCAATAGGCTCGTCTTCAAAAATTTCATCCATGAAATAAAATAAACTTTTTAGTCTATCCATTTTAGTCTTCTTTTTTTGAAGAAAAATACATTAGTTTCTGACGAACAATGGTCGGCAAGTGCACTGTAGTTTCGGCACTTTTTCCGAAGTGATTATTAACAGCTATACGGAGAGGACGTTGCCGACCCCACATTGCTATGTGATTCTGATTCCTAATTATGTGCCCTATCACCCCTTAAAGTTTTGCCCAAGAGTGTAGATTCACCCCGTATATAAGAACATTCTCCATTTAATTACTATGTAATTGAAATGCTAAAATTGAATTATGTTTGTCTTCTTTTGGTGGGTCTAAAACAAGGATAATTAGATAGATACTTTCAGTGTGCTTTCATACCCCTTTACGACCTGACACATCCAAATCTGTAAGTGATCTACATTGTTTTAATTAAGATACTCGTGTTTATGTCGAATTTCCTATGTCGGTTCCATATATCAAATAGTGTTCGTTAGTAAATCATATTCAGAACAATTTAATAGCTTCTTCCGATATGTATGTTATTCGAAAAACATAATTAGTATTTAAGAAAACTGAAAAACGGAAGTTTTGTTTCACATTCAAATTATATTCTGGGAAACTATACCAAAACTATCAGGTCTTAAATGGATATCTCTTTTCAGTTCTACACGATACACAATTCCTGGAAAACTCTTATCTCTTTTGTTCGAACGGATTGTATGCACTTTTAAAACAGCAAATCCCTTCGTTACAATTACGCAATCCAGATAGAACTCCGTCCATAACCTGAGATAGAGCTTATTTTAATTGCACTCAACCTAGCGATCGAGTTTTTTTAATACAGTGAACTTACTTTTATGGAGGAAAAATCCTGAATTGATTGAAAGTTTTTTATCAACAATTTCTCTTTTGTAAATTTACGGTGGCAATTTTTTAAATTGCATTTCAATGAATTTTTCGTTTTACTCATTTTAATGTATTGGAATTAATATTAAGTTTATGATACCCATTAAGGACCCAGTACAGTTCTACATGAAAGAAAAGTCTTCAAGAAGCATTTTTCTAACAGTGCTTTATGTAAATTTTATACCAAATTTTAACTACTCTTGTATTTTTGGTGGGTCCAAAACCCCGATACTCCAGTATGTATTTAAAAGCATGAAAACAAACTTTTTCCTTATCTATTAATGCGAAAACTTGCTGAAACGTTTTATCTTATTTTTAACAAGATAAGTCAGTAAACGTTTTTTCTTACATATACAAAACGGCTAGGGGTGGGGGGTGGGGAGAATATATATATATATACACATAATTTCGAATCCTCTGAAAGTTTCTGTTTAAAAAGATCTATAATTTTTGTTTAATTCATTTTAACAAAATGGAAACTTACAAAAAACACATTACATGTTATAACCACTTGTATTTCATTATTCGGTAAACTTTATTTCTTTCAATAAGTTTACATAGACGGTTTTAATTATAATGTTAAACTGCACGAAAACATTTTTCCTCATTTCAAAAAAGAACACTTCTTTATTATGGAAAGATCATCTAAAAGTATGTTTTGAAATCTTATAGTTAACATGCCTCTCAGATACTTGTGCCTATACAGGAATTTACATTGGCTTCTGGATGGCTATTAAATTCCTTTCTATTAAAAAAATTAACTGAATTTAAAATTTTTTGAAAACGCTTTTTATTGAAGTTCTATTTCATTTCGTTTTGTTTCGTTTAACATTTTTTGCTTTAACCCCGTCTATTGGCATGAGTTTCGAAAATATTTGGAGAAAAATTTGCGAATTTGGCTACAGCATTTTTTTTAAACGATCAGCAATAGCCGTTCATGCGCGCTCTCCACTACTAAACCCAGAAATATGGGTTGGATTGTTACGGAGGCATTTAATATGAGGACTAAAGTTGTCTCCCTATGAAGAAACGGACGAAATGACCAATAGAGATGGCCAATGATTCGATGTGTCGAATCAGTCATTCGAATCTTGCTACTGAGTGGCTCACACTTTACACTCACTATATACTGATTCGAATCTCAAGCTCTCAACTGTGGGGAAATATTCCGAGAGCAAAGGGAAGGATGACTTATTTTCCCTTCGCCTTTTGCAGATATTTTCCCTTACTGATTGGACTCTGATAGACACATGATTTGAAACAGCAAGTGATAGGGTGAGTTTGGTCACTGAGTTGGTGCAGCGACGAATCTTTACTGATTGAGTGTTTCGCTCTGTTTCGGTGATTGCGTACGACGAATCTCAACTCAGTAAGGAGTTGAATCTCAAATGTTTTACTGATTATAGGCGACGAATCTCAACTCAGTGATGAGTTGAGATTCCTTGGTGCTTCGAATCGTTGGTGTTTCGTTGGTGGTCGGATTTAAAGTTTTGTCTGTCTGTGATTGAACATCTTTTGGTTTTGGCTGGGGGGCACACACGTTAATTATTAAGGGCAAGAGGGGTCAGTCAACCCCCCCCCAAAAAAAAAAATAATAATAAAAGTAAAAAGTCAAAAAAATTCAAGTATCAGATATTTAAAAATGGTTTTTTCTACAATCAGAAATATTTTGTCCTCTCCATCCAAATATTACATGCCAATTTACACCAATGCTGGTTTAATATTTTTTTTAATTTAATGGGACACCCCTTTTCTACTCTTAACTTCGATATATATCCCCCCCCCCACCATAAAAAAAACAAAAAAAAAAAAAAAAAACATAAAAACGGATACGTTAAGTTTATATGGCTGCGCGTTTTCATTTGAAAGGAAATATAATGAAATAAAGTTAGGACTGTGTTCGTCATTTTTAATGAAGGATCCAGGGACGATACCAAGTGCCCCCACAAAAGGACTTCGTTGCTTTAAAGTAAGTAAAATAACATTTCGCTTTTTTTCTGCATATTTCGTTTAAGCTAATTTTTTTTTTTTTTTTACCTTGTTTGTCGTTTAAGGGGAATGCTTTTATTTTCTTTCGCAACTGAGAGAAATAACAAAATTGTGTCTAAAGCAGTGGCATAGTTAGTGCTATTGACTACCGGGAAGGGCTTTATATTGTAGCTGTATGTTGTGCTCATATCGGTTGAAACTTTGGTATTTCGTTGAGCGGTGGTGGTGGATGTTGTGTTATTACGGCCAATTAACTGCACGAAGGATGGGGTGCCCTCCAAGGGGGTCTTATTAAGGGATCCTAACCCGTATTTACGCTAAGTTACGGAGAAAATAGCAACAACTCCGGTCAGAGGTGATGGAATTTAGCGTGTTTGCTTCGGTCTCGCACATACTACTTTTGATTTTGTTGCTATCCTTGTGTCAGAGGTGTTTTTTCAATTCCAACTATTAGTTCGCACTCTCCATATATATCTTGTTCAAATTTTCAATCGTTAATAAAATACATTTTATTCATCCACTCAAGTTCAAATACATTTTTTAAAACTTTTCGTGCATGAAACTTCATGTTGATACAGTTTTGGTCCCAATCGACTGGATAATTTATCTACACGACTGCCCAAAATATTCTAAATAAATTACGCTCTATGGGCCGAAATTTATTAAACTCGCATATCTTAAAAACTATTAGACGTAGAATGTTGAAACTTTATATTCAGGATTGTTGTAACATCTAGTTGTGCATCTCTCTCCCTTTCGGTCGTTCCCATTCGACTGCATTGTTTATCTCCAGGCCCGCCCAAAGATTTTAAATACTTTACGCTCTATGGGCAGAAATTCATTAAAGCGTATTTTAGAGGTACTAGGCTAGTAGTTTAGAGGTATTAGGCAAGCGACTCAGAAGTGATGCATGCTGTTAAGGGTTACAAAATGAATTTTTACATCGACAATAGTGTATTTATCATTTATAATTCTGCTACAGGAACACTCAAAAGATTTCCAACACATTATGGTCAATGACAGTTTTAGGGACATTCATCCATTTCAAGCACAATACCGCCATACCATGTAGTTAGGTAATGGTCCGACCACGGTCACGTGCCTCCCTCAAAAATTACGCCAAAAGTCGCCACGTTTGGCGACTTTTGGTTTACGTGTGTATGTATTAAACTGTCATATCTCAAAAATTATTAGTCGCAGAATGTTGAAATTTCATATATAAGATTCTTGTAACATCTAGTTATGCATCTCGAATTTTGGTTCCAATATACTGGAGAGTTGTTTATGGACATCTTCAATATAATACAACTGTACACAGTCGTTCTTTGGTCCATGACCAAAATCTCGCCGTGTGTCGTCGACCTTGGCAAGTTTCGCCGAAATGTCGCCAAATTTCGTACCAAAAATTATTTTCTATTTTGCATAACTCTAAAACTTTTACCCGTAGAATTTTGAAATTTTGTGTTTAGAACTATTGTAACATTAACTGTGCATCTCTCTCTTTTTTTTTTTTTTTTTTTTTTTTTAATATATATATATAATTCCTACTATTAGTTCACATTCTCCCTAAGTATGTTTATATATCTTGTTCAGATTTTCATTCCTTTATAAAATACTTTTTATTCATTCACTCAAGTTCAAATACATTTTTTTAAACTTGTAGTGGATGACACTTGATGTTGATACAAGTTTTTTCAAACATTAAATCATTAATTTAATTTAATAAATTAATTTAATAAAAAGCAACTAAAATAAAAATTTTCTTTGCTGACCTAAGAAGGAATTGACTTAATTTATATATATATTACTTGTTTTTTCTTCCAATGCCACGAGTAACCAGGCTGTGTGTTTTCTTGTGAAGGGAAATACATAGAAATAAAGTAAGCTTCCTGTTCGTTACTTTTATCGTGTTTCTCAGTTTAGTAGAAATATGTTTAGTCACATTTATATTTTACACTTGCCCTTACTTCACCGTAAATGTAGATACACATATATAGTATATTAAATTTATTGGCATTAAATTACATTAAAATAAAATATTTGTTTACTAGACACAGACGGTAGTTTTTAAAGAATGTATGTAATAGTGCATGGACAGGGCTGCAACTAGAGAGGGTAAACTGGACCCGTGCCAAAGGCGCGCACTTAAGAGAGTGTCAAAATCAGATTCCATAGGAAGGGAAGAGGCGATTTTATATTAAAATAAAAACATGGTAAAACGAATATTTTTTTCTCCCGGTTTTGTGACATTATGTCTAAGTGTTCTCCAATCTTCTCGCTAGCTCTTTGGAAATGGGGAGAGACTAATAAAGATTTGCCCCACGTGATGTAATCTCTAGCTGCGACTTTATATGCAAGAGCATCCACATAGAGGGCCAAAGTGTGGACGTCCCCCAGAACCGGCCCTAGAGCGAATGGGGCGACCGCACAGTCCGCCATCTCTATGGACGTGCCGAAATACCTTACTTTAAACATACTATATACCTTACTTTATACAAATTATAAGAATATTTGAGTGCCCATACATTGTTGAAATTTTCGTTTTAACCCCTTTGAAAACTGTTCTCGCTGCAAGTGTGTGTGTGAGGGAGGGGGCGCATTTTTGTATTTCGTACCACTCAGAAAAATAGCTAGGACCGGCACTGAGGTGCCCCTACTTTCAGCTGTCAGTATGATGAACATTTTAACAGCATGCTGAAACACTAGTCAAGCTAGGGGAGTCTTCTCCTCTGCGTCTTTTCATTGATGAGAGCGAGTAGGTTAAACATGGGTGCGAAAAAATGGTACAATGTGGTAAAATGGTACTTTATATTTATCACGAGGGGCCGATTTACAGAAATAGGGGCCCAGTGGAAAAGATTCAGCAAGTCCCCCCCCCCCTCACGAAAATTTCCTTATACCCTTGAAACAACTTATCACACCATACATAGAGGTTAGTTATAGGAGCATAAAAATATGTAATCAAAATGCAAAGTTAAATAGAATATTTTTGTCTTTATATTATACGGGATAATAATATTTTAATTACATTACTTAATTTTTAATCCTTAATTTCATTCTGTGATTTTCAAGTAACATGATTCACAGTATTTGTGTAGTTTAAATTAAAAATCATAATGTGGAATTTTCTAATTTTAAAGGATAATTTTGGGAGCCCAGGCTCTAACGCGAAATGTCCTGTCGGAAAAAGCCCGCGCCGAGAAATTACTACTTGCTTATACACAGTCCGCGAGCTAGGGAGTTAAGAGGACGAACCCATTTGCTCAAAACTGTGTGTGCTGGTGGTGAGCTCAACCAAGCAAGGAGAGGAAGATGTAAGTTGCCTCAGAATTCAGCGGAGAAGAAACTCGATGAATGGGTGAGAAGAATTTAAATAGCACGGCTTTTGGTGCAGAGGGAGGGGGAAATCCTTTAGTAATTGTACTGATTCAAGATTCGAATCGCTGATTCGAGTCATCGAAATAGTGCGTGAGTTGCGATTCGAATCAGTAAAATGAGTCGAACGCCCATCTCTAACACCCAAACGTATGAGAGAGTCGAACCCGGAACTGTGGTGTAGTGGCTAGATTCTCTAGCCTCTACACAACCCTGGTGGCGTTAAGTAATATACGTCTCGAAATTATTAAAATATTCGTTTCAGATTAATAAATCGAAATTTCACAAATTTCTTGCAGTTGTACGAAATGCTTTAAAATCAACTCAAAATTTTCATTTCAAATGTGTTTCTATCCTCTGACCAAGGCACCCCTACAGGCAGATTCCCTTCGTACAGGCTTGCTATAACACAAAAACTCTAAACTCAAACGTGTTTGTAAAATGAATCATTGTCTCAACCTAATAAATTATTTAGCCCAAATTTCTCCCTGGGCATATAAACTCGATTTTCATCCTTTTCTCATCAGAACTAATACTAGTTTCCTTTGATACTTATTCTCAATTTAAGCATATGATGCGCGTCGAACACGGACCGGCGGTGTGGTAAAATGGTTCTTTAACCACTACACAGTCAGAGCGGCACGAAAAATTAATTGGCAATAATTCATTTTACTCCAATTTGTCTTGTCTCTTCGTTTACTTAATCTCGTAAATGGTCACCGACTTCAGCGATTTTGATGAAATATTTCTGAATTTCCAGCCAAAACAAAATTGTCAAAATTGATCCAACTCAGTAATTTCTCTTACGCCAGCCTAGAGTTACCAGACAGGCTATTTTTAAGGCCAAATTCATGAAAGCAGGATTGAAAGTTTGGCTTTTTTTAAAGGTCAAGTTTGTTGAATTGGGCCTTACTTACAATAAGTTACAGTTAAAAGTATATTGAAAGTAATATTAAAATAAGAAAAAGGTAAAAATTGTATTTGGCCTTAAAAAAGCCGATATTGCAATCCTGCTGCCAAGTACTCAGGGGTATAGTTAACCACTTTTTGTAAACAGTATGTTTTAGGGAGCTGTTCGTTCTTTCGTTGTTTTTGTTGTGAACATGTATATCGGATATGCGTGCTTGGCGGGAAAGCCGTGTATAAATCCAACATCGTTTAGATATAGAAGGCCTGAGAATAGAAACTCCTGCGTCATTACATATTAATTTACTTATTTATTTATTTTTTATTTTAATAAAGTAAAGCTATTTAAAATTTCTGGTGATCGATACAAATTTTGGAAAAAATCTTAAGTTGAAGATAAAAATTAAAATACATTTCTCATAAAAAATAATTTATAATGATGTATTTCTATATCATATTATATAATTAGTCATAGTTAAAATTTCCTATTTGTCGTAAAATTAAATTATCTATCTTAAATCATAGAAAAGTTTTATGCGGGAGTAAATTCACCACAAACTTTGATTAGTTTTACCTAGTGAAAATAAATGTGTGATGACGCCACCTTTGTGGACCTAGTGATGACGTAAAAGCTTCTGTTCTCTGGCATTGTATATCTAGGAGGTGTTGATAAATCCCGTCACCCACAGGAGAACAACACAAGGGGCTTCTTCCTTCCTTCCTTTTTTCTTTTTCGGTAGGTAACTAACTGATTTATTTTTACATTGCTAGTGGTTAAAAGCTGGGGCACAAACATGCGATTGAAACATGAGATGATGACTCGATTGCCATCGAGTCATAAATAACTTCCGATTTAGCAGACATTCTAAAAAAATTTGCTTTTTTCTATAATTATTTGTTTATTTTAACATCTAAAATTACTTACTGTGCAGGGGATCTCATGGATGTGTGGGTTTTCGCACCCATCACTGCCAGCCGCCTGCGAGTGGTGAGATCTCGGGTTCGAATCCCGTTAACCCATGGTTGTCATTCCCCCCCCCCCCTTCTTCTGTGTTTGTACTTCTGTTGTGCTCTATGTAATTAATAAATGTTATATGAAATTCATAAACGTCAAACGGATATTCAGGGGTATTCACACCATCTTCGAGATTGCAGTCGGAAACCTCCAGAAAAAACTTCTCAATTCAAACAAACAAAAACCTCGATTTAAACAAAATGTTTATACAAAGTAGTTTGTTTTTTTACCGGTATCTTCTGAATCGAAAGTTATTTAGGATTTGAAAGATACATTAGGTGACCCAAAACAAAGAAAATTATCTCCATCGCCAAGATAGACGACAGTGTTACATTTGTCCTTTTTACGGAAAATTATTCAATGATTTTTTTCTCTAAACATTTAAAGTAATCAATACAAAACTAAAAAAACCCGAAAGCTATTTTGATCTATTGAATTAGCGAAGGATGAAATTTAAGCAATGATTGTACAAAAAGAGACAAATAATATAACAAAATATTAAGCTAGGAAATTCCTTAAGAGAGTTATTTTTAAGTCATGGGGGGAGAGATGGCTTTAAAGTCTGCTCTCATTTCTTTCAGTTGTATAGTTTAGATATACTTTATCCTAGAAAATATGTGTTTATAATTTTTATTTTCGTTCAACAGATAATTTTTAGGCTTTGTGATACGAGAATCTACCGTGCTTTAAAAGGCGTTTTAGACCATAGAGGATTTAGAGAGCTTAGTGGGTTCTTTCTTCATGGCCAAGTTTACTGAATTTGTATGTAAATTTATGCACGATAATGTACTGAATAACTTTCCGTGTTGTTAGTTTAAAGAAAATTTATTCTATCTTTTTATTTTTTTTGCCGTAAACATTTTAATCTCGCAGCATTGTGGAGCAGCTGTCTTCGCACATATATTGCATTAGAAATTAATTATGCTGATTTATTATAATATTACTTTATTTCTTCATTCAAAGTAAAAGCATTTTTAAATTGTCTGAATTACGAAATTATTTCTGTAAAAAAAAGGAATTTTAAGGGTCATCAAATTTATTTTTACATATTACCGCGTGTCATCCGTACGTATGCATGCATGTATGCAGTTCCAAAAGAATGTACCCTTATGAGTATGCATCTCCCATAACTCAAAAACTGTAAAATGCTTATAAAATAATTAGCAGAAAAAAATTTGAAACACTTTCATATTTCGAATACGCGCTAAAGTGTTATATATTAAACGCGTGTCATAATCCAATCGTCGTCTCTTTCTTTTCTTCCCTTCCTCATTTCATTAAGTTGGAAAGTGCATCATCGCTCATGAGTGTGCCGTATTTTTCTTTCTTGTTACTTAAAACACATCTTTGGAGCCAAAATCTATGTTAAAATCGCGTACTAAACAATACTTTCACGATCTTCGCCAAGAATAGTGACTATACTTCACCTTCATAAATACTCTGAAATGTGCATCATAATCCTTGAGTGTGCGTTTGTCTTCCATGTTCCATAAAAACTTTTCAGAAATGAAATCTATTAAATTAGCTTTCTAAAGCTGTTCGGCAAGCGTATTCTAACAATACTTCTCCTTTGTAATAAACTGTAGGGTTTGAGAATTTCTAGCCAAGTATGGAAGATATCGCCAAGCAAGGTTCAGTTATGGGAATTTTTTAGCACTCGGGTGCTATTTCTTTCAAGCACGGGATTTTGTCTACGCGGCGCGCCGTGGTCACTTTTCCGTTTGATTCATGTTTTCTGCAGAGTGATTTGATATTGCTGACGGACTATTTTGGTCAAACTGGATTCAATTTTTTCGAACGGATAGACAGTGGTTTCCAAAACAGAAAGCCATCTGGAGTTGCTAACGGATCATGTTGCTAACGGAAACATGGACTATCCCTTCATATGATTTTCAAATACCAGGATTCACTTAGGTCGAACGGATAGACAGTGGATTCCAAAACAGAAAGCCATCTGGAGTTATGATTTTTATAGAGCAAAACATTATAAAAATCACTTTATAAAAAGAATATGAAACACTTTACCCGTGCCCACACGAGTCAGATCAATGGTTTTCAAATGATCATTGCGTATATTGAAGATATGAGATTTGCAGTAACATACGCTAGTACTCGAATTTCTTATGAAGATAAATTGGACGCTATATTCGAAACGTTGTTGAAGGAGGATGATTGTAAGACTGTTTTAGTAGGAGATTTTGACATAGAATTCAATTCCGATCAAGGATCCGATTTCATAACTGAAATAGGTACTTTAGATTTTCCACGCACTAATCCAGAACATTTCACCACTTGGGGCGAAACAACAATTGATGCAATTTTCAGCAACAAAATTATGGGCACAGGAGTCTATATGAGCACTTACAGTATCATTTTCCTCTATATGACAGAATTGATTAAATAGATTTAAAAATAAAAAGAAAACTGAAATTCTTCGCAGCCGAGTTCGCAAATAAAATCGGGAAGAATTTCAGATTTTTTATTTACTTTTTTTTTGGACAAAAGACGCGGCAAATGAATCAAAAATTGCAAGCCATGGCAACTTGTAACATTTATTCTTCTCTTATCTGGCAATCTCATTAAAAAATGTTACGAAAACATGTTAACGCAAATTCGTCCACAAAAAACTCGTCGACAGAACAACCTGGAGTGAGCGAAAAAGCACTGTAGTGCTAATTATAAGTAAAATAAAATTAAGACTTCTAGCATATTTACAGGATACACCCCCCACTTCAGAAAAAATAAGAGTCTATACAGTCACGAGACATGCCTAAAGATCGTCAACTGCCGCTAATCTTGGTCGTTTTGGGCAAATAGAGTCGAAATTGGCAACGAAATAAGTTTTTAAATGCTAACTCTGCTATTCACATCTTTTGTATTTGTTGAGGAAACGACATGGTTTGAAAGTAATTGAATTGTCGTATCTTACTTGCAAGTGAAAAAAAAAAAAAGTGTGTGCGTGTAATCTTTACGCGCGATTGAAGTAAAACTTCTTTGACGTTTACGATAAATATCACTGAAATTATTAGACTTTAACTTAAAATAAATATCATATTATAATTTATTTATATTTATTATTCACTAGCTGCTACCCGCGACTTCGTCCGCGTCGGCTTTAGAGTTAGGTCCCAAAAGAAATGAAGCATGTGTGAATAACACATATGTTTGCGACAAAAGAAACTGCATTTAAATATTATTTGCTTTTTACTTATTTTATATGAAGTATAATGCGTGGTAGTATACTTCATTTAAAATAAGAGAGTAAGCAGAGTTACTAAATTTAGATTTTTTTCAGGCATTTGGCGAATACATTTACGACAGTATTTGCTAACTGTTTTTGTTGTTCTTGTGAAAGAAATATTTATGCTATAGCATGAATTTTAGCCTACGTTAATCAGGAATAGTGCAGCTTTTTCTTAGCGAAAAAGTTTTAGAATCGGTTCTATAGTTACAGAGATACCCAGAGAGCGTAATGTATTAGAATTATTTTGAGTGTTCCTGTAAAGGAACTATTTGCACTACATGCATGAATTTTAGCCTATAATACTCAAGAATAGTGTAGCTTACTAACAGTGAAAAAAGTTTTGGAATCGGTTCAGTACTTACAGAGATACACATAGAGTGTAATGTAATTCTTATGAGTATCCCTGTAAAAGAACTATTTGTGATATATGCATAAAAGGTAGCCTATAACACTCAGGGTCCCACCAGTGTCTAAGAAGTTCTACTCTCAAAACTGGAAGGCTGGAAGTGCCAGGTTCAACCCCTGGTCGAGCCTGTCGACCTAGCCGCTCGCAGTTTTTCGCGGTTTTCTCCAAAACCTCGCGTAAATACGGGCTAGGATCCCTTAGAAAGTTCCCCACAGAGGAATAACCCATATAGGCCTAGGACCCTAGTGCAGTCAATCGGTCTTAATCCACAAACAAACAAACAATAATACTCAGGAATAGTGTAACTAAGTTTTAGAATCGGTTTAGTAGCTATAAAATTTCCATAGAGCGCAATACATTAGAATTATTTTGAATGTTTTTGTAAAAGAATTATTTATGCTATATGCTTGAAAGGTTGCCTGTATGTTAATCCAGGGCATAAGCTATCTTCATTGCGAATTTTTCCAAATCCGTTCAGCAAATTTGTGTGTGAATCAGTCAAAAACATCTAAACACACAAACGTACACATTTTTTAATGACTATGTCATTTTATCTCTCAATACCCTTATTGAAAAATGTGTCCCAAAAATGCGACATAATAAAGCGACATAATTTTACATGTATTTAAATACTATTAGTTCACAACAGCTTTAATATCGAGATTAAAGCAATCTTTAGTCTCGATATTGTTACACTATTTCGTAAGCTGTAGAATATGCTCCACATGTATTTTTTACATATATTCAAATATTATTAGTTCACAACAGCTTTAATCTATTGTTACAATATTTCGTAAGCTGTAGAATATGCACCACATGTATTTTTCTATAAATAGGTTACACTCATAAAAATTTCAACATAGGGTTACCAGGCGAAATACGCGAAAGATGAGCGATAAAATGCCAAGTTAATTAATATAGTTTTAATATGGCAATAATAAAACTAAAAAATTAGGGGATCTCCCCCTGACGAGGCTCGAACAGCCGAGTTTTTATATTATTGGTAGGATTTGGAAATTTATGAAGTTTAAGAAACACATTTGGACTTTTCTTTCTAATGCTTTTTAATTTGGCGTAAAATCAACATAATTTCCATACCATTTCATGTTTTTCAAATGCATGTTTATCTGAAAATAGAATTTCAGCTTTATTTCAAAAGCATAAATCATTTTGTGCGGGCGATAAAACGGTTTTTAATTAATAATTAGAAAAGTATTTAAAATTTCAACATTCTGAGCCTCAGGTGCACAGTCATGGGCTTCTATGCTCAAATTTTCAAAGCTCTGCTTTCTGTAGATTTGTCTGGAGAACATTCATTTTTATTATTATTGATAGATAGATTTGGCATAAAACTGGCATAATTTCCGTGGAATTTAATGTTTTTCAGATGCACGCACGCGCTTCTTTATTGAAGCAATAGCATTCTTGTTAGCTCAAAACATGAATCATTTGATTGATACGGGCGAAACTCGCCAAGCATGGCAACGTAAAAACGGTTTTTAATTAATAATTAAAAAGTAATTAAAAATCTAAAATTCTAAGTAGCCTATAACCTTCTCCAGGGTCCCATCTATATCTAAACCTAAATTCATCCTAATCGATTCAGCGGTTTAGGCGTGAAAGCGTCATAAACAAACAAACAAACAAACAAACTCACTTTCGCATTTATAATATTAGTTAGGATGTACTTTAGAAAGATTATATAAATGTTATATTCATATTATTCATTGGAAATAGGAACTTGAATGTCATAATAATATTTTATGTATGAAATTATAGGTTTGTGTTAACTATACTGTGAAACATAAATTTTACTCTCTAAATTTGCTAACTTTCTTGAAAATACAGCATCTATCGTTGTACCGAAACGCGTTGTTGATTGAAGTCGAGAAGTATTCATAGTTAGATCCAATTTTTCTTTTTAAAAATCAACTGACGGCTGAGATTCTTGGTAGCGAAAATTAACATTAAAATCTCCAGTAAGAATCCCCGGTAATTCATGATAATTATTTAGAATCCAGGAAGTGTCCATGTTGTAGTATTATTCTTTAACTGTTTTCTTATACCATTGTTCCGTCGGGAGTTTGGGTATAAGTGGGAGGAATGTCCATAGTCTAGTATTATACTTTGTTCTTTAACTGATGTTTTCCTCTGATTGTTGGGTTCGAATGCAAGTAGAGTAATTTTTTTTTGTGTGTTTTTCTATCACAGTATTCTTAAGCGTTGATTTCGTCTGCTGGTAGGTTTCGAATTATTTATCTGTATCCGTGTTTTTAAACTGCAGGCTCTATCTATTGTTTTGGAATGATTGCAGCCAGGGTCTGTTTCTTTGTGGTGTTCCATACCCGTGTTAAATCGTTAATCCGTCTTGAGGTTGGGTTATAATCCACGGAGTGTCCATTTGTTATTCTTTTATTTTGATCTTAAACCCTTTGCAGCCAGTGTTTGTTTCTTTGTGGTGTTACATACCCGTGTTCTTAAACTGGTGTTCCGTCTGGATATCGGGTTAGCATCTAGGAAGTGTCCGTGTTGAACTATTGTTCTTTCACTGTTTTCTTAAAAAATTTTACCGTAGGGTTTGAATTGAAAAAATGTCTTTGTTGTGATATTTTTCTTTAACTGTGTTCCTAAACTGGTGTTTTCTTCTGTCGGTTGGTATCGAATGCACGTAAGGTCTATTATTGCGTTTTTCTATGGCAGTGTTCTTAAACCTTTGTTTTCCTCTGCTGTTTTTGCTCGAAGTATTATTCTGTTTAAAAATTTACATTTGGCTCATTATTATAAATAACTCAAAAACACATGAGCAATATTAAAAGATTACATATTATTTAAGTACAGACAAACAATATTTATGTATCATGGCAACCAATCATGTCAAGTTTTTACTCATAATTCCATTAAATACTGTATTAATGCCATTGAAAACATGTGAGTAAAGCAACGGAATGCACCATAGTGCCACTTTCTGTATTCAGTGCGTAGGCCTTGTTTATCGGAGGTGACGGGTTGGGTCGCCGCTTGTAACAACAGTGAGAGATAGTCAGCAGGATCGCCGCCTGTTCAGCGAAAGACTTCACACAGTGGCTCTGACAAGAGCCGGTCCACTTATCCACTGAACAGGATACTATAGGATACTACCTTCAGGAACGGCCTACCCAGGGGCATAGCCAAGGGGGGGGGGCTAAGGGGTCATAACCCCCTCCCCCATGAGGAATTTTTTGGCATACAAAATGTATATTCTTCACTCCTTTATCACACACATGTATGCATATATATGAGTTGCAGTAGTCGTAAACCCTCCCCCCCATGAAAATTTTCTGGCTACGCCTCTGTGCCTACCTACTTGGTTTAAAGCCTGTTTTAGTTCCTGAAGTGTCCTACTGTCCTGCTGAACCCTAGCTCCAGGCTCAGGTCCAGCAAGCAGCGGTTTGCCTCATTTTTATTTTATTTTTTTTACAGCACAATTTTTGGATTACAGTTGGTAGAATACATCAGTGTTATACAATATAAAAGCAGTTAGTTTACAATTGCTCACAATATTGTTCTTAGTAACATTTGACCATAGATACATATATTTTGCACGTTCTTTTTTTTTCTTTTTTTACAATTTTGAAAGTTAAAAAAGGAAATTAATACCTAAAAGTAAACAATAGGATTGAGAATGATAAACTTTAAAAGTAATTTTGAAAAATTTAAACATAAATAAATACATTTTTTTTTTAAATTTGAAAGCATATGTATACATATAATAATATACTGAAAAATAAATTTAGTCTTCGATATGAGAAGTGTATTTTTTTTTTTTTAATCTAACGAAATATAAGAGCAGCAACAGAATTTCTATGTCAGGAAATAATGCTAATAAATTCATAATTTAAAAAAAAAAATGTTCTATTTAGAGTTTTTACGTGTTTTTTTATCAACTGAAATTCTTGTATTTATTTAATCTGAATCGCTTTCTGGTGTATGAGGTCTTATATCAATCGGATGAATATACTTGGGTTGATTATTTTGTAGTTCTTCAATCCCTTTTATTATTTTGTTGCATAAGTTTTTATTTTTTAATACATATGCAGCCCACTGCTCATTACTTTGTAAAGGTGGTTTTAAAACTCTGTATTGCTTCAATAATTTAGAATTAGTGAAATAATGTAATGAATTTCCTTGCATATTGCATTTACAATGATCGGAGGAGGCTCTGTTTATTTAAAAAAAAATATTCTGGGAATGGTCCATGATTGGTAAAAAAAAGGTAAAGATTCCTGTGTTCTAAAAGAAAATCCTCTGATGTTTTTTTAAAGTATTGGTAAGTATACCTGCCTGTAACTTCTGTGTCCCATCCACTGAACAGGGTCATCAGACAAGATCTTGCTTCAAAACAGGTAGGGAGTAATGTCGACGCGCACGGAGCACAGTCGACGTTGTCAGGAACGAACGCCCGAGAGCTGTTCCGCAAATACTTAAACTTATAAATCTGGAAAAAGCTTGTTAAGTGTGACGTCAATATGATGTAAAAATCTCTTGCAATAGCTAATTTTGTCAGGCAAATGATTAACTTTTTTGACTCTCGGATATGAAATGTTGCTGAAAATAGCGAAAAATCGCTTAAAAATGAGGGAACGGGTGGATTTTCAGATTTTTAAAGTAGCGCAGATTGTTTTCTATGTTTTTATACATGATTATGGAAATTTTCAAGGGGGTCGTACAAACGGTGTAGAAATTATCAGGCTTTTTGTCCTTAACATTGCAATGTTTTTGCAGTCATGGCGGAATGAAGAAACAAGGGGGGAAAAGATACGTCATTTCCTTTACTGAGCGTTACTTCCGTCAGAAAATAAATCTGAGTTACTCCCTAGTGTCGCCTAAAGAAGTTTTACTTCAAAAAGTTTAAATGAAGTGCGTCAGAAATGTATATAACTTAATAAACGCACAATGAAGTCATGCGAAGTTCACGTCATGTATTTAAGAAAGCGTTAACCCCACGGATTAATAGGTTGCGCGACTGTCCTCCACGATCAGGGTTAAAAACACACGTCCTATGTTCCTCCGAATTCTGGTTAGTCGTTTCTATGAGTCCGTGGTGTTAACCGGGGACCATCATCAATCTATCGGGCCTGCTTTTGCACTACAAAAAAGGCCTACGGGTGTTTCCTTATTGGTTAGATTCGATCTCTAGATTACGTATCTAAATGCTGGAACCAATAAGTGAGCATCCGTAGACCTCTTTGTATGACCTATCGGAGTGTACGAGCAGGTCCGGTAGAGTTCACGATGGCCCGATGTTAACCCTCTAGTTTACCCGAAAGTGTTAGCTCAATTCTATTATATTCTGCAATTTGTGCGATACTTGCAATGTCAGATAAATTTTCGATATCAATAGAACGATATACCGATTATCATTTTCTAAAAAAAAACATGTATGAATTTCCCTTTTAAATTTCGTTACCTCTAACAATTTTGTAGAAATCAATTCTCAAAATCAATTGGAGAGAAACCGAATACCGGTTTTATATATTTGTAACCGACCGCGAACATTATGTGATGCATGAAGAATAATCCTACAAATACTACATTTGTTAAAGTGTGTTTGTGTATGAAGGCCGATTGACTGCACTGTGGCCTTAGGCCTATATGCCCTTCGTGGGGGACTTTCTAACAGATCCTGGCACGTATTTACGCAGGGTTTTGGAGAAAAACACGGAAAGCTCCGAACGGTTAGGACGACAGGCGCGACGGGGGTTTGAACTTAACACCTCCTGCCTTCCAGTTTCGAGAGCAGAACCTTTCAGCTACATCATACAACTGTGCGGCTTGCGAAAGTTTGTACGCTTGTGCGTTTGGATGATTGCATGTTTAGATGTGTGTGGCTCACCCACATACAAAGGGCTGAAAGCATTTGGATGAAATTTGGAATGAAGATATCCTGCATTAACATGTAGGCTACTTTTCATGCAAATAACAGTGAATAGTTTCTTTTACAGGGACACTCAAAGTAACGCTAATACAATACGCTCTATGGGTATCTTTTTAACTACTGAACCCATTCTAAAACTTTTTTCACTGATAGAAAGCTACCGTGATCCTGTGTAATATAGGCCACAATTCATGAATATATCAAATAGTTCTTTTACAAGGACACTCATACAAATTACATTATGCTCTACAGGCATCTTTGTAACCACTAAATCGATTCTAAAATATTTTTCACCGACCGAAAGCTACACTATTCCTGAATATTATAGATACTTTTCATGCTCATTGCATAAATAGTTCTTTTACAGAGACACTATGAGAAATTCTAATACATTACGCTCTGGGGAGGAATTCTAACGCATTACATTCTTTGTAACTCTTGAACCGATTCTAAAACATTTTTCAAGATAGCAAGTCTTCCTGAGTAATACAGGCCACCTTTGATGCGTATATCACAAATAATTCTCTTACAGGGACACTCATAAGAATTACATTATGGTCTGTGGGTATCTCTAATCTCATCTGAATCTTTACATATAGAAATCAACACTATTCCTGAGTAACATAAGCCAACATTTCTGCATATAGCATAAGTAGTTCTTTTACAGGCACAATCAAAATTATTCGAGTACATTACGCTCTACAGACAGGTATATTTTAACGATGCAATATATGCTGTCTGTGTGTGTGGGGGGGTAGCCTGGGGGGATGCCCTTAGACGGCATAGATGAGACTTCATCTCTTATTATTTGAGAAAGCCGAAAGTGACCGTATAGTGTGAAGTGCCGATAACTAACCTACCTGGCTAGTACTCCTATAAACTGTTTAAAGAAAAAATACTATATAATACACTAAAATAAATTTAACAAATTTGAATTCAAAATTAACATGATCTTTATTTATGAGACTTTAAATTACTTTCTTCATCAATAGGAAATAATATAATTCCCAGCATGACCTTGACCTTGGTTACGATAAATATGTATATAGCCCCGCAGTGGTCTGGGCGCTAAATTCCGTTCCCATAAGAAAACGGCAAGTGAAGCAGCATCCAGCTTGGCCAGTGCTTGGGAGGGTCAACTTCCTCTAGGCTAAATTGCTGTAGGACCGAGTACGCTAATGGGAGCTGGTGCACGTAAAATCCGTCGTGGCTCAATGTCCTCCAAGTTGTTAAACGATACCTCAGGAGGTGCCGATTTCAGGGGGTTGGCCCCTCCTCTGGAATTGGTTAAAAATGAGGGGACCCGAGCTGAGTCGGACTTCTTCCCACTGGGGTTCATTAAAATGGAAGCCGCCCCTTCCGCTCATCGCCTGCCTATATGGGGGATCTGGCACCGCCCTGCGGTTGCCAGAAGGCATTAGCAACAACAACCACAACATATATATATATATATATATGGTCTGGGAGATGGGTACTTACTAGCGATATTTTTGATTAATTGTATATGGGGCACTTTTCACCGGAAGTGAGAAAAATAGAACGTATCACTAGAATCTGCAGATTCGCGCACAGCCAGGAGGGAGTACATCAGATAGTGCTCCGGTCATGTGTCGAGTGCCCGCTACAGATCCGTCCTAGTGAGCTCAGCCAGGAGGGGGCGGAGAGGGCTATTCCGTATAAGAGCTTGGAATAAACCCTGTTTCAGCATCAGCACGAACTTTATTTTTACATTTGTCTTTGGTCAGGTTGGGACGCTTCTATTGCTTTCTCTTCTCGGGGTTCTTTTTTCTCCTTTTATCTTTCCCAGGGTTTTTCTATTGTATGCCCCTTATTCTCATAGGCTGCAGATTCCTGTTGGATGGCATGGACGGTCAGTCTCCGCCCTAAGCCGAATCACCATCTAGAGGAAGGGACTGAGGCCCCTGAATATTTTCATGTGCCATAAATATTTTTTCTCGGTTGCTCTATTGTGCTTATACGTTCATTTTTGTCACCTGACCAGCGACTTTCTAATTTATTGACGACCTGTGTGGGCTTCACTTTGGGACAATACCAATCCTTTCGAAATTTCTCTTCTTTTAAAACAAATTCCCGCAGTTAGCCTTTTTATGCCACCACTCTGCGGAATCAATGGATTGTCTCTCTCTCTCGACTAACAACTACGCAACAACTCTCACTGCTGTGCCGATCTGCATTTTTTTTCTTTTACACTTTTCGATCAGATTTCTTAAATACTTGCCTGAAATTGCATTACTAGAAAGATACCCTTCGACTGCATAATGAAAATGATTTGCTGGAAGTCTAACGAGACAGGAACCTTTCCCAATGCTCAATGAGCATGGAGCGAAAAAGTATTTCAAAACTCATACTGTCTGCAGAGCTGCCAAATCGCCGGCTTTTTTCGGCAGATTTCCCACCACTAATTTTTACTTACAAATTTATACTTAAAATAAGTCAAAATATTTAATCCAAGGTAAAACTGTCTAAAAATTGTGGTAAGAAATCTCCCGGGAAAAGCCGGAGACTTGGCAGCTCTGTGCCTGAGTCATTAAATGGTGGTAAACTGATAAGAACAAATTGTTTCCAAATTTCAGATCAAAATATTTCATCTTCAGGTTCCACAACTCAAGCGAATATATTTCTAGCTTATTTTTATTAAAATAATAATGTTTAATTAATTAATTGAATAATTAGTTATGTTTTCATTATTAAATTGCTTTTTAATACGTTATTATCACATGTCAGTGCTGGAAATCGTAGATTTAGAAGCAAACGTCGACTTAGGATCTGATTCAGAAATGGAATATTCCTCAGAAAATTATGACAATTTCCTTAGTCAGGAATCCAAATGTCGGAAAACGACTGACGACGAGATTCTCTAAATCTCCAAGACAAACTAAATGCCCGAACTAGCCATTGTTCTTGATAGAGCAGATCTATCCGAGTATTAATTATTCAAATAATTAATTAAACGTAATTATTTCAATAGAAATTTATAAAAGACTAAAATAGACCACTGGGAATATTATTCCCTTGAGGTGTGGAAACCTGAAGATGGGCAATATTTTGAGCTGAAATTTGGAGACAATTTGTTCTTACCATTTTCGCACCATTTAATGACTCGGGCAATGTGAATTTCGAGAAAAAGTGTTTTTCGCTCCACCCTAATGCTCATATCCGGCTGACATTGTTTTTTTCCAAATTATACCCTAACAACTTAAGCACTCACACTGGGTTGCAATGGTTATTTTCGTAAGTATTTCGGAAGGTAAGTATTATCCGTCAAAATTTCGAGATCTATGCACCCATTGTTAAACAAAGAGCTTGAAATATTAAAAAGGCATGTTACAGAAACCTGACGGAATAATCTTAATTTGATTTGCGATTTCTTTTAAATTCTCAAAATCTGATTTGTCAACACAATGAGATATTGCAAATGAGATGGCGATATTTTAATGTCACAAGTTAAATATTGATTTCATTTAATTTCAGTGTACCGGTGATGGCAAGTTAGTTTGCACAATTCGTACTGTATGCTTAAATAATCTCAATTCCTGTGCGAAGAACAAGTACCTCAGCTATAGTGTTTTAATAAATTCAGTTTTCTGAAATTCCTGAATATTTCAGCTAACAGAAATTAAAAATAGCATTGCTAAAGCATACAAATTTACCAACATTTCGTGTAACTTAGTACTCAGTTTTCGTTTTGCATCTTTCGAACGGTCGATCACCTTTGTAAACATATACGTACTAAGCGTGGTAATCTAATATGTAAGAGTAACTTTTATTAGAAATCAACCTGACAAGAGCATCAGGGTTTGAAAATAGAAAATAACATGCTCCACATGCCCGCAATCTGAAGTACAATTTTTTAAATTTAGTTTAAGACTTCTTTCAATTTCTGGTTTCAATATTCAAGATTTATAAAAATAAATGCATGTTGGAATCATTATTCTTCGTGATTTACTTATAATTTCCTACCCTACTTTTAAAGCCTAACGCGTAATCAGAGGATCCTTTATTTATTTTGCAGCACATTATTTGCA